>VWZG01007175.1:0-81205 GCA_013396735.1 Grallaria varia
AGAGGGAGAAAAGGCAAACCAAACCCACACGAAACATGTTGTGCGGAAGGACTTCCACTCCCTGGCTGTGCTGTTAAGGATCAGGAAGAGCCTTTGGGGGCTGCAGGATCTCTCACTGCGCTGATGCTGCTGCTCAAGGATTTGGTGCAGGGAGACAAAACTGCTGCCTCTTCCATCCGCTGATCTCAACATCTGCATTTCCCTGCTGCTGTGCTCCCTCTCACACCCTCTCTCCATGGACTGATTTTTATTTTTTTATTTTATTTTATTTTTTATTTTTTTTTTCCCCCTTTTTGTGGGGCGGGGAGGGCGAGCCGGAACAGCGAAGCATCGCGTGGAGAGAGGAGTGAAAATTGCCTTTCTGTCTCGTGTGCCGGTGGATCTCTTTGGAGGGTAAGCGTTTTTCGGAGCAGAAAACATGACGTCGCCAGCAAAATTCAAAAAGGATAAGGAGATCATCGCTGAATACGACACCCAAGTGAAAGGTAGGAATGGTTTTATTTCCCATCCCTTTGGCTATTGCAGCCCTGGCTGGCTGTCGTAGGGAGTTTGCAGTGGATGTTTGGGTGGGGAAGGGAGGAAAATCATTTGCAGATTGCCTGGAATTTGCAGGGAATTTTCGTAATACGATGCTGGATGGGCTTTGCAGTGCTGCAGCTCGTCCCCATGGGGTAGTTCCTGCTCTGGGATTGCTCTTTTAAGGTATCACAGCGAGGGCTTTTTTTTTTTTTCATTTTTTTTTTAACGGAATATCCACATTTTTGAGTTCTGAGAGATCCGTATTTTCCCGTCTGCCGTTCTGAAATCCGGCTTTGCATGTGAAATATGAGAGCCGGGGAATTGCTTTTTAATCCCTCTGTCTGTCACGGGAACCTTTTAACAGCCTGTGTAGTGTCAGAAAGGAGAGCATATTTCCACTGGTGGTCACGGGCACGGTGCTGGGGGTCCCTGCGAAGGTCTTCGTGCTGGAAACTTCCATTTTTCAGGATTTTGCTCCTGCTGAGTCCATAATATTGCTGCCTGGTTTTTTTCCTTGCCATCCTCGCGAGTGCAACACCTTAAATCTGCAGTGTGAGTGTGGGCACACACACATATATAGAAATATAGATAAATGAGTAAAACAAATGCATCGGTGTTACTCCCAGCGTCGTAAGGAATAATAAACAGAGGTGGATTTGCAATGACCGTGCAAGTCTTCTGCAGAATTCAGCTGGCTGGGTTTCAGGCCATCATGTGCCTTAGGTTATTAAAAAAAAAAAAACCACCAAAAAAACCGAAACATAAAGGATGGTGAAACGCCTCCTGAGCTGCTCATTTTTGCTAAGTTTTCAAGATAATATGTATTAAAAAGATTAATTATGGCTTGTGCATGGCTTGATATATTGCTGTTAGGAAGTTATGAGATTCAGTGATTTATCTAATTGGCTCAAACTTGCTTGGTATGCTCAGAGCTTGCAGGAAAGATGGCCCTCGGGCAGGGCTGATTGAGTTAAATCAGTGCAATTTGGAAAAAAAAAGGATTTGAATCTGAGCAGGAAGCCTAAATGAAAGCTGACAATTAAAATATTGTTTTGCAATTAGGTGCTTGGTTATTTTTTCCTGCTGGGGGGCTGTTTGTTGATTGCAAATCATTAAAACATGTTGTCCTACAAGGCATGGCCTGCAGTGACTGTGCTGACCCCAGGACCCTGTACCTGGAAGTAGTTTTGACATTTCTGTTAAAAGTGCTTATCTGAGCAAATATAAAGCTGTGTAAGAGTTTATTTGCATTATGGTTTTTTTTTTAAGTTCTTAGGTTCTTCAAGAAATGGAGAAGGGCGTGTTTCTTTTTTACTGGTTTAGTTTCTATTCCTGTTTTCTGGCTGCCTCTGGAAATGGGAATTGAAGTCAGTGCGAAATTAGAGGCTTTGTATGTTCTTTCATTATTTACCCCATCAAAGTGTGCTCGATAGATCCGAGCTTGCAGTCACAATATTTGGGAACAACAAGAAACAAGGCTTTAGAATTAGCGAAGTGCATCTTCTCACCTTTCGCTGTGTTCATGAATTGGAAATTTTCCCTTCCTTTTCAAACAAGAAACTGGGAAAATGGGGAAAATGGGAATGAGCCTTCCCTGTGTGCAGAGCGTGTTGCTGCCAGCACTCAGTTCATCTCTGGAGGGGCCAATGTAAATGAGATCCCAAAAGGGAACTGCAGGAGTGGCATGGAGAGGTTTTTTTGCTTTTTGCCTTATCAAATGTTCCTCTTTTAAACACAGGAGGTTAAGGAGGCCGGAAATGTGTAAATGGATGCCGGGGAGCTGGGAGAAGGGGGTTTCCTTCCTGAATTGGTGTTGAGGGCAGGGGTGGGTTGGTCTCTCTTCCAGCTGAGCTCTCCCCATGCGGGGACTCCAGGAGTGGGTAAGGAGGTGCTGATCCATCTCCTGTCCTTCCTTGAGAGGGAGGTGTCCATGGGCCAAATTGCTCAAAAATCCAACTGACAATCCTGTGACAACCCTCTCCCCGTCCCCTCACCTATTTCAGAGCACTGGAGGAGATTCCCTTCTCCACCTGGAATGAACCTTCCAGCTTTGGCAACAGGGATCGTTGTCTCTCTGCATTTAGGTGTCAAGGTCAGGGGCAGACTTTGAAGTCATCTTCCCTTTTTAAAATGCCATTAAACTTGCTTTACACAGAAGCCTTGGTTCCGAGTTGGATAGGGATGTGATTCCTTAGGGGAACTCTTGTAAGCAGGAAGACCTCTCACCTCTAATTCCAGGGATGTGCTGGTTTCTCCACCCCAGTGGGAAGATGAGATGGTGCTAAAGACACACTTAAATCCACAAGTGTGGTGCTGCCTCATCATCAAACACACCACGGTCCTTACAGAAGAATGTTGGTTGTTCTGACCTTAATTGTGGGAATGGCGTGGAAGTGGTGTTAACTCTGATTAAGGTTGTTTTGATAACTCTTCTCTTGTGTTGTGAAATGGAGCAGTCGCTGTGGGTGTGAGGTGGATCACGTGTTGGCATCTTACATGAGTTGTTAGGTATCATCTGCTTCTCAGATGAGAAAACTCTGATTTTTTATTTTTTTTTTTTATTTTTTTTTAACTGGCATTTAGAAACTCAGCATTTTTTTGTTCCGCTCCATTCTGGCTCTGCCCTGAAGCCGTGTTTAGAGGCTTCATTTAAAATCATTAATCCACAAACACCTACTTAAGCACTTTAAGTGATTGCTAATGGAATGATTGAGCTTTGTTTAAAAATTTAATAGCCTTAAGTTGCTAATCAAGAACTATTTAAAGAATAGTAAGGTTAATAGATCATTGTTACGCAAAATTTTTGACTTTCTGTTGCTGAATGAACTTGGTGGGTTTTCTTGTAGAAGATGCAGAGGGATGGCAGGGCAGAGGATCATGGAATGGTTTGGGCTGGAGGGGAACATGGGCAGGGACACCTCCCACCAGCCCAGGTTGCTCCAAGGCCCGTCCAACCTGGCCTTGGACACTTCCAGGGATGGGGCAGCCACAATTCTCTGGGAAACGTGGTCCAGGATTTCGAAAGCAATGTTGGAACCAGGCTGGATACAGCTGCTTGGTCTGACCTTACTGAGCATCAGATGGGCTGGGTGACCTCCTGAGCTCCCTCCCAAGCTGGATTATCCAATGGTCCCATGGTCTCCAGCATCTCAGCTACAAACCTGGTCATCAGCAGAGGGAAATTAACTCACAGGGATGCCCAGACAGGGTGACTTTCCTCAACACCTGCGTTGACCTCGAGTCTTTCGCCGTCCGATGATGCCGAGAGCCCCAGTTGGGTTTGGCTTCGTGGTTGTCCTCCCTGCACCTGGAGAGGAAAGGTTGGCACTATTAGCGGGTTCTTCTTGTGACATTTGGAGAGCCCCTCTCTTTGAGGCAACTCTGCAATGCCTGCGTGTCATGTGGTAGGAATTCTCCTGACAAGACGACGCGGGGTCAGCAGGGGAGGGAAGCGCGGCTTTGATGCGACTCTGTCCCATGTGCTCTCAAAGGTTGTGAGTTCTGTGAAGCTGGAAAGTGAGATTCTGTGGTCTCCATATGGAGCCTTTGATATCTCAAGCTCATCCCCTTGTCTGGACTGTCTCTCCCAATTCCTTTGTGCAAGTTGTGGTAAAGCAGAGATAATTAATTTACGCTGTGCAGTGTGTTCCATGGGAGATTTGGATGCTGCCTGTCTGTGCCCGACCAAGGACTGTCAGACTGTTTTTTGGTTTAAGATATTAAATTGGAGTGTACACTTGCTGAGGAAAGAAAAGCCAGTGATTTATCTCTTAATTCTCCTTTTCTATCTCCTCGTGTCCCACGAGAGCCTTATATTTAATTAGTTTGTAGAAAGCTTCAGTAAATAGCTCCATGGTTTGAGCTGCAGAAATTTAATACTGACATTTCTTTACACACCGAGGGTTCGTAAAACCACTTCTGTCCTTGAGTAGTCTCTAGCAAAGGTTAAAATGCATCTCTTGCAGATCTTGCAGCGCTGCCCAAAAAGTGCTAAAAATATGACAAATGGATGAGGTAATTTACTGCAGGAGCGAGCACAGCCCAGAGGTGGCTGTGTGGTTACTGAGCTGTGTCTCAGCTAAAGGGAGATTCCTGATTAAGGACAACTTGCTGCCATCGCACTCAGGCTGCTGTAATGTCTAAAACTTTCTTTTAAATCTCCCCAAAATGGCTGATAAATTTTGGATAAGTCCCTTTTTTCCCCCCTCTGGGTTGGATGTCTGGTGGTGTGTTTGATCCCATGGGGATTTTTTTGCCTTAAATGCTGCGTAGAAATCTCATTTGCATGGTCCATCTCCTGGAGTGATGGTCAGCAGTTTTTAATGCTGCTGAACTCTTTGGAGTGGTCCAGCCCTTCTGTGTGTGAAGGATTGCAAAAGTAGCTGTGTTGGGGTCAGCAGCTGTAATTGGGAGGCTGCGAAGGGAAGAGTGATGCTTTTGGTGGCGATTTGAAACAAAAATTGGCATTTCTCTCAAGGGTTGCAAGTTTTCCTGTTAACACTTGTCTGGAAGGAAAATATTTATGGAGCTGTCCTTAGATTTTTTAGATCAATGAGTTGAAATCACTGCCATTTATTTTACTGCTGAACCTGTGCACCTGTGGGTTGTCAGTGCTGTTGATTTTACACATAAATGTTGATTTCTCTTCTGTGTTCATCTCCTGTTTAGGTCACCAGGTTGGTCACTGCACGCTGTGATTCCAGTCCTTGTAAGCCCCTGTTTTATACACTTTGTGGATAGACTTTTCAGCCACTCACCCTGCTGTGTTTGAGTGAAATAGTCCTGAACTTTGATATTTTGACTTTGTGTGTGTTGGATTAACATTCACATTTAAAATGTGAAACTACCTTTTAAGGGGTTTTTACAGTTAATCAGGGCTCTGTGCGTGTAAGTGATTCCATTTGTGTGCAACAATGCCTTGCTCCAAACTCTGGCTGTGGAATTGCTGGAGAATCATCTGGTTTTCTGCAGTTCCTGATAGTGTTAATCCCTGGAGTTTTGGAGCTGGATTGGGCCAGCAGAGCAGCCACTGCCAGGAAGGGGGAAGGGGCTGTTGGGAGACGGGTTTGATGTCACAGCAATAGTTTGTATTTTTGTGTCCTACGTACAGTGCCTGCTGATGGATGTTCACCAGGGTGGGAGGAGGTGAAAGAATGCGGAGCCTTCGTCCTCCTTGCCTCCCTGGCTCCATAATCCCTCTTTTGCAGATTCATCCCCTATTGGAAGGCTGGACCCCAAAGCTGACCAAGCCACTCTGTCCACTGCAGTGTTGCAGTTTCCTCCAAAAGCAGGAGGAATTGCCAGTGTAACTCCAGTAGGATTCCATAAAAAGTTTACTGGTAATAGCCAGTTTTCCCTGACTCCCAACTAAGGGAGCCCCACGACATTTTTCCTTAGCTCCAAATGATTTCCTTTCGTGGCGAGGTTACACATTAGTGTCTTTTCCTTTTTCTGTTAGTTAAAAGGCTTGACTTCTCTTTTATTCTTTTCCTTTCAAATCCTTGTTAATTTTTGCCCATCTTGGGAATTTACTTGGAAGAATCTCCTTGCTTGGTCAACTTTTTCAGCTGTCGTTATGAAGAGTGAAAAATCTGAACCTTTGTTGAGATGGAAAGTATGTTTAAACACATGTTCTCTTGAAGAGCTTTCGCTGTGCCGTGCACAGTTGATATTCATTACTTATGACTTTATTTAGCTCATTTTTGTATGACTTTCACAGATTTCATGCTTTCTCTTTGAGAGTTCCTACAACATTATGGGAGCCCTGCTCTTGGAATGCTGTCAGTGTTTTGTAGGCAAACACAGAGTTATGGTCTGATTTGCTGCGGGATGAAAAAGTGTGGGAGAAAATGGGAGAAAGGGTCTTGCCTTGGCTGTAATTCCATCAGTAGAGACCATTCTTTATTTCTACTTTCTCCTTCTCCTTTTCTTTCAACACAGCAATACTACAAAAGACAAAAAAAAGACCTTCTCGTGGAATCCTTAGGTGGTGGGTCAGTGAAACTCTTGATTCATTTAAAGTCAGAAACCATGTGGATTTAGAGTAACTGTGTCAAGGAAGCTCAGCTGGTACTTGTTCCCAAGCAGATGCTGCAAATGGATGCAAACCATTTGAAATATGATCAATTTTTTTGCCATCAAAGTAGCTATATATTGTTAAACTCAAAATCTTCTGACCTAGTGGTTTAGCTTTGAGTTGATATGATGAGAATTAATCACAGCTTGGAAAATAAAGTGTAAACGTGAATGTGAGCCGTGCCTGGGTGTAAATCTCAGCTGATCCACCCAGCGCAGCCCGGAGGTTTAATCCACCCTTGGTGCAGTGAATCTTTGGCATAAATTACAGCAGCAAATTTTAAAACATTGCAGGGTTCCCCCCTCTAATTAGCACTTTTCCTCCAGTATTTAGCATTAATATAATGCTGCTAAATGTGGTGCAAAAATTCTTAGCTCTTCAGTGTTTCCAGTGTGATGCAGAAAGACCTTTCTCTTTGCATTTATTTGTGTGAAATGGGCTGCATTAGGCTGGGGGATCTCTCTTATCCCGTGGCACGTGAGCAACTCCTGGCTTTTGGGCTCTTGAGAGGGAGCCAAATAACCAGATTAACCCCAAACCAAGCGTGAATTTTAATCTCCAGCCCCAAAGTGCTGCAGCACAGGGCGAGTCGCTCAGTCCTGGTGGTTCTGACGTTGATTTCTGTTTGGTTTTGCTTTTCTTTAGTCATAAGACTTTCCAGGGAGAGCCTCTTGGCTTCCCTTCTTTCGAGCCGGGGAGGATTTTTGGTTTGTGTCTGTAGGGCTGCCACGGTTTTCCTGCGGAGAGGAGCCCATGGAGCTGTGCAATTTATAGATGGGGAGTGCCTGCGCATTGAATCTGCCCAAAATAATGACAGCTGCTGCCTGGGAATTAGTCCCCGAGCGTGTCCTTGGCCACCAGTGCTGTCCCACTCCGGTGGTCCCCGAGGAAGGGGCTTTGTGGCTGCCAAACCTGAGGAATTGCTCACTCTGGCCAAGTGGATCTGGTGTTGTCCATGCCAAGGTGCCGATGCTCCGTCAATCCCGGCAGTTCCGTGTCACTGGAAAACTGTCCAGGGGAATGAGTGTTTATCTTGCTGCAGCTTTTGTTTGCCACCTGAGAAGGGAGGGGATGATTAGCAGCACAAACTAGCGCTTGTTCTGCCAGTGGGTTTGTTTAGAAAGGTGGTTTTTCTGCTTTCTTTGGATTTTAGCCTCCGCTTGACCTGCCCATGGTGCGAGTGACAACCCAAATGCTGTGTTTTGTAGGATCCCAGGATGGTTTGGGTTGGAAGGGACCTCAAAGCCCATCCAATGCCACCCCCTGCCCTGGGCAGGGACGCCTTCCATAGCCCAGGTTGCTCCAAACTCCATCCAACCTGGCCTTGGACCCTCCTAGGGATGTTTAAATCCAAGCAGGTCTGTTCTGAGTGTGCCTGGATGTTGCAGCAATCAAAGCTGGTCCTGTCTGTGCTGCTGTTGGAGGCTTCGTGGTGAGAGTTGGAGGGGAAAACCCACTTTGGGGTCATCAGCCCTGCCCAGCAGTGGCTCTTTGTTGCTGCGGTGATCTGAATGAAATGAGGAGGAATTGTCATTTCCTCGTGTTAACCTTCTATTTAGGCATTAATTGATCCCCTCGCTCCCCTTCTCAGCAGGGAGGAAGTGATCCATGCAGGGCAGGAGCAAACTGGATTGATGGGCAATTTTAAGGAACTTCTGGGCCGTGACATGTTATGTGTTATTAAGCCTTTATTTGAGAATATTTAGGATGCCTGTTGGATGAGGTTTAAGTATAGTGGGATAAATTACTCTCGTGCCTTTGAGGGTGCTCCTACTGTTAGCACTTAATTTGTGATGTTACAGGAAATTCCACAAAATCCTTTTCTCTCTGCAGGTTAACACTGGAGCAGGACTGTTCTATTGCTATTAATCTGGTACCAAACCCCATTTTATGTGGCGTTCCTGTTTTTAGGAAAAAAACCTAGGAGTTATTCACATGTTTCCTTAGCACTGTTTGTTATTAGGACATGAAGTTTTACATGGGGACAGATCCCAGATGTGGTGACCCAACTTGGGCAGTGCTGTGACAACCCCAGACAGATGTGGTGGCTGCTGTGGGCACCCTGGCATGTGCCAGTTCTCCTCCTTCCAGCCCAGCTCCTCTGGGGAGGGCTGGGGGATCCGCATGTCTGAAGTGTTCTGCTGGAAAATCCCAGTTAAGTTCTCCTGAGGGTATTGGTGGCACTGTGAATAACCATCGGGGCAGTTTGGATCCGTGGAATGAAGTTTGCTGGGAAGCTTGATGCTCTTCCACCTTCTTGCAAGCCCAGAGCTGTGGCAAATGGCTTTAAATGCAGTATTTGGACCTGCAGCCCAGAGGCAATCTCTGATTTATTTGGATTTACCAGGATGTTGGTGTGTCTGCCCTCCGACCGTAGCATTTGGCAAATCCATTGCCAAAGTTCTATTTGTTTATTTAATTATTTAATTTGGTCACTGGTCGATGTCAATTCAGACCTGTAGCCCATCAAACAGTTCTATTACAGTTGTGTTTCGAAGATGAACGTGAAGTGCTTTGAAAGCTCGGGACAAAAGACACATGAATAAGAAGAAATACGAAGCAGCTGCTGTTGCTGTGAAAAAATTGTCTGCGTTTTTGTTGATCTGTGCAGTGGATGAATGAATGAGTGACAAGGACAGAGAGTGGAGGTGCAGAGCCCTGAGCAGACCCGTGGAGGTTTTTCCCCCAGCATTCGATAACCAGTTCCTCAGAAATTTAATAACTGAATATCTCTGTGAAGTGGTTTTGGAAAGGAGCCTGGCTTTGCTTTGGTCTCTTTAATGAACATCACCCTTCCTAACTTTCTTCTCTTCTCTCCATCTGGTGAAGGAGGAAGAGGCTTCATCCCATTTTACCCTTTAAAAAATACCAGTGAGCCACCGGTGTTTGTGCTGGTCGTGCCCGTGTGTGCCCCGTGTGTGACGGGGCGGCCCCAGCGCTGCAGAAAGATGCTGAAATATGGACAAAAGGCTTTGCCAGCAAAGGACTCCAAACTGTGCAGCTGGAAAAGGGAGGGGGAAAGGCTTTCTGAGCCCTGCGGAGGGAGGAACAAATGCAGCACTACAAAGGTCACAGGATACAGTAAATGATGTTTGGATGGAAACTTAACTTGCTATGAATGAAATTGTGCTCTCGTGTTTTCCCCCTGGAGCTGAATGTCTAAAAACTCTGGATACTTCTTGTTCTGGTTTTGGTTTGGTTTTTTTTTCCCTTTTCTTTTTTTGGCTCTTACGAGTATCCATGAGTTGTGCTGTAGAAATGAAAAAATGGATGGGCAGCACTCAAACACATGCTGGGACAGGCTTAAAATTAAAAATAGCCTGATCTCGGTCAGGTTAATCAGAGCTGGGGCATTATTAGTCTCTGGTTGCTCTAGTGAAACTATTTGCAAGTCAAAGTTCTGTCTGTGCTGAGCTGTGTAAGGTTTTTTAGGAGGGAGTTTACGGTGCCAAAGGTACCAGCACTGCACAGTCCGGGGTTGTTGGATAAATTTAGGCTGAGCACCCCTCGGAGATGAGTTTTTCACCTCTTGAGTGTTGATTTTATTTCCTCCGTGGTGTAAGGGCTTGTTCCTGATTGTTAAGTTGCCTTTTCTCCTTCCCGGTGCTCTTATCCCATTTGCCTGTATTATCCCTGAGATTGGTTTGATCTTTTACCAATCCATACACTGGTGTTACCTACCATTATATAATTAATTCCTGCCTGTAATGCTAAATTACTTTACCCAAAACTGTCAGAGAAATCCTTTTATTTAGGCCAGTTGTCTAATGCCAGATGCATTTAGAAGCATTGTCTTCATACTCAAGGAATTAATCTTTACTTAGGCTTTCAATCAAATTATTTCCCCCATCACAGTGAGCCTGACAGAAGAGAGCTGGGAAGAGCTTCATTTGTTTCTGCCTTTCACTCTTTGTCCCCAGAAATCTTGGCTGAAAATGCTCTCCCCCCCAAATGTGCCCCTGGAAATCCAGGTAGTAGTTTGGTTTCATATTTAAATCAAGGGAAAAAATTCTGGCACTGGCCTCTCTGGAAAATCCCTACACGTAGAGTCTTCTTTTATGCATTGAAAACAGTGACAGCTTTTGGCAGCAAAGAAGTGTTTTGGTTTGGTTTTGTTTTGGGCTTTTGTCTTAGTTTGTTGTGAAGCTTCAGGTTATTTTCTGGTGAACATCCTTCTAAGGGCTGGTCGTTCTTGCTGTGATTTATACATTTGCTGGACTGTTACTGATTGATTTCTAGCTTAAGGAGTGTGGAGTAGGTAGGGGTGTTGCAGTAGGAGTGTTGCAGTCCTACAGCCTTCAGAGTTGTCTAGCTTGGAAAATCCTTCCAGGGTCATCTGAGTCCACCCTATGCCCACCTTGTCCCCCAACCCAGGGCACTGAGTGCCACGTCCAGATATTCCTTGATCACTTCCAGGCGTGGTGACTCCAAATCTCCCTGGGCAGCCCCTTCCTATGCTTGACTGCCCTTTACAGGAAGAAATTCCTCCTGATGTCCAACCTGACCCTGCCCTGGGTTGCTTGAGGCCATTCCCTCTCTTCCTGTCCCTGTTCCCTGGGAGCAGAGCTGGACACCCCATCTGGATCCAACCTATTTCAAGGAGCTGCAGAGAGCCAGAAGGTCCCCCCTGAGCCTCCTTTTCTCCAGGCTGAGCCCCTCCTGCTGCTCCAGCCCCTTCTCCAGCTCCATTCCCTTCCCTGGACACCCTCCAGCCCCTCCATGGCCCTCCTGGACTGAGTGACCAGAACTGGACCCAGAGCTCGAGGAGTCTTGGAGAAGCCAACGCTCCATCAGCATTTTAGGAAGAAACTTCCAGGCAAACTCATATGGAGGGCTGAGCACGGATGTTGTTTTTCTGCTGCTGGAGGTTCCTGCAGAAAGCGGCATCTGTAGTTTGTGAATTCCATAATAAATACTTGCTGGGAGCTGAAGGAGCAGCTGTAATTTTCCCCCAGCTCTGTTGCCTTTTCCAGCTCCCTCGCATCGTTTCAGTGGTTTTATGATGAGGCTTCATGCAAATAGTTCTCGTGGTACCCCACCCTCTCCCAAACCCAGAGCAGCTCCACCAGCTGCTATGGTTGGGATGAAAGCGTTGCTAATTTGCTGTTACCTTTAATTTAGGGGCTCTGGAGCTTGTGGAAGGCTTGCTGTGGTCCTTCTTGTAAGGAGTTATTTATATGTTGACTATTTAAACACATTTATCAGTTCTAAAAGATCGATGCCTCTCCTTTCAAGGGGGAGGCTGCTTTGAGGTGCTGCACGGAGAGGTGCAGTAAGAGGATGAGAACTGTGTGTGTCTGTAGGAAAGAGTAAGTTGATTTTTATTTTATTTTATGAAAGCCGTCAGCATTCAGCCAGCCCTGCCTGGGCCGTGTGTTGTGGGAAGGTTGTGCTGTGTTTGCAGAAGTACTTTGACTATTTGACAGTGATAGTAAGAATAAATTCAACTCTGCACTGAGGGCTCTGTGATGTACCAGGAAAAGAGGCTCCTTTTCCTTCCCTGCCACCTTCTTTTATTGCTTTGTGTCGTGTGCCTCCCTGAAAGCTTATTTTATTAACAAAGCAAAGAATCCCCCTGAAGCCTCACTCCTCATGGTTCTGGCTTATGGCAATAACACCAAAATCTGTTGACCATTAGCTTGTTAAGAGTACATTTCCCTTACACGGGATGGGTTTTATCAGATAGGAGGAAAGTACTTTTATTTTTTTATTCTTTTATCATTCAGTGTATGAAGTATTTATTTACTTGGGAGACGCGACTGTGGTTTTGAGTAGCCCAAATACAATGTTCTTTTCAATACACTGAAGAGCTCTTCAGCTGTATCATGGGTCTCTTGAAGTTTATATTTTATTGCTACATCACTTTCTGAAGTCTTCTTTCACTTAACATCTTGTCTCCACTTAGGTCTCAGTCTCCCTTGCCTCTCCGTGTTATTGAGGATGTTCATACATTATATATATTATTTATAATTGAGAACCCCTGCATCTTTGATCCTTAAACAAGTAACCCAAAAGCCAGGGTTGTGTTTTGGAGAATTCTGATTCTGAATCTTCCTGTGGCTTATTTGAAGCCTTATTAAGTGTTATTCCTCACCTACTTTGAAGCTAAATAAATCAAATTATTGGCGGGTATAACTGCATGTGTATTTATAACATGCATGCAATAACAGTTTGCTTTCTTTTCCCTTTCAAATTCCATCAGTTTTCCTTTCAAATAGCATTACATGGTTTGTGATCACTGCAAGACCATCCCCAGGAATCAGCCTTTGTACTGGTGTGATGGGGTTTTGTAAGAGCTGTTTTCCCCTTGGCTGAGGAGAGGGATCCTCCTGCCCTTAATTCAGGTCTTTTTTTGGGAGTCTGTTCTTTGGGTGCCTGAATTGGGTCTTGGAGCAGGTCCTGCTCAGCCATTGTGTTCCAGGTAGCCTGAAAGTAGGTGAAAAGATTAAATGGGAGTGAGTTACTCGGAATGACCTAAATCAAGGTCTCGGATGGGATTCGGTTACAGATCTTGAAACGCTGAACTTGAGATCTTTTTTTGTTTGGCGGTGCAGCCTGTGTGGCTGGAGAGGATGTGTCTTCTTTTTAAGAAAAGTTACTCAGACAGAGGAGATAATTGCAGAGTGCTTTTGGTTTTTCTTTTTTTTTTTGTTCCTTTTTGGTTTGTTGGAGGCGATGGAATGACAAAGCCCAGGAGGATTTTGAAGGAGATGTCTGTCCAGTCAAGGGGTGCTCGCTGGTCCAAGTGGAAACAGGGAGGGGAGGCGGGTGATGATGGAGCTCATCCCTCAAATAAAACTTGTCGTTTCCTGCAAAGAACAGTCAAAAATAATTCCATGAATGAGTTTGTACAGTCTCAAACGGGATTGCCAGGAAGCTGGAATGTGTCTGGAGAGATCCCTTCATTTGGTTCCTTCACTTTTCTCCCTTCCTGGTTTCTGCTGTTTTGAGGAGTGAGTAGGAAATAAACACTCTGCTGAAGTTTCCCAACACAAACAAACGGGTTTGGTATTTTTAAGCGCCAGTTTTTTATGATTCTCCCGAAGTTCTTTTTTTTGCTCCACTGGGATTGACTTCCAATGTTTTCTTTAGGGTTTATTTTTAGGAGTTAAAAGCTTCTGTGAACTTCAGTGCTGGCAAAGACACTGGTTTGCCAGTCCTGGACATCAAATTTATATTTTAAAATTTTAAAGTCTTTTAAGGTGCCAAGAAGAGAGAGCAGGTGAGAATGTGAAAGAGGCTCATTTTGCCACCTCCTGCGCTGGGGTTGTGTTGCCACTTTGCCACATCTGTGAGAAGTCCTTGGTGTTGGAGCCAACCCTCCCTGTTCCCACCGAGCCTGCTCTTCAGAGTTTTGGGAAGATGTTCAGTTTAAACAGGAGGAAGTTTGGGGATGTTAAATATATATCTTTGGTGGTATAACAAGCATGACAAACTACATGTGGGTTGATTCCCTGTCCTTTTCTTGTGTATCACATGCTCTGGTTCCTTGGAGTGCTCTCCCTCATTCCCAGGGGATGGATTTTTTTGGGGTGTCTCTGGGGATGAGGGGTTGTGCCAGAGTAAACCAAAATGCCCCTGTGCTGCAGAGCCCTTTTCCTTGCTTTTAGTGCCTGGTGCTGGGAATCTTCTCCTGCTTTCTGACCCGTTGATTTAGTCCAGCAGGAGGAGGGTCTGCTGTCAAAAGGAAAAGAAAAGGCACTTTCTTGATGCTCCCAAATGCTGTTAATCCACATGAAGGTGTTCGTGCCTTTTATTTTCCTGTCATCTGGGACTAGAGCAGACAAGGAAAACACTACAAAGCCATCGGATGTGTCCGAGGAAAGGGACAAGTGTGTCCGGAGCAAACTAAAATCTGCTTTGCCTTGTTGGTAATTAGGGAGGACTTAAAATTTTAGCAAGTGCCCGGTTCCTCGGGGATTTAGTTCTCCACGTGCTGTAGCTTGGTTTGAGGTCAGACTGTTCATCCCAGCGTGTTTTACAGACTGGGAGTTCTCTGCAGGCAGGGTCAGTGGGTATGGCTGTTATTACTGATGGCAAATTGGTTAATAATGTGGTTACTCTAAATAAACTAATAGTGCAGACTCTCTCTTTCATTGCTTAGGTTAATATTTTTATATACCTACTATTAACTTTTCGGTGTGGGTGTTTTTTGGGGGTTCATTTTAGTTCTTTTGCTCAGCCAGATGCAGCTGTGGCTCCACAGATGCAGCACTTTTGTGCATGGCTTCTGTAACCATCTCCTCGAGCCTTTGGAGAGTTGTCACAGCAAGTGGTGGTTCTTTCCTAGAAAGGCTTAAAAATGCCATTTAATGCTACAAGCTCATGGCTTGAACTCATCGACTTGTTAATGGCTTAATTGGTGTCATTTTGATTTGGATAGGGGCTAATTTCAATTTTCCCCTATTGGCAGGGTTTGTTCTAGATGAGGTGAGAAGTCCAGAGAATGCAGTAGGTGGAAGAGAACTGGGCATCAGCGAGTTCATTTTTGGGGCTGGATTTTTGTTTTCTTTGCTTGCTAAAGGGTTCCTTGATTACATTTTCTTCAATATACTGTTCGTATGTAGCGAGCTGCAAAGTGGGAATAAGCAAAATCCAGTTTAATGAGCGAGAAGTCGGCGTGGATGACTCAGCCTTCATCTTTTTTGGGTCCCGGTTCCGATTCATTCCCCGTTTGCGGCGATGGAAATGTCACCAAATGCTGGCGCTGTCGGCAGGGTCGGGAGCGACTCCTGTCTCGGTGCCGGAGCGCTCCAAGCTGCCAAAGGTGCTGAGCTCCGGCTCCTCTGGCAGAGGGAAGCGGGAGCCTGGATGGAGAGTGGGAGGATGAATCATTTCTCTGCTCCTTTGGACCCAGCTTGGAGCCGGGAGGAGCTTTTGGCTCCGCACAGCTGCGGAGAGAGGGAGGAATTCTGCCCTGGGTTTGCAGATGTCTCACGAGCACCCAGGCTCTGATGGGGCTCAAGTGACATGTTTTGTGTTGTTTTTTTTTTGAAGGCTGATATTTCTGTGACAATTACAAATCAAAACAATTAATGTTTATAGACATAGCCTGACTACACGGGTTTATTTAGGGAATGGGGTATCACTCATGAAGCATTAAGAGGTCGTGCTGAGGTGTGTGCAGCATCCCCAGGCAATGGCATCCACTCCCAGTCTGTGCCCGCTGGTTTTGATGTATTTGGACTTCCTTACAAATGATGGAGTTTAAGATAGTGTTGCCTTATTCTTGGGAAAGCAGAGTGGCTGCTGGTTTCAGCTTCTGTGACTGCCTTGCCTTATGGGTTTCTGTGATTCTCTTAGTACCCGTTACCTTTATTAGTAATGGAATGATGCTGAATGGGGGAGCACAGTGGGATTTTAGTACTAAAGGTAATTCAATGGAAAATTACTGGATTGCTGGCTCAGTGCAGGGGTACTCGGAGTGGTATAATTGGAATATATTTACTGTGTGAGGACAGTACATTGTGCAGCCTCTGTTCTGTAATTCTCTGTGCCTCTGGCTATCAGTGGATGCTCTTTAAAACCTTATCCAGGCTGGAAGTGGAGGTGGCCCGGAGGCAGCAGGAGCTGGCTCCTGTTGGGAAGGTGGCACTCAGTGCTCTGGTCCAGTTGACAAGGTAGTGATGGACTCGATGGTCTCAGAGGTCTTTTCCAGCCTCAGTGATTCTGTGATCCTGGGAACGATCAGTGCTCTGGTCCAATTGACAATGTAGTGATGGACTTGATGGTCTGGGAGGTCTTTTCCAGCCTCAGTAATTCTGTGATCCTGGGAAGGTGCTGGCTCATGGACATGCTCTCCAGCCCCACACTGGTCCCTAAACTCCAAGCAAGTTATTTCCTCTCCTGTTGCTTTTCTCCTCTCTGCACTCCTCAGTGAGCGGGCAGAGTTTGAAATCCAGCAGCCTCGAGCCTGCCTTGCCTCTGACTTCCCATGCAGAGCTGACGTTCAAGGAGAAACTTGCTTGTTTTAGACTTTAAATAGCTCTCTGAAGGGAGGTGGACAGGACAATGTGGCCGTGGGGGCTCGGCAGGGCTATTCTTAGCCCACAATAGCCGGAATGAAAAGCCGTGGCTGCTGCATCACGTTTGGGCCATTGTGTGCGAGAGATGTTTTTAATTCGGAGAGCCAGAGGTCTTCCAGGATCTCCTCCTCTTACACCCCCCATTGAAGACCCTTTTCTGCTTTTCTTTGCTGGGGAGAGTGGAGGTTCTGGGGGGAAATGGTTCCCGAGTGGGATCCAAACGTGTCCCACGAGGAACTCTCTTGTTGTCTGTTATTGACGCAGTTTTGGAAAGAGGGAACTGAAACCCCCTGAGGAAAGAATTTTCTGTTCGTTCTATTTCGAGTATATTGTGAAATCAAGGAAAGCACAAACTGATATTAAATTAAAATGGAGATGGTGGTTTATGCTGCAGCAAGGATGGGTGTTTGGGATGAAGGGTGTGGAGATGGGGCGAGTGGGGCAGTTGACCTTGGAAGCCCCCTCTTGGAGGGTGGTCATCTGAAATCCTCCCTCCCAAGTACAGGTGGGAGAAGTCGTTTCTCTTACAACTTCATTTTTGAGGGCAGGGTTTTCTCTGAGGAAGCTGCCACATGGTTCTGCTTCCAGCGGCTGCCGCAGGGGAAGCAGCTGCCGCTGCCGGGCACTTTGGCTTCTTCCTCTGCAGGATCCCGAGGTTGAGGAAGATCATTTGCATTGCTGAGTGGTGCTGCTGATGCAAGCTGCAAATGTGGAGCTGTTTGTTTGAGCCCAGGCCTTCTGCCCATCACCTACGAGGGCGCCCAGGATGTTGCTCAGTGGCTGAAAATGAAGTTTTTCAAGCTGGGCTGACTTGGAAAGCTGGAGGGGATCAGCCTTGTCTTTAGATTGATTGGCTTGACTTCCTTCCCATGCAGTGGTTTCTTGGCTACACTTTAGGAGATTAAAAGCGGGACATCCTGTTCTTGAGGAGGTTTTGCCATGCTGACTTGCTGTCTAGGTTACTTGTGAGTAGGAACGCTGCAGTGATGGACGCCTTGTGCTTATCTCATTAGTGTGATGGGATTCCCAGTCCAACACGGAGCAGAATTCCAGCCACGCTGCGGGACAGCCAAGCGTGACGTCGGCCGTGGTGCTGTTCAAATGCAGGGGGTTTTCTTCCAGCCCTTTTTCACTCTGCCCTGTCTGCAGTGGCGTGTCCTTCAGGGCTTCAAAGCTTGCAGGCTGACTTGGCTCGCTGCAGAGCATCTTGCTGTGTGTGATCCCTGTTCTTCAGGCAAACAAGCTGACTGTGTCCAGGGTTTTTGTTGGTTTGTTTTTCTATTAAACATAATTTTATTCCTTTTTAATTACAGCATCCTCTGCAGATGTTGGAGTGTCATAAAAATGAAATGTGGAAACAAATGCAAAGTTGTCATGGCTTGCTCCAGATTCTGGGTAGTAATTAAGCTGTCGGGGAGTAGTGGAAAGTTCGTCTGCTTTATCTGTATGCCCTTTGGCAAATGACCTATGGGCTTGTTAATGGGAAAGGCAAATGTGCACTGAGCTGTATCCAGTGCTTTTGGCTGTATCAGGGAGTCTGCTTTGGCAGATAAAGGATAAAAACTATCCTGGACAGTCAAGTCTAAGATCTGAGGTTTTATTTAGTAGCTGGAGCCATTTCTGATTGCTGTCAGGGGAAATCGAGGTAGAAACGGGCAAGAATACCTGGAGTGTGAGTATGTCTTCCCTCTGGTTGGTCTGAGGAAGCAGTGGCACATTATTAGTGTTGGAGGATTGCTGCAATAACTGGGAAAAGCAGCTGGTGAAGTTGGACAAGCGGGTCCAGAATTGACTTGACTTGAGGGGGCTGGGGACCAGTTCTTAGAGCTAATGGTGACCTGATCCTTTGATGTCTCTGCAGACACTGTAGGATTTCAGGCTGCCTTTAACCCCCAGTGCATTACCTGCTCTTGGGTTTTATAGCTGAAAGAGCTGAAACGTGAAAAGATAAGCCATAAGTGGATCCCAAAAGGATACACATTTCCTACCCTCTGTCTGCTTTTAAAGATTTTTCTGGCCGTCTCTAACACGTTCGACAGATCATTTTGTGTAATCCTGTCTGGCAATTTGTTTCAAGATGTTGGATTTTTATTTTTTTTTTAAAGCTCTTGTCTGAATGTTTTGTCCAGATGGTCTCAGTGTGAGTCAGACTGGAAGGTACTTTGATAAGGTTACTCGTTCTGTGCAGAGAGCTGATGGCTTTATAGCAGGGAAAGAACAGATCTCTCATGTTAATGGGAAATTACCATTCAGGCTCTTGAAAACGAAAATAGGACCAGAGCATCTGAAGCTTTCACTGCTCATTTCCCACTGTAAGTTATTCTGATGTTCCTGTGAAAGTGTTGGATTTTAAATGGTGATAACAAATCCATCTGTCCTGGCTCTTCGCAGGAATGTCTCTTCATGATAATGGTCCACCACTCTGAGAGTTTACAAATGTCACTCGCAGCTTCATGGCATTAATGATTTATGCACCTAATGAGCAATAAAAGAAAATGAAATGCCGTGTATTGATAATTTATAATTCAGGGATGTCAATAACTGCATTTCCTAAGTTATCTGTGGTGCTGTCAGCATGTAAATCAAGTTTAAATAAGTTCCATTGAAAGTTACACGTGTAACTTTATCAATGGACGTTTTACCACACCATTTATTTTCTTGTTCTGTATTAAGGCAGTGTTATTCGTAGCCCTTCATCACATAAGCTTTTATTAATTACAAGTACTTCCAACAAAACCCCCCAAAATACAAACAAAATGCTCCATCATCTTTAGCATTTTAATGAGAGAGAAACAGGGATATTCTGGGCGTGAATCTCTGGGTAAAGTGACATGGCATGGGGGGACGTTCCCTTTGGGTGACTCAAAGTGCTTTTGTTCACGGGGAGGATGGAGAAACATCTCTCAGCAACCTGACCCTGCCTTCCCACTGAAACTGCCACGACTGGCCCCATAAAGCCCTTGGCACTGCAGAGCCTCCTGGCCATTTCTGAGCCTTCTGTCGGGCCGGTCGGGCGATTGGGGCGTGTTGTTTTCGGTCCCTGGTCAGGGAACCAACATAAACATTCCTCGGCGGAAGAGCCGCGGCTGAACCTTCTCTGCCGTGTTGACTTTGGCCAACGTTGTGCAGCCCTGGCTCAGGGGCTCCTCTGGCACGTCGCTGGGGCTTCAGAAATAGGGAGGGCAAAGAAGTCACGCCTGGCATCCGAATTGCAGCCGTGAATGGGTTCCGTGTGCTTTGCTTTCCTCCTGTCCCAATGGCTGTAGGAAATCTGAATTTAAGTGTGAGCAACCCAGGCTAGTGGGAGGTGTCCCTGCCCATGGCAGGGGGGTGGAATGAGATGAGCTTTAAGGTCACTTCCAACCCAAACCATTCCATGATTCTATGATTTTATTTTTTTTTTTTTTTAACTCTTTTAGGGATGTTTTCTAGGGACTGAATTGTTCAGGTGTAGTGGCAAATGACAAATTAAGTGAGTTACTCTTCGGAGCTCGGGTGGAGCTTTAGTTGTGCCTTATTGTGTCTCCTCCATGCTTTTCCTGCTGGGATCAGTCTGCATGGAAAAATAAAAAAAACCCAACCTTCTAAACTTGGTATTGTCTCTTGGAGGTCCAATCCAGAAAAACAAAAAGAAGAAAGGAGTTGCAGTGCAGATCCTCAGGAATGTCAGACCACTGAAATGGTCAAGTATTGTGGTGCTGGAAGGAGATGTGCTTGGAAAAGTGTGGAAACTGCCCAGCACAGTGAGCAGGAAAGGTCCCTGTGCTCGTAAATGTGAGGGGAAACCAAGACACAACCCAAGGGATTTTTCCCACTCTTTCTGTGGGATGCACCAGCTGTGACCTGTGGATGTGCCCATGTCCCCACAGGTCCCCCTCATCCTTCAGTGACACCCATTTCTGCACTGAAGGATCTTTGGTTCCTGCCTTTGGGAGAAGTGTTGTGGTGGTTGGTTTTGCTCCGGATTCTTCTTAGAGGGAAGAGCTTTCTGCTGCTGGTCGGTGCGGAAGGACTTCGGTTTTTAATAGTGATAGTTTTTGATACGTAGAGCCTGAATTTTTCTGGAAACATCAAACCCTGCAAAGCTTTGGCTTTTGGGCAGCTTTATTCCTTGTGTGTCCCTTCCAACTCAAGAATATTCTGTGATTCAGGGATTTCTAAGCAGTGCTGTGCTCTGAGTTTGCTCAGCATTTCCAAAGCTCTGGAAGAGCAGGATAATTTCCTTCCCTCTGTTTGATGAAAAGGCTCCTTTTGACTTCTCAGAAGTGGAAGGAAATGACACTGGACAACATCAGTACTTGATGTCTGTGGTACACAATGCTTGATTTCAGGAAATACTGTATTGTCTCTTATCTAGTTGGTACTGGAAATCCAGATTAGTGCCTGGGCTTGTGTCTCATGCTCTGGCTTCAACTGATTGTAAGTTTTATACATATATATTATATATATATAATATATATAGTGCTTCTGTTTTTTCTTTTCACTATTAGGCATATTGCTGTGTGATCATTTGTGTGATTTGTCACATCTGTCTGTCTTTGGAAAAAGGTTTTTCTGGGAATTAAGTGGTTTTTTTCCCCAGAGGCGACTGGGATGGCATTAGAAAGGAAATGAATTTTCAGATGAAGATGTTAATTTTATTGCAGAAGTTATTACTGTGCAAAAACGAGGTAGATCCTGTCTGTATCCTCCAAACATTGTGTGCGGGCTGGTTTGCTTTGACTGCATTTTGAGTCATTTATTGTAAAAGTTGGAGCGATAGAAATGGTTTCTAAGTGATGGAAGTTGTGTGTGTGTAAAAAGGAGGACCTGAATTTTAGTGTCAGTTCTCTGACAAAGGCTTTTGAAAAATAAGCATCTCCTTGTTCCTGCTCTGGTCTAAGCTGTGCTGATTAATGGGTGTTGCTGTAGCTGACAAGGAACTGATAGAAAAATGATGATTCACATAATTCGAGCTTTGCAGGCTCTGTCAAATATTCATTTCCCCCTTTGCAAGAGGTGCTGTGGAGTAAAATGTGAATTCCTTTAGAGACAGCACTGCTGCACTTCCATATTTATAACTGAAGGAATTAGTTCTGTGGATTGTGTAGGAAAAGCCCACTTGGGATACCTTTGCTTTCCTTGAGTATTCCTGGTGTAAACTTCAGAATGTGAACAAAGACTGAGCCAGAAAGCAGCAGGGAGGCTGGAGCAATTATTTCTCTTTACATAGATGTTTTTTGTGGTTTTCAGTTAGGCTCCTATCTGCTGGGATTTGGGTGTGTAATGTATGAATTAAAACAATGCTCCAGTTTGATTTCTGATGTAAACAGTTAAGGCTGGTCTATCGTGAACTCTCCTGCCAGTTGAAAGGGATGTGACTTTGATTTTATGGGATGTTTTGGGCTAATGGCAGGTGTTAGTGGGGCAAATAAGAGGCTGCTCTGGAGGAAAGGAGCTCTGTGATCAGCATCCACTGGGACCGTGGGCAAATAACTTGGACCTTTTTGATCTTGCTGAAGTCATCTGTTAATGATGCTCATTATTCACCTCCCCTGGAATGTTTAGGGTTAATTAATAGTTCTGGAACCCTCCCAGAGACATGCAGGACGGGGACTGGCAGGGAGGCAGTGACTGCACCGGGCTGCTGCAGTATATTTGACTCACCTTGTTGACTCCATGGGACAGTCGCCTTCCTCTTCTCCATGGACTGAGAGCTGTTCCAGCAGGGAGGGGAAGAGGAGCCCAGGAGATCCTTCATGGTGCAGCTCTACAAGTCGCGGGGGTGTTGGCCAGCCCCTGGACCAGGCACCCGATGGGGCATCCGGGACCGGCCAGGTGGGTCTGTCCAGCCTGGTGTGACAGCCAGGGACACCTCCAGCCTTGGGAAAAGCCCTGGGAAAACTCAGCTCTGGGACCTGGGATGGGTGGGAGGGAGTTGGGTCTGATGTCTGTGGTTGGGCTGTGGCTTTATCTGAGTGAGACCAGGGACCAGGAGGGGATGTGTTGGTGGCACCAGGGAAGGGTCTTTATTTCCATGACGTCTTCAGGATGCCTCTGGAATAGTGGTACTCAAGGTTATCTTTCACTCTGACATAATCACTGGATTTCATCCTCCTCTTTCTTTTTTTTCTNTCCAGGTAAATTGGTATTGGTTCTTTAACACAAAGCCAGGGTGAAAATCCTCAGTGCAGTTCATAAACCAGCCCCACCATGGATCTGCCTTTCCCTTTTGCTGCCCTGGAATTTGGCAGCCTACTGAAAGGGGTTTTGAAATTTAGTTTACTGTGCTGTGCTCGAGGAGTGTTTACATGTCCCCTTTTGTTCCTCTGCATTTATTTCTCAATCATTTATGCATGTTAACGTGTCAGTTACCAAAGGGGAGAGGGAGGAAAAGAAATCCCGAGGTGAAATTCAGTTAGACACCGGCATTAATCATTCTGTTTGTATCTCTAAATATCTGACATAATTCACCAAAGGATTTTCCTTTAATTGAAGAGATTAAGACGTGTCAGTTGTAAATTGCTGCTTTTGTTCCAGCAATTTTATTCATTTGACAAATGCACTTGATGTTACTTTGCATGAAATACTTTTGTGTATGAGAGTAACTTTAGGTCTTTTGGATGGGGAGGAAATAGTAATTTTTCATATGAATGCTGCTTCTGGGTTCTTGCATCCCAGTATCTTTCAGCACTTACAAACTTTACTTAACCTTTGGAGCACCCCCGACAGATAAATGGAAAATTATAATGTCAAATGAGCTACGTTTCTGTAAAGGGAATCGGATCAGAGGGGATTTGGTCCATCCCTGGACTGTTTTCCTGGGGAAATAATTAGCACTGTGGAGGATTTCGGGTGTCTCTGCGTGCGTGGATGCTGCTTTCTCACCTAGGGATGTGTCTGCATGTGCAGCATAAGGAGTGTGGCAGTCAGGGATGTACAGCGAGTTTAAATTGGGATTCCTGAAGTGAACCGAGGCTCTGAGAACATATGGCAAACGCCAGAAATAATGAGCACATTCCCCGTTTCTGATGAATAATTCAATTCAGTTTAGGACTGTGCCACGGTTAAAATAAACCCCTCGCAGGATTTGACACAACGCAGCTGAAACGCTTGGAGAAAAAAATGTTGGGAAGGCAAAAGAAGCCCTTGTTTCACTTCTGTTTCAATCAGCAGCAGCAGCAGAGGAAATCTTAACACGTGTAAAGTTTTGGGCTGGAGTTGTGGCTACTACACAGCTACTACATTGTGGAGCAGGGGAGTGGGGTGCAGGAGGAAGGGCTGCAAAGAGAAACCAGCTCTCAAACTGGCCAGAAAAAGCACAGCAGAAACTTCGAGATCCAATAACTGGGAGAACTGTGCCAGAATTCTTTTTAAATGAGAAGGGGAAAAAAAAAATCCTTTCTCTTAACCCTAAAGTTTACCTTTTTGCATTAAACGTTTTTGTAGACTGGGGGCAAATGAAGACACCCAAATGTTTTTGAGCTCTTGTGTTTTGGGGAGTGGGAAGTGAAGATTTCTGCCCCTGTTCAGGCTTGGGTGTTACTAAATGCTCCCAGAGCTCTGGTGTTGGATGTCCTGAGTAGCTTTGGAAGTGGAGAAGGTGAGGCTCAGGTTTAATTATTTCTTGAAGGAGTAGAAGTGTTTGGAGTGGAAATTAGTTGTCCTACTTGGGTGGTGGGAAGAGGCAGTGACACTGCAGGTACAGAACACTGAAGATGGGTGTATAAAGCCTAAAGGAGAAACCAGGAGTGGAAAATTCCTGCTTGAACTCCAGGGTCAGGCAGCCCATGGCACAGACCAAGGCTGTTCCTCCATTGGCTGAGCAAAGCAGAGGCAACCAGCCCACCTTGGGTTTTGTTGCATCTAAAGTAAAGCCAAAGGTAATACTGCTAATTCTTCCTTTCACAATCCACTTTTTTATTTTGGGGGGAGGGATTATTTTTTGTGTGTTTTGCATAATGCAAAGGAGAACTATTAGTGCCCTGCAGAATGATGAGATCACAGAATGGTTTGTGTTGGAAGAGGCCCTAAAGCTCATCTATTTCCAGCCCCCTGCCATGGGCAGGGACACCAGAATGATCCCACATCTCCTGCTTCTTGGGGGTTTCAGGATGTAGGTCTGGCAGCTTGGGTTTTGTCTTTGTTTTCCCTGGCTTTCTTCAATAAGGTATTTTTTCCCAAACTGCTTTCTCTGGACCAGACTCCTGGTAGCCTCAAGAAATCATGTAATATCACAGACTATCCTGAGCTGGAAGGGACCCACAAGGTTTATCAAAGTGCAACCCCTGGCCCTGCACAGACACCCCAAAATCCCACCCTGTGCCTGAGAGCATTGTCCAAATGCTCCCTGAGCTCTGGCAGCCTTGGTGCTATGTCCACTGCCCTGGGGAGCCTGGGCAGTGCCCACCACCCTCTGGGGGAAGAACCTTTCCCTGAGGTCCATCCCAAACCCTCTCCTGACACAGCTCCAGACAATCAAGCTGCTCCTTCACAGCCTCGCACAGCACTGGGGATGTTTCCAAACAGGAGCAAGAGCTGGAGCTCTGCCGGGTCAGGAGCATCTTAACCCAACTTTTTGTCTCCTGGACCTTCTCTGCTGCCTCTTCCCAATGGATTCCCATCCTCGAATAAATAGCCAGGTGTGTTGAAAGCAGGTGCCAGCCTCTCCCTGGAGAGGAACCCGACGTGCTTTGTGCAGGTGGAACTCCACAGTAGCACATTCTTCATTCAGATCTCCTGGTGTTTTGGAAGGAAGAGCCCTGGTTCCCTCCCTCCTTCTCCACGCCCAGGCACCCCTTTGCTTTTGCAAATGAATTAATGTGGTTTCTGCGGGGTGTTTTCTGGGCATTTCCCCCACTCTTCGGTCAGTCTCGTTAATTCTTGTGCTCTGATGCTCTGTGGGGAGATTCAGGATTGATTTTGGCTTGGTGTCATCTGGGGGAAAACCTTTAAGAGGGTACAGACAATCCTAAAATAGCTGTGAAACTTTCTGGAGGCAGGAGGAGTTGCAGTCCTGCTACTGCTTGGGATTTTATTTATTTGAAAGGTATTGATGGGCTTGTATGTATTTGCTTTGAATAAACAGTTGTAGAACATAAACATGTAATATTGCCCCAGGCACTCAGACATGTTGCCTTTATCAGGGTGTTTTTTTTACCCACGCCCTGCTTGTTGGAATTAGGGCCACGAATCCCTGCACAGGGCAATTTAATCTGCTTTCTGTTTTTAAACATCCTCCCTGAAAAGCCAACAGCATGGACAGTGTTTTGGTAGTAGTAAATGAGACCTTCATTAGACAGAAAAAAAAATACTTCATTTGAATTCCGCATGGATTAAATACCTTGGCAGCTTTGTCAGCGTGTTTAATTGCGTGATTTTGAGCATTTACTTCAAAGCTTTGCAGTTGTGAAGCCTCACTCCAGTTTTCACTCTGGGAATTGCAGATGAGTGCCTTTTTGTATGGATATGGAAACCCAAATGCACAGGCTTGCTGTGGTCAGTGGGATTCTCATTGAAGGGTGTTCAAAGTTATGCATTTTCCAGGTCCCAGGTGTGATGGAGCTGCCACACAAGGCAGATATTGGCTGCTGGGCTCCTGCAAGTGGCACTTCTGTTGTGCCTGGAAAAGCTGGTAGACCCAAGTGATTAGTGATGCAAATTTATTTTGGTGTAGGTAAGAAAACAAAGGGACTAGACTTAATTTTTGCTTTTAAGCATGTCTGGCATACTCTTCTTTCACTTCACTAATGTAATTTTCATGCACTTGTTTTACACCTCAAAACAATTTCATCAGTCTCTGTTGGAAAGAATTTCAGCTCCCGACGCCTACAGATCTGTTTATATGTTTATAACTATAAAAGGATCCTTATCAGTGTGTGTTACCCATTGCTATTATTTCTCAAACAGATAAGGAATATCCTGGTTGTAAAAAGGGTATTTACCTTTTCCAGGGCACACAAGTGGTTGTGAACCTGAATCTCCCTCTGGCTCTGGTCTTAAAACAAAAGGCTGTATTTCCTCCTCTTATATCATTTTCACTTCAAAGCTTAGATTTCAGATTGCCAGGGAGAATTTTAAGGCTGTGATGATCAACAGCTTTTGGGCAGTGACGCAGCTTGTTCTGTGAAATTCTTGCCTTTACTGTAGGAAGGCTTTTCTAAGTCATTAAAACCTCCCAGCCGTGGCTGGGCTTTGCTGGGCTGTTGCCTGTCATTTGTCACACCCCTGTTTGTCATCGTGTACCAAGAAAAACATTCACAGAACTACAAAGTCTCCTGTGTGATGGTAGGGGGAAATGTGAACAATTCTGGGTGTAATGCGGTGAGAACACGTCAAAGTACGTGATTCAATTCCTGCTCTTAAGTTATTTGTGTGTTTAAATGGTTTTTACTTTTACATGCAGTTGTGGTGTGGATTGTTTGTAATGTTTTGAGACTGAATGGGGTGTTGGCATCAAACTGAGCTGTAATCTCTAATTTAACTTCCATGGAGTCTGCAGGTGGATGCCTGTGCCACTGGAGATGGGAATTTAAAAGCTCAGCACTGACAAGGCCCAAGCTCTAAAATCACAGCTCCAGCCTTCCCTCTGAAGTGGAGGGTTTGCCCATTTTGGCCAACTTGTCCTTCATATGCTGAAAGATTAGATGGTGTTAGGGCTTAAATGGCACGCACGGCTCTTCCACCTGATTCCTTCTGGATGTCCAGGGATAACTGAGCTGCACACCGAGCCTTTGCTGGCTGCCACCTGCCCGTTTCCTGCCTGGATTCTGTTTTCCCTGGATTTTTGGCCCGGCTCCTGCTCGTATGGAGCTTCCCTGGCATTGCCATGGGAGTGGGACCACCAGGGCAAGGCTGGGTTTGGAGCTCAGCTCCACCAGCCGCGGCGGGTCCGTGTGGGTTGAGAGGCTTGATGGTTAATCCGGGCGGGAGCCGGGGGTTGGTGCTTCTGTTTTCCTGCCATCCCACTCCTTTCCCAAGCCTGTCATCTTTTTTTTTCATCCGGCGTGGCCCTTGGCATGGGGGTGGGAACGTCCTGGGAAAGCCACGGAGCAGATCCGGGGAGATGGAACGAGATACGGGAGAGCAGCTGGGGCTGCTCGTGCCTTCTGCTGGTCATTGCCTGGGTTGCCTTCCAGTTAGAGCTCATCACTGGCAAGAGCTGAAACCCTTCCTGGGGAGGGAGATGGTCCTGCTTGGAGGGCGTGAAATGTCTGGGCAAGGAGATCTCCTGGGTCTGAGGTCACCCTTTCACTCTGTACATGACCTGTTGAACAAGCTGCTGCAGAAATTTGTTTCCATACTTCCAACTTTGGTTGATAGGATGCTTAAGCCCTAAAAAACCAAATGATTCAGGTAAATCCTTTTCCAGAAAGGGGATTGTTGTATCCTGCAGGAGAGCAAGGTGCAGGTCCAGTCTGGGTGGATATCCTCCTGCTCTGGGTGGAATTGTTTTATGGGAACACAAATTCTTGCCAGGAGCTTTGCAGACACTCACTCCTGTTTGGAATGGTTTGAGGAGCCCCTATATGGTCTATAAATGCAGCACAATCCTTGTAGTCTGCTCAAGTGAAAGGAGTATCAGTTTTGTTTTTTTTAAATAAGGATAACCCACTCTTAGTGGTGTTTGCTGGACCATTCAAAGGTTGTAGGGTAGGAGTGTTTTAGAAGCTTGAATTTGCCATAAAGACGAATACTGATCATTCAGATTTTTGAAAGATATGACCAGGTATGGTGGTACCTTAAATCTACTGTGTCTCTTAACTTGCCTGTGGTGGAAATTACCTTTCCGTGGAAGTATTGGAGGAACCGTCCCTTAAATACCAGCATTTTATTCAGGGGCAATTCCTTCATGATAATGCAGTGTCGTTTGTGTCTGTATGCTTTGAAATTTTAAAAGGGAAAAAAAAGGTCAAATAGATGATAAATGTTGAGAATCATAGACTCACAAAATGGTTTGGGGTGAAAGGACCTTAAAGCCCATCCCATCCCACCCCCTGCCATGGGCAGGGACACCTTCCACCAGCCCAGGCTGCTCCAAGCCCCATCCAACCTGGCCTTGGACACTTCCAGGGATCCAGGGGCAGCCACAATTCTCTGGGCCATGAATGACAAATGTGACTAAAATACAGAAGGTAGAAGATCCTTCCTTACCCTTTGAAGTCACTAAAAACTGGACATGCTTGAGGAATGCTACAGGGAATGTTGAAAAGGCAGTTATTACAGAATGGATGAAAGTAAAGTTACACAACTGTGTAGGCTTATACAATGGTCTGTCCCTCGGTGACCCAGGTGACTTTATGATCTGGTGATGGAAATAAATAAATGGTTTGTCTTAAATGGATGGAAAACTTTTCTGTGGCTACTCAGGGGTGTTTAGATCATGTAGTTGTCAGCCACGTGAGCTTGAAATACAGTAGAAAGGATTCAGCAATACGGGGCAAGGCTTAGAATAAGAATACCCGGTGTTTAATCCTAATTTTTGCCACAGGCATCTTGACCTTGAATTATTCACCTTCAGGCACTGGAAGCACTGGCAGCAGAGTCTTCAGGAGGCCCTTCCTTGTCTTCATGACCGCAGTGGGTGGGATTGCCAAGGTCCAAAGGATGGGAGGGGGGAAGGCTCTTTGGCGTTTAAAGTGGCTGTTCACCCAATAACCTGTGCAGATTAAAAGATGGAAAAAGCTCTGAATTCAGAATTAAAGTGGCTGTTGTGACTGCAGACGTGAGAAGGTCCCGTGTAAGTCGGTGGCCCATGGGTTGGAGCTCTGGCTGCTCCGGGATATTTGCTCGGAGTGAGGCTGGAAAAATTATCTCCCGCTTGTGTAAGCAGTGGGAAAACAAGCAGACACTTTATACTCCAGCAAGGCCCAGTAAGCCTCAGGAAATTCCTGCATTCTTGATTTTATTTTGTGGCGAAGGACTGCGGGCTGTGTTTTTTGAAAGATGAGCAAGGTTGCCCTCGTGCAGCCCAGCCTGGCCACCGCCTCGATAAGCTGGAGCTGAAAGGCTCATTGTTCCCCGCTCAGCTGTCACTGCTCCCCTCCAAAACACTGCCTGTATTTATCCACCAGAAGTGCTGATGCCGTGGGTTGTGCTGAAGGAAAAGTTGCTGGCTCTCGGCGCTCTTGGGCAAGAGAGCTGTGCCCAAGGGGTCCCACTCCAGAGCCAAGGGCTTGAGCTCCCGAGTGGTTTTGGGGTTGAAATACTCGTGCTCTGCTGATCTTCTGGTCTTTGAGAACTGCTGTGGGTTTTTTTTGGAAGTAGTTCTCGGTGTTCCTGCTTTTGCTCCTGAAGGTGGTTTCTCCGTTGACCCTGGGACTGATGGAGAAATGTCCAAGTTTGCCAGGTTGTCACCCTGGTAAAAAAATCCATCGGTTGTGGCACTGAGAAGGGTTGGGTGGTCATACCATGACCTGTCTGAGCTCTATCTGATGTTTGCCATTCCTACCTTAATTTGATTTTCAAACTGCTCATCCATGCTGGTGGCGTTGCTGACTCCTGAAAAATAGCACTGTGCCCATGAGGAATTCCCAAATGCACAAACAGATATGTCAGAGGCAGACAAGGTGTTTGCTGCATTTGAATCCTGACCCTTTGGGTGCATTTCTTTCTTTGGGTGCATTTCTTTCTTTGGGTGCATTTCTTTCTTTATGTGCATTTCTTTATGAGCTTAACAGAAAACACCGGGTCTGCTCAGGTGTTTTCTTTGTGTGATCCATTTTTCACAAGTCCAGGAAATAAGCCACCAGTTCCTAAAATAAGTGTCTTTGTCCAGCAGCTTCTGAAAAGGTCACGGAGTTGTTTCTGTGTTGGGACCATCCCTTTTGTTGAGGAAAGGGGTGGAGGAGAAGACACAAAGGGAGGAAGAGCTTTCTAATGCTTCTTACCTTGAAGGATGTTCTTTCTTGAATGTCAGACCTGCAGGTGAGTGCCAGGTTGAGGATTAGGTGAAGTTGCTTTTTGCAGCAAGGAAGTGCCACGTTACTGCCCATTTTGGTGCTGTTACCATTGTCCTTCCTCGTCATCTTTGTTTTATGAAGCCTTAATGGCAAACTCAGAGGCAGAAAAGGTGGTGTCTGGTTTACATTCACCTGGCCAAACCTGTCACTCTGCAAACACTTTGTGTGTATTTGTGTTTTCTGATGAAGAAAAACAAGTTTTCTGTTTTCTGAAATTCACTCCTGGGTAAAAAAAAAATAAACCTGACCCGCTTTGCCCCCTGCTGTTTTGTTCCATGACCTTGTATTTCCTTGTTTCCATGCCTGTATTTCCTCCTTGCTGTGGAAGCCCCTGGGCACTGCAGCCTGAGAATGGCACCCCCAGATCCAAGTGCTGATCAAGGTCATCTTCAAGCTTGAAACCCCCATGTTTGTGCAGATTGTGAAGTTTTTTGTTGTTTTTTGGTTTGTTGTGGTTTTTTTGGCAAATCTCTAACCAGGAGCCACGTTTTGGGTTTTGGAGCCCCTAAAATCCTTCCCTGGGAATCCTGGATGCCCTAAAACTCTTCCCGCAGACGTGAGCGCGATCCGAGGCGTCTGATGCTCACAGTGCATGGCAGGAGTGAGTCCATCAGGGTCCAGATGGTCTGCTTTTTCTGGGCAGAGGGACAAGCACACTGAGGAGCCAAGCTGGCCTCTGAGATTACGTATTTCAGGAATCAGCAACGTAGCTGATTTAAAAAATTGCATTTGGGAAATGATCCCTGCCCACCTTCAAGCTGCGGTGACAAACTTGGGGGCACCCTCAGTTGTAGTGTATGGATGTGAAAAAAGCTGTGAGTGCTGGAAAACTGAATTTTACGTATTTTATTGCTGGTTCTGAATTCAACTTGGAACTACATAGCTTGGAAAACCTTTGGAAAGAGCAGTGCTAGCAGTCAGGCAATGGCAGACCTCTCTGCAGCTTGACTGCTCAAAGACCTTGAGATGAAAGTGCATATTTTATTGGTTTCATGTTGAGTTTATTGCCTGTGTGAAAGCCAAATAACCTTTGCTGGCTGCATCACTGAATATTTCTGCATTTTTAGGCCGAGACTGACACGCTTCTGATGTGTTTGCTTGCCCTGTTTGACCGTGAGTGAGTCATTTCACTATTCTGCCCCTCAAATCCAGGGTCAGCAGGATAAGGAGAACACCTGGCTAAAAAAAGGCTGATGGGAGAAGCTTTCATACTTGTACAATGTTTGAAAACTGTTTGTAAGATATTGTTAATATAGATATATTCATCATAATTACGCCACAATTGTTATGAATATGCATTAATAATTATTATTAAATTATTATGCTGTTAAGACCTATATCTGTGTGCTTTATGAGTCTTTCAAACATAGGTATGATACTTGCAGATATTCTAAAAAGCAATCTTCCTAGAGAGAATTCCCTGATGGGAGTGCTGTGGTGTTGGCTCGCTGGGTTTATAAGGAGAGCTGCACAGCTGGAGACTCAGTCACTGACTGAACAACCCAAAATTGGTGCCTTCTGGGAGCGCCCCAGGATGTGCAACATCTTCTTTCTGCATCAGGAATAGTCTGCAGAGGGATCCAAGAGAAATTCCCCGCCGGGATTTTCTGGGCTGCCGTGGGGTATTGCAGCATTGAGCCCTTTTTCCAGACTGAGATTCAGTACATTTTTGGGCAGTGACTGCTTGTTCTTGATGCCAAAAATGCACTTGACACTTGTAACTGATGCACTTTCCAGCACTGAGGCTTTGCTGGTGGGTCTGTGCACCGGGTTGCAGGTTTTTGGATGCATTTCCAAGCTACAATTGCAATCATTTTCTGTCCACAGGTAGAGTTAATCATCATAATGGAGCTTCGCTGATGTGTTGCTAATGAGGGAACATACTTTGAACTATATTTGATTGGAGGATTTTTTTTTTTTGTGGCATTTTCTCTAATGGGATTTTGTTTAATCTTTAGTGCTTTTATTTGTTACAGAGATCCGTGCCCAATTGGTAGAGCAGCTGAAATGCCTTGACCAACAGTGTGAGCTTCGGGTCCAGTTACTGCAGGACTTGCAGGATTTCTTCCGCAAGAAGGCAGAGATTGAGATGGATTACTCAAGGAATTTGGAGAAGTTGGCTGAGAGATTCCTGGCTAAAACTAGGAGCACCAAAGACCAGCAATTCAAGTAGAGTATTTGCCTTTTTGTTTTTGCCCTTTTTTTCCCTCCCCCTCCTCTAGATTTGGTTGCAAGAATAGGAATTGAAAAGAGGGTTGATGTGGTGAATGTAGGAACCAGCACTGCTGGGGATGTTGGCGTGAAATGTTTCCCGAGTTTGTGTTGAACACAGAGCCCATTCCATGGGTTTGGGTGCTCTTTTCAATTATTCCATGTAGGTCAAATGCTGTCAGTAGGGAATGCAATGGTGAAAAACTGCCATGTCTGAAAGGGGTCGTTTTCTTGGGAAAGGTGGGCAGAGCTGTACACCAGCTTTGATGGACACAGCCAGGATTTGCTTTGGTGCCAGTGGCTTTGGTCTGGGTTTGTTTTTTTTTATGGGTAACTGTTTCCAATCTGGTTTATGCTGTCAGCTCTCTGTTTTCAATATCCCACACATACTCAGTGTAGGAGTTGAGTGTTGTATCTCTGCTACTATCACTTCAAACAGTGGAGAAATGAGGCCCGGAGTACTTCTGATTCCAGCAGCACTTCAAAACAGAGCTGTGCCACTGGGGGCAGGGGAATCCCTGGATACCAAGCTGATGGGACTCAATTAAAATTCAAAGATGTCCTTATTGCCAATCAACTTTTTCCCCTGCTTGAAGCACTGTTTACACGTGGGGTCTGGCCGTGCTGCCGTGGTTGTTCCTCGTTTTTGGTTCTTCCCCACTTATCTGAGCTGGGATGACTAACACGGATGGAACGTGGTTTCATGGAGTCGAGTCTTTCTGATTTACTATTGACTCCTGCCAGGAGGTGCTTTTCCCGGGGAAGGGGGGATGGATTTTCCCAGGAAGGGGGGATGCAGGAGAGAACCTGCAGGTGAAGAAGGGGCTGGTGCAGAAACCCCATCCCGGCGAGGAGGTGGCCAGCATGGAGCTCCAGGAGTTGACATCTGGGCAGGGCTTGTTGGGTTTTGTTGTCAGGGCAGCAGCTGGGGAAAACAGGGAGCTGCAGCAGCCTTGGGACCTGAATCATTGCTGCTCTGGACACGTCGGGCTGAGAGGATCCATCTGGGTCTGCCCCCGCCCAACGTGCAGCGTCACTTTGAGCACTGCTTGGGTCGGGCTGTTGCCCTGTTGTGTTTGTGCTTTCTTGTTGCTGTGTTTGGAGGGACGTGGGGATGGATGCAGCAGCTTCCCACAAGCAGCTCTTCTTGTGGAAGCTGCTAAAGAGGCACCATTTTAGTTTCCTTTCTCTGCAGCTTTGATGTTGTTTCATTTAGTTCTCCTTTAAAACTCACGTTGTGCTGCACTGTTGGGGAAGGCTGACTCCCAAGCAGAGCTTTTGACAGGCTGGAGGAGAGTTGTTCTGCTGATCTATGGGCTTGTCATTGTCTGGAGTGTTTTTTCTTTTCCTGTATGGTGAAAGTGTTGTTACAACTATGAGCTGTGTGTATTCTGCACATGCCTTTAGGATGGCACTGAAGAAATGATGCCGTGAACTGTAATTTTCCTCTGCATTATGATTCGTCTTTTCAGTTCATTTTGTTGTTATTCTTGGCGAAAATTGAGGTGATTTTGTTTGTGTTACATCGTACAAAACACCCCATCAGAAACGATTTTGTATTCAGCTTCCAGTGTTGGAAAAGTTCCTGTTTGGAGCCTTAGAGTGAATTTATAATGTGACCATAGTTGAACAGAATCCTACATGGTGTCATCCTTCATGTGAATTAATAATTCATGCTTGCTGTGATACTTCTGGGCTTTAATTTTTTTGTTGTTGTTCTAATGCATTTTCCTTATTGACCCCTGCCCTGGTTTTTGAGCTGTTTGTACTTCAGATAAGATGTATAAAGTTGTACCTGGACAAAACTGACCTCAGATAACCCGGCTATGGAGAGTAGCCTTGATTGGAGACGTGATTTTTATCAGCACATAAAACTTCAGCTTGAATTTCTGAATTAAATGTCCATGCTTTTCTGGTCAAGGGCAGGGCATTGCCCAAAATACTCTGAAACCTGTTACTAAACATCGACTTCAGTTTGCAGGGAGAGGGTTGATGCTGCTCAGGCTCCTGATTTCACTTTTATTAGAAGCAGATAACTCCTGTCACAAAAGCACTTTGCTCTTGGCATATGTTACCCCTGCACAGCCTGAGCCCCAAATGTCCCAGTTGTTAATTTGGCCAAGAGTGGAATAAGAGGAAAAAACCCCAGTTTTTAACTCGGAAGCTGCTGGTGTGGGGGCAGTGCTGGTCACTGCATAGCACCTGGATGGGCACCTCCATCTAGGACTGGTTTGGTCCCTTTTGTGCTGGCTGTGACAGTCAGAGGAGTGTCAGGATACCACAGGAGGGATCAGTAAGGATGCAGTCCCAGTTATTCCCAACGCTGCTCTGTCTCAGCTGGTGTATATGTAAGATACCTTGGCTGGCATCTCCTCTGCGGATGCTGAAGCTGAAATCTCCTTGGGAAGCCCCCAAAAGCCCATTTGACCCAAGCCAACCATCATCACTGTCCTTCTTGGGGCGCCTGGGATTCCATGTCTGTGAGAGGAGCCTGGGCGGGTGCCTGGGCTGTAATTGCCCAGCTCTGACCCTATAAATACCCAGCTCTTTCCATAACCTGCTAATTACAATGGAAGGGACTGTCTCACTCAGGGCTGCTCCCCGTGTCGCTGGCTGGTTTTAGCTCTGCTGACAACACAGCCCAGGAGGAAATCTGTGGGGCTCTCACCCTGTCATTTGCATGGCCTTTCATATTCCATGGTGATTATGTAATTGCCAAATGGCTCCGACGGTGTTCGTTTAAGGGAAGGCTGTCAAGGACTGACCCTTGGAATTGGATTGAGTGGCTTCCTCCACCAGCTGGAAAAAGCCCAGGCTGCAAGGAAAAGAACGGGATGGGCTGGGGGTTCTCACAGAGCCTTTGCATGGGGTTTGTCTTTCTGCCTTGGAGGGTGAGCTGGTCAGCTGGCCACGTTTTCATAGAATTATGGGATGTTTGGGTTGGAAGGAACCTTAAAGACCATCCCATTCAACCCTGTGCTATGGGCAGGGACACCTTCCACTAGCCCAGGTTGCTCCAAGCCCTGTCCAGCGTGGCCTTGGACACTTCCAGAGGTGGGAAAGACACAGTTTCTCTGCCCAGCCTGTGCCAGGGACTGCCCACCCTCACATGGAAGAGTTTCTTCTCAATAGCCAACCTAAACTTACTCTTTTTCAGCTTGAAGCCATTGCCCCTTGTCCTGTCACTCCAGGACCTTGTAAATAGTCCCTTTCCATCTCTCTTCTCCGTCCCTTTCCATCTCTCTTGTCCATCCTTTCAGGTACTGGAAGGGCACAATTAGGTCATCCTGGAGCTCCTCTTCTCCAGGGTGAACAATCCCAATCCCCTCAGCCTTTCCCCGCAGGAGAAGTTTCCATGTGGGTTCCGACAGCAAACTGTGCAGAGCTGGGGCTGGGCTGAAAGGGTGTTTGCTCAGTGCTCAGCCTGAAGCTTCACTGGGGCATCTTAAAATGATTTACAGAGGTAGGTGTGTGTTATTCTCATCTGATGTCTTTGAAGAAGGGGAACAGATTGATTTAGCCAAGGTGACATACGAGTTGATGGCAGTTGGATGTATCCCAGTTTTACTTGCTTTTAACTCTCAGCCATGGCTGTGAGACCTCACTTTGCCTATTCTCTTTTTAAAATGTGGGTTTTTTTCAGTTAGAACAGGCTATTAGAGTCATACACACTGTATATATTTGGTATAAATACTATGTATATTCCTCATTACCCATTGGTAAATAGGAGTGGCACAATAGGAGTGGAGGAAAAAAAGCCATTTTACATCCCAAGTCTTCTAACTCTGGTTGTTTCAGGAGCTTGTTGCTCACAGTTTGGTGTGGTCATTGCTCCTTAAAGATCTGCCTGGTTGAGGTGTGTGGCAGGGATGTCAGAGCATCCTCCTCACAGGTTGGGGCTGGGGGGTCCCTTCAGGCAGCACTGCTGGGGTGGGTCTGAGTTCCAGCCCCAGAGAAAGGCTCTGCCCACCCCAGTGAGACCCTGGGACCTTCAGCCTTCAGTTCTATTTCGTGTGATTTTTGTCCTAGTCAAATAATACAGTATAAAACCCATGGCAAATCTTGAGTGATTCCTTTCAGGAGCGAAAATAAGGAGAGAAAAAAGAAAAAAAAAAAAAAAGGGGGAAAAAAATGAAAAGGCAATGCTATTTTAAGGCCATATTTTAAATCAAGATAATCTTTGGAAGCAGGACACGGAGTAGCAATTGTCAGCTGGAGAGCTGAATGTCCAGGATATCCCAGCATGAAATTCAGATGGCTTTCTGGCAGCCTTTGCCTTGAAGTAGAAGATGCAGAATAAGTCTGGCAACCTTGGGGCTGAGCACTTGTAAACAACAGATGTTCATAACTGGAATCTTTTGGAAGAGAAGGGCAGGGAGCAGCATGGATGTCCATGCTTGTAATTCTCAAAATTTGCAGTTAACACTGAGCTGTGTCAGGGAAAATCAAACGCTGATTTGAATGAGCAGCTTGCAGAGGAGTTCAACTTGAGTTCTCATCAAAGTGAAATGATTTCTGTAAAGCAAAGATGATACAGGCTGGGAGGGAGGTATCAACACAAATGTCTGGGTCACGTGGGCTTCAGTTACATTATCATCATTATGATAATGTTTATGATGATGATGATGATAATAATAAACATTGTCATAGGCTATTTTGACCTGTGATTCTTTTTGATGGAGCTGAGTCGTGCACATTTTTTCCCCCGAGTCTGTCAAGTACCAGCATTTGAAGGGGTTTTCTGAGCATGAAACATTCATTTATTCAGTGACCTCCTTGAATGCAGATAACCAGGGATATGTGACAGCAAAAATGGATGTAAAGCCTCAGGGGGCATTTTTCATCATAGCAGTGATCCCTGTGTTGGTTGGTGTGATTGTGGCTGCTGTTGCCAGAGCACAACATTCAGAGAGGTTGGAATTAGTATTTACAGCAGCAATTAAATCTCTGCTCCAACACTTGGCCTGGCTCCAGCTCTGAGGGTTTGCAGGGTGGGCTGTTTTGGGATGTGTCTGTTGAACATCTCAAAGGAACAGCTCCTGAAAATTTGTGTGTGTACCACCTGGAGACTTGTTTTAAAAATGTCATTCACAGGAGAGATGGTTGGGGAAGTTCTGTGTCCACATGGACAGTGGGATGTCCCTTGGAGAGGAGACCCTTCATCAGGAAGGGTAGTGACAGATACAAGGGGAATGGGTTCAAATGGAAAGAGGGGAAGTTTACGTTGGATGTATGGAAGAAATTCCTCCCTGGGAGGGTGGGCAGGCCCTGGCACAGGGTGCCCAGAGAAGCTGTGGCTGCCCCTGGATCCCTGGAAGTGTCCAAGGCCAGGTTGGACGGGGCTTGGAGCCACCAGGGCTGGTGGAAGGTGTCCCTGCTCATGGCAGAGGGTGGCACTGGATGGTCTTTGAGGTCCCTTCCGACCCAAACCATTCTGTGTTTCTATGTCCACTCATTTAAATGTTTATTTGATAATGCTTTCATTCTCCTCTGACTCATTCCCCTGGCTGGTGCCCCTTATAGAAACCCAATATTCTTATTCCTGGTTTGTGGGTGTGTCTTTTTAGTTTTTAATTATTTTGTTGTTTCTTATTTTTTGGTTTAATCTAGTGTGTGTGGAGGAAAGAGTAATTGTTGTGCTGTTGGCTCTGGACAGGGTTCCCTTGCAATGCCCAGCTTGGCGTTGGTCTCATCTGTATCTCTCTTGTGCTTGTCTTAAAGCAGATAAATCTTGGACTGTCTGCAAGTTTCTTGTATGAATGAGTAATTTAATTAAGGCATTTCAGATACATGAGGCTCAATCTTTCCTTCTGATCTTTCAAGACCAGCTGAACCCTTTGAAGTGGAAGTTGCCAAGGACCCGATCAAGATAACACGGAGAAACCACAGAGCTTCAGACTTTGTGGTTCCCTAAAATTGTGAGCCCAACTTCCTCTTCCTGCTCCCAAACGCCCCCAGCTGCTGCAGTTCAGGCTAACCTAAATAAACTCCCCAGGGTCACTATCATCACACCATCTTTGCACGAGTATAAATAGTGCTTGAAATAAACCTGGATCTTGGCATCTCCTCCCTCCTCTTTCTTCTCCTTGTCCGCCTCGCTGGGGGAAGTTTGACTCGTAGAGTTGTTGTGAATATGAAGTTTGGGAAAACTCTTACCCAGGTCCTAAAGTTTTGGGTTGATCTCGTGGGTTTGTCCCAGTTGAGGGTGAACACTGAGTGTCATCCTGCAGAGTGTGTGGAAATGGTAATACCCCGTGGCCACTACTGCATGTTTTCCGTCCCCTTTTCACCCCTTCCTCGGTGGTGACTTGAGATGGGGAGCAGAGTACATTTGCCAGCTCTCCTCTGAGGACTGAAATGGTTAATGAAAAATCACAATTTGCCTCTCTGCCATCTGCTCGTGGTTACGATTGGAAAGGGTTTGTTGTAAACAGTTGTAGAACTTCTGCTCCGTGTTGTGAAAACTGTGGCCGGGAAACGCTGCCCTTCCAGAGGGGCTCTGGCACTTCATGTGTGCAGAGCTTTAAAGGCTTCTTGGAAGGTTCCAGCCAAGCCAGTGGCTCTTCCCTTTCCTCTGTTATTCCTGCCTTTATCTGCTTTCAGCTGGGAAAATTGTCGCCGGCAAAATCACGGCGACGTTTTGTCTTCCTTCTTGTAAAAAACCTCACCGTGGGAACATGGAACCTGTTCCAAAGCAGGAGATGATTCCAACAAGGCACCGAAGGGGTTCTGGAAACCAACAGACACCGAGAGATGGCAGGAATTGCAGTGCCAGCCCTGCAGAGCTGTGGTTGCCCGAGGTGGAGCTCGGGGTGCGGCGCCCGCTGCGCATCCCAAGGTGACAATCCCGGCCACGGATTGGAAGCGTGTGGGGTTGGGATTATTTTTCTCCTCCAGGATGGCCTTTCATGTGTAACCACACGGGAGTGTGTCAACAACCCATCTGGCGCCATCAGACACCAGTGATTTTCCTCAGCAGGCTTTTCATGGGCTCCTGGTATTCCTGCTATGTGCTGCCTTGGAATAGCTTGGGGTGTTGTGGCAGGGCAGCCTGGACAGCTGGGAATTGCCCAGTTAACTATTGCAGCTCTTCTGGTTCCCCTTGGAGCTTCAGCTTGCTTTGGGAAGGTGTTTGTTCCTTTTCTCTGGTCCCTTCCCGTGTTCTTGCCCACAGTTGTAACTCGTGGTCCTCGTGGCTCGCAGCTCTTCCAAGCTGCTCCTGGTGGGCTTGGACTCACAGCCCGTAGTGATGGGCTGTTAGGGATTTTGAGACAGGATTTTGAACATCTAGAACAAGGTCAGCTGATAGAGAGTCGAAGTTTTTTTGTTCCTGAGTTTCGTTCCCAAACTCGTTACGGTATTTGATTAATTTTCACTTGTAGCCCTGCCAGCTTTGGAGGGCAAACACTGAGTCATTGGCTAAAGTGCTGTGATCTCATTGGTGTAAGGGAGCGAACCAGCCAACTTTTAATGTCTTTTACTCCTGTCCTTTGTAAACTTTTCTTTACATCCTTCCTTCTGCCTGGACCACAGTTTGCTGGTGGGGTTGGTGGCTTTTCAGATGGCCTGTACTCCTCCATCCCAAAGCTGTTCCTAGGAGAAGCTCCTCCTGGAGATGTCTTTTCTCCTCCTGTCCTCTCTTCAGTGGAAGAAAAAAGCCTTTAGTGAGTTTATTACCCTCTCCTCTGGTGGCAGCTCTTATCTCTGTCTCAGCAGGCTCAGAGCACATGGCTCCTGCTTTGCTTTGCTCATCATTTTGGCTGCAGCCTGGTCACTTCCCAAAGATTTCCAATTCCATTACCCGGGTCTCACAATCACTAATTAGCTCTCTGGCACATTAAGAAAACAAGCATTATGCTGCAAACACTGGCTGCAGATGAGTGGCAACTCTTTGATTTATGAGGCTCAACATCTGGCAGCTCAAACCTTGTGCAGTTCTGCACTTGGATCATTCCACGTGGGTTTGTGTCTGCAGTGCAGGACACTGGGGTAGGGTGGAAAATACTGTCTCTAAATAAAACCTGCGCCTTCTCATGGGTTTTTTGGGGTTTTTTTTTCCCCTCAAAAACGCAGAATCCTTTCTGTGCTCCCTCCACTACACACACACTCCAAACCTTGAAGCAGTCTGGATCGCAGGCTGCAGTCATTCCTGAGCCTTTCTTTTTTTTTTTTTTTTAAGGAAAAAAAGCATTGAGCTCAGCCATTCTGAAACTGTTCTTTATCTAAAATTATCCATATTGCACCACAAATCCAACCGTTGATGTCACAAGAAGGGTAATGAAAGTCTGCCCCGGTACAGTTTTCCCATTTTCCCAGTGTCAGACATGTCTTGCACCAGAGATTGTTGTCCTTTCAAGTGCAGAATATTCCTTTTTCAATGGAAATTAAACCACATTTCTCTTAAGAGGAAAGAAATCTGATACAGTCACGTACAACAATCTAGGAGGGCTTTGGCTTTGCACCGCGGATCTGACTTAGTCTTTTCAAAATAAATATTATTGTACTGTAAATGAATGATAAACAGACCTAGGGAGAAGTAAGTGATGCCATTAAGGCTCCACCTGGGTCTGCCAGTTCCAAGCACTGCTGGAGCACCTCACACCATCCCTTCTCACGTCCCTGCTTTTATCTGGGATAAAATGGTGCCCTAAGAAATGACCTACTCCTTTCAGCAGATCCAGATAAACTGAGGTTCCTCTCATCTCCCTGTGCATTGCCTATTTGCAGGGTGCACCAGCCATAATAAGGTGGAGAAGGTTCAAAGATGAGAAAATAAAGCTGCTTGTGTGAATGTTTCTGTCTCTCTGGCTCAGGACAGATAGAGATGCTGCCACATAATTGGGTTGGTACATGAAACATAACATTTTGTTTCCTATGCAGATGCTGTTTAGCCAACCGGGTGCTTGAAATCTTTTTATTGTGGTAAAGACACAAATGCTTGAGACAGGACTGTGAAACCTATTGTCAGACACTGGAGCCACCACTCTCCCCCAGGCACTGATTTATGCACAAAATCCTGGATTCAAAAGGAAAAATTAAAGCCTGCATTTGGCACACTGGAGCCTGCATTTGCAGGATCTGTTTGTTGGGGGACAAAAGCCCCTGGCCACGGGAATGGAGTGAAATGCAGCTGAGGATGTGTTTTCTGTGTTTTCTTCTTCTCTCTTCTCCCCCAGCAGATCCGTCCATCCCACAGCTGGAACCCCAGAGTTTGCAGACCCAGAACATCACGAGCAGAATCCCTTCAAGGGGGAGTCCTACCCACTGCTCTCTGTTTTTGTGCCCTTTGTAGGAAGGATCAGAACGTGCTGTCCCCAGTGAACTGCTGGAACCTGCTGCTCAACCAGGTGAAGAGGGAGAGCAGGGATCACACCACGCTCAGTGACATCTATCTCAACAACATCATCCCCCGCTTCGTGCAGGTCAGCGAGGACTCGGGACGCCTCTTCAAGAAGGTATCTGAGACATCTTTGGTTGGTTCTTCTCAAATACACTTCCAGCTGTTCTGGTGTGTGGATTTATTGTTGCCTGAGCTGAACACCTGGGGCTTTTTAACTCTTTGTGGGTGACTGTACTTGAGTTTTGATTTTTTTTTTTTCCCAGTAGTTTTATTCTTGTGGTATTTCAGGATTTTTCCCAGATGTGGCCAGTTGAGATTTGTTGGTCTAAATTCAGGCCGTGTTTTCTCCTCTTAACCCACTCAGTTTTTTGGGGATGTTGAAACTTTAATTAAATAAGCAGAAATCCTCCAGGTCTTCACCTCTGAACGTAGTCAGGAACAACTCTAAAGACAGAATCGTATCTGCCATGGAGGAGAAATAACTGTTAAAAGAAAAATTAGGGAGAAATCCTGCTATACTAGATAATAAAAGGATATATTGTCATTCTCTGGAAAAGGAGAAGATGTAACTGAGAGGTCTCTTTCGTTTGCCTTCTCCCCTTTCTCTCTGCTTGATTTCCACCTGGGAAGAAAGGGGGGGACAGTGTGGGAGGGTTTTCCTATTAAGAGTCTGTTCTTCCAGTTAGAGAAACACAATATGGAAGCTTTGGAAGTGCTGTTCACTGGTAATGCCTGGTCTCTGCTGAGATTTGCCAATTGCTGGAACATCTGCTGCTGAATATGTTGAAATCATTGCAACCCTTCACTTTGAAAGCCATTTCTCTGCCCCCACCCCCTTGCAATGTGTCATGAGTTTGGGGAGTTATTTCTACTCTTTCAAGGCCTGGAGAGGGGAAAGAGTGTTCGAGTATTTCTTAACCTCTCTCTATTGCTTTAACTGTTAAAGGAAGTCTGTAAAAAGCAGTTTGTTTAGACTGCTGGAAAATGAGCAGTTCTCAATATTGTTCGAGATATTTCATGTCAAGACGCACTTGAAGGAGCAGCATCTTGTGTATTACCTGGAGAGCAGGATGAATTTGCTGTGTTGCAGCAGGTTTTTTGTATGTGTTGGCAGCTGATTTCTGTGGGAGAATGAAAACCAGTGCAAGTGCACCATGGTGTTCCCTGTCCTCTGCCTGTGTCTTGAGGTTTTAATGGGGTATGAAAAATATATTCAGCTGTTACATTCTGTTTCTCTTACACTTCTTTTTTTGAAGTCATTGCCCAAGCAGAGGAGGAATCTTCTCGTTTTCAAGTAACATCACACCGAGGCCTTTCTGACCTTTTAAAACTTTCTGGTAATTACATTATGGTTGATTAGATACTTACACAGGATTATTGAATGGCAGTTACTCTTCAGTTCCTCTAATCCTTCCAAAGGAGAAGTAATCTCCCCACTGAATTTCAACAAGGGCTGTGCTTGAGCAAAGTGGCCTGGAAAATGCCTTGGCAAAGTGGTACATGGAAATTGATATAATCCCACTTTGGCTGGAAACTGGCATCTTCCTTTGCAGCCCCTTCACAACCCATGCTTATACTTTATTTTTGGGCAGTAGGACTTGAATAAAAACAAATAAATAATGGGTCAAGAACAAAACACCTCTGGTTTTGTTCTCACAGACCAAGGGTAAACTCCATATTAATCTGTGCAAACAAAAGGCATTTGTTGATAATCCCAAGTGCTTGTTGTCTGACTGTTTGCCCGGAATACCAAACTGGCTGAAGGCCAAAACAGGTGTTTGATTACTATTCCACTTGTGCTGGGTGGGTTAAAAGCAAAAATTGCATCCTCTCTTATCTGGTAGTAGCTGATAACTAAAGAAACTTGGCTGAACTCGGAGCTGCTGCTACTTGTGGTTTTTCACTGGAATTTCTTCCCTTCCTGAGCTGTGAGAAGCAACATGAATTGGTACAAAAGGTACTGCAGGTTGAAAACAGATGAGGTACATGGTTAAAATATTGCAAATCAGCTTTGGATTCCATGGATTTAAAGAAATGCTACCCATTTATAAAACCCTTTCTGTAGCACCTTTGTAATACACCCTAAAGGCAGCACAAAGAGTTGTCAGAATATCTCTGGACCATTAGGGGACAAATGGGGCCTTTTCTCCCTTTTCCTGGGTGAAAAAACAGGGACAAGAGGATGAAGTCACTTCTGCAGGGTTGTTCACTCAGGCTGCCTCTCTGATCAGTCTCTGTGGGTTTTGATGGGGAATTATTCAGTGACTTGGCAAGGTATTTAGGAATGGCATGTATTTCTGTGCCAGCCCAAAGGGAAATTACTCCTCTTGGTGAGAAAATCTTGAAGAACTTTCTCTTCTCTCCCCTCCCATACTTTTTTAAACTTTTGAGACATCCTTTCCTCTTTTTTTAATGGAGAAGAGCTGTTGTAGCACGTGACAGCTCAGAAAACTGAGCTCCCTTTATCTGCCTTGAAACAGATGGAGTTCATGCAGGAGCTACATGGAAAATAATGCCACTGTGCTGTGCTGCCAACCCTCCCATGCAGGAAGGCAGACTTGGAGGTCCTGATCAAAACCCAGATGAGAACAAGTTCCAAGGGCATGGCTGGAAATTCATGTGGCTCCTCCACAGACCTAATTGTAGCTGGGCCATGTCAGTGAAATAACTGGCTGTGTTGCTTCTGAGACTGGAGTTTCCTGCCTCTCCTGTGCCAGGCAGCCTTTCCAGCTCATCCCCTGGTTCTCCACCATCTCCTCTCTGGTCTAAATGTGCAGTGTAGTCAAGTTCAGTGGGCTGCAGTTTAATGAAGTGCAGCCTTAGCTCGGGTGCTGTTGGGGCACTTGGGTTTGGTGTAACACAGGAGCTTGGTTTTCCCTGTTTTCCAGTGAGAATTGTAGCTGCTGGAGTTGTGCTGCCAATCCTGCTGCTGGTTTGAGAGCTCTCTGTCCTTGTTTCATGGAGAATCTGGGTTAAAAACAAGGACACGTCATCATTTCAAAATCTGGGAAACGTTCTTTTTTACACTCCTCTTTGGAAAATAGCTTCTAAAAAAGTTTTATCTGTGTCTGACTGATTGCAGGTACTCTGGTAACTTATATTTAGGAACTCCCCTCCGGGTTGTAAATAATGCCATGAAATATGGAGAGGAGAGCAGTACAGAGCTCCTGACCTGCTGAGGGCAGCTGAAATCAAATCCTGGGCCATAAAATCCTTTTCTTGGGTCATTTATAATACAGGGCTTCCTCCAGTCAGTGTTTTGTGTCATGCTGGGATCAAGCAGGTGAGCTGGGAAGGACAGGCAGGGAAAAAAGGATGTACTTCAGGTGCCTTTTGTGGCTCAGCTCTCGAGGTGCTGTGTCTTGCCCTGTGTGAAGTGGAGAGCTTTCCCAAAGGAAATCCAAGCACCATGTGCTGCTGTCATCGAGCCTGGAGGCAGCCAAGTGGCTGGGTGGCCATGAGAAGGTCTGTGCTGGGAGGGAGATACGTCCCCATGGCAGTGGGGATGCTGGTGGCAGCTGGAGCGGTGCAGAGCCCAAGGTGGCAACACCAGGTCCTTCTCTCTGTCCAGGAAAACACCAGTAGTGGTGGCAGTGCAGGGTTTGACTTTCCCAATGGCTGGGATGGAGAATCTTCAGGCTGAGGTTCTCCTGTGCTCACTCCTGGACCCCTCCGGACCAATTTACAAGGGGCACAGCATAGCTTGGATGGGTCTGTCTGAAAATAATGGAACTTCCCAAATTCCAGCATTGCATCCAGGTTTTCAGAGGGTTTGTGTGGCCCTGTTTGGATTCCCAGTGTCCTGGCTGTGTCTCACAGTGTTCCTGCCCTTGTGTGAGGATGAGATCCCTCTCCAGGGACCACACGGATGGTCCCGATTGTTGGAGTGTTGGATGGAAGCCTGGCAGCCACTTCAAAGGTATCTGTGCTGATAAGAGGGGCTGTGTTTGCTGCCAAAGCCAGCACTGAAGTGGTGCTGGATGAACAGTGTGTGTCAGCTCCTTTCTCCCTGCCCACTGGGATTTGTTTATTGCTTGTTTACCTCTCCCTGCAGAACCTCTCCATGTGTGAGTGCTGTCTGCACCAAAATTGAGTTTATATATCACTATATAATAAATCATATAGTACAGCATCATATCTTACTGCAAACTCACAGCCTGAGCTGGAGGAATTCTTGGAGCACTGGACTTTTCCATGCCCTTTGTTTTGTACGGAGGGAACCCCTTGAGGTGTCAGTCAGAGATGCTGTTGATCAGGGACCTGCTGCCCTAACAGTCCTGCGGGTGAATCCTGGTGGGATCTGGGATTTGTCCGGCCCCAAGGACAGTGTCAGTGCAATTCTGTGCTACTGCAAAGAAAAAGGTGATAAATGGTGAAATAACCACCCACTCCAGCAAATAAAACCGGTGGGGGAACTGGTGGAATTGTCCTAATAACAAATAGTTCCACCTTGGGAAGGAGGTAGTATTTCCTTGTTTGCCCAGCAGTTAATGATTTAGCCCTGGGTTTTGTACAAGGCTGACATTCCAAGCCCGTGTGCCACCGGTGTTGCTATTCCAGTCACCTCTCCCTCTCCTGGAAGATGCTCCTGCTTTGATGTCTGTTCTCCTGCACGCTCCTTTTCATTCCTTCATCTCCTTTTGTGGAGAGCACTCCTTTGATTTCTTCCTGCTTACCCTCCTTCAGCGTGGCCCTTTTATTTATTTATTTCAGTATTTCTGTATCGGTCTTTATTTATATATATAGTAAAGATATTTTCCTTTTTGAGCTGATTCCCCCTTTGATTTTCCCTTTTCCCTCTCCCCCTGTCACCCTCTCTATTTATGTGACCCTTCATTTGTCTGTACAGTACAACCTCTCTGTTTCTTGCATGGTTATCAGGTTTTCTTGCCTCCAGATGTATCTTTTGAGTGGGGTCCCTTGGGATTATTTATACATGTATAGCCTTTTGAGCAGCAGTCTCTTTAATTTGCTGTCTTTAATCACTCTTTGCCCGTTGCCTCTTTGAGGTTTCCCTAGCAGCAGACTGATAACCTTGTTCAAATTTAAGGGAAAAAAATGACATTTTTAAAAGAACAGGCTGTGGAAGCTTCAGCCACTTGCAGCAGTTCCCAAACAAACTGATTTTTTTTTCCCTGTTTGACAGATTTTTGCGTAACAAAATTGGAAAGTAATTGGGAAACGTTAATAAGCAGAAAGGCAGGTTTATTCAGTGTGTGCATGAGTTCCTCCCTATGTGGAGGGGCCTGAGGCCAGGCAGTGCCTCTGAGCAGAGCCAGGTACCATCTCAGCATCTGCCTGCCCTGCTCTTACCTGTCCCTTTCCTGCAGGGTTGGTCCTGCTGTGTTCAAAACACATTTTTTTGAGCTGGAAAGCTCCCTGGGATGTTTGGAGCAGTGACCCTTCCTGCCCTGCTCTCTTCCTGCACCACATGGATGCATCCTCCCTCTACAGAGCCTTGCCTTGAGAGCTCAGCATCCCTTTGCACTCTTGTATCCACTTAATTGGGGGTATTTATGGGGAGAAAAGCCTGTGTGGAATTAAGGAAACAAAACTGAGGATTTGAAATTCGCTTCTTGTTTAACACTTTTGATCATGAAAAAAATCCCGGTTTATCTCCTACTACACTGCAGGGTGTTTGTGAAACGGAAAATCCACAATGAATTGGTTAAAAGCCTTGCACTAATCAAGGAAGAAGAATTATTAATTCTCTTAGGGGTCTGTGCTGGAGATGACCTACTTTACAGCTGCAGCGTGTCTCTTGCTGCTTTGGTACCAGAATATGACAAATCTCAGAGTAACCACACGTGGGAAAACCCTGCACATGAAAGAAAAATGCTGCATATGAAAAAAATGTGCTGGCTAAAATCTGAGTATTTGTAAAAGTATTTTTCCATAACAGTGTGAAAAGTAAATACACAAATGCCAGAAGTAAAGCTTTCAGTGAGGTGCAGGGTTAGTACCTACGTGCTCCATCCCTTCTTGCATCCTTTTCCACTGCATCCTTTTCCACTGCATCCTTTTTTCCATGCACCTCATCCACAGAGGGAAAAGGTAGTTGCATACCCAGCAAGAGTAAAAGCTCTCAGCCAGAAAGCTGCCTGCTTTGTTGGGATTGAGCACCTGAAGGCCAAAACTAAACAGGATCAGCACAGAATTCTGAGAGGAAAAAATAAAAGGTAAATAGGGAGTGGGGTTGTTGGGAAGCAGCTCTTGGAGCCCAGGGATGGGAGGCAGTGGTGTGACGTGGCTCATGTAGGAATGGCTTGTCAGAGGACAGTGTTCTGCTGTATGAAGGAAAATTCCTGGTTGCTGACATAGTGGTGAAACAAATCACTGGTGAAATGGTGGAGAAAACTAGATAATACAGCTCCAATTTAAATACGACTGGCCAGGGCATAATGGATCATTAAACGGGAAAGTGATGATCTGTCACCCAAAATATGCATTTGTATTGTATGACACAGAATTTGTTTTCTTAGCTTTTCTTTAAATTCTGGAGAGTTTTAAGCTTGAAGAAGTTGTTATGGAATTCCTGTTCTGTAGGGCTGTGTGAGAGTGGCTGAGCAGACCCTTGTAAAATAAGGAATGTATTTATAACAAATGGATTGAACTGATGATGATGGTGGGGGCTTGACACAGTAAAGCCAATTGAATGTTTAGATGAGAACATGAAGGTGATAAATAGAATTTGGTAATTAAAGTTTAGAATTCTTTATAGGTAGATTCATAATAGTGTTTTTTTTTTTCTTGTTATTTGTAATCAATCCTGCCTGTAATTCATTTGCTTGCAGTAGCAAATGTGGTTTAAGTGCTGCATGGATGTTGGAAGATTTTACCTGGCAAGTCTTCTCTTTAACAATCTTCAAAAGTAGAATTTAACTTAATGCATAGGACATACCCTGTGTTATAACATGGATTTAGAAAGGAATAAAAAGGATCTTGCACTGCTGCCCATTTCCTCACTGGTCACAGCAAGACTCATTCCCGCTGGTGATTCAAAAAAACCGTGGGGATATTTCATGTTCATTCTCCACCTATGTACATTTAATTATTACTTTTACAAAAGATGTAGAGAGCTGATCTTGTTGGAGAGCAGGTCAGAGTCAGCAGCTTTGGGCTCCAGTCCCAGCCCTGTCACCGTCTGACATAATTTTAGGCAGCATTAGATGGAATCTCTTATCTTGATGTGTTACACATTCACCCACTGGGGCTTTGGGTCCTTGCTGGACCCACCTTGGTGGTGGCTCCGTAGGGAAAGCACCTCGTGGGCTCCTCGCAGTGTTTGGTTTGAAGCTGCCCCATCTTTCTATCAGATCTGGAACGACGTCGCCAATGCTTGAGATGCGGGGCATGAAATGTTGACAGCATTCCTCCTCATTATCCACCCCCCACCCCCAAATATTTTGGAGCTGAAGTCGTTAATGTCCGACGGAATGCGGAACAGCCCGAGCGGAGTCCTGCCTGCAGTAGAGCCCAAAAAACCATCTTGATTAAATTAGAGGGGAGGTGGAGGGGAGGAGGGCTGGAACAAAGGGGCCCTTGAGGAGCTGGCACGGCCGGGGCGCTGGGAATTCCTGTGGCACCAACCTACAGCCCTGCACATGGTGCAGATACACCCGGGGAGGGGGTAACAAAGGAGGATGTGTGTGTTTGGTGCACACACGCTGAGAGCTGCTGCTCCTTTGGGCTGGAAAAAGGGGCTGCAGGGGGGCACATGGAGAGGAACGCGCCAGGGATGAAGGTTCCCACCCCTGTCGCCACCATGAAATGACTTATTTTTGGGGTGCTGTCGATAATTTTCCTGATTTTCGGAGAAGGGGAAGGCTGTGTTGGCCACCACTCGTTGCACACCTTGGCATGCACAGGTGGGGAGGTGCTGGTGCCCCTGTGCCAGTGTCAGGTGTGGGATTGGCATGACACAGGTGGGGAGGTGCTGGTGCCACTTGGCCAGTCTCAGGTGTGGGACTGGCACAGCAGCCCCTCTGCCAGTCTCAGGTGTGGGATGGGCTCCTGGGCTGTGCCACCTTCCAGGAGCAGCGGGGATTATCCGAGCAGAACATCTCCCAGATGAGGAGGAGAAGGGTTCAGCCCTGATGGGATGGGAAGACAAGCTTTGTGGGGACCTCCCCACACACCCAGGTTATTAGTGGAGTCACTTAGATCAGGTTTTGTTGCACAAGCCCTTCCTCAGGCTTTTAAAGGGAGGTTCCGATAGACCAGGGTATGGCCAGGCATAAATAATAATAAAACTGACCACATTTTCCTCCATTTGTTTATTTTTTCCTAGAAGATTGTTTGCAAACAGACTCATTCTAAGCTTCCTTTGCCTTTGCAAAACATCTAGAAAAAACAATATAGAATTTGATGCCGAGATGTAAAAGTCTCCCGATATCAATTTCTAATTGCAAAGACTGTTGGGTCTTTTTTTCTTGACATGCGTTTTCTTTTTAATTCCAAGCCACATTCTACCATGATCCTGGAATATCTCCTGCCTGGACGACAAGGGTTGGGATCAGCAGCCTTTAAAGTGGCTGCACTTTGAACTCCATGCGAAGTTCTCTTTTGCATCACCTTCACCTCCCTCTACAGCACTTGAGCAACAACTTCTTTTCCATTTTCTTCTGCCTTTCCCAGGCGAACTCTCCTGCTTCTTCCAATGTATTTTCATTTATCAGGGTCAGCTGGCTCAGCTTTTTTTCCCCTAAACCTTTTTTTCCTGCATTACATTAGCAGTGCTCATTGCATAGCTCCTGTTTTTGTGGCACCTATGATCTATCTTACCTTCATCTTAATGGAAGGTTTTTTCCAGTCCAGCAATCCGGCACTTTTTTTCTTGAGAGCTCATTTGGAAGCACAAAGAGTTTTGTGTTTTGACAATTTGGCACTTGTGCTTCTCCTTTTCTTCTTCACCCCTGAACGTACATTAAAATATTCATTTTAATCTCTTTCGCATAATTGATGCTTCAGCAGTTTGTGCAGCGAATGAGCAATTTTATGCAAGAAATAAGCAAATGGGCTGAAAAGAGCCTGGTGGAAGGCAGATGATTGGGCCAGTCCGGGCAGTTTCCCCAGCACAGTGGAGCGTGTTGCTCAAAAGCTCCTTCTGTGTGAAAAGTTCAGTGCTCAGGGCGTTTAAAGCAGACCCAGCCAGTCACTTCCATTAATCATCTCCACGTTGGGAAAAAGGCAGTCAGAAAACCCTCGTGGGCCGTATCACTGCAGGGATGAGCAGCAGCTTCAGCTTTTTTCTGCCTTCAGAGATGGAGAAACTGGAGGTTTGTTGCTGCGAGCTCCCTTGGGGATTGAGAATCACCAGCTTTTTGCTTTTCTCCAAGTTAAAGGCTGCTCAGAAAAAGCAGGATGCTTTCCTTTGTCAGCACTTGTGTCGTGCTTTTTTTTTCCAGTAGCACCTGGGGAGCAGAGTTAGGAATATGGGACTGGAATGTGTGGAAAATGCAAAGGATTGGACCTTGGAAACTCGTGCACCCCATTGTGCTGCCAATATCGTGATGCCAGGCTGGTCTGAGCCACAGCACACAGAAACACTCTGCAATAAAACGGCTTTCATCTCTCTCTCTGAACACTCCAGAGCTGGACAGTATTCAGAAAAGAATAATTTAGATTTAAATTATATAATCTTTTGGCTTTTAGATTTATCAGTGTGTTCGTGGAGATTTTTTTTCCTAACGGCTTAACGCTATCTTGACTTTCAAGGCAGAAATGTTGGTTTAAGCGTGGGTTTGTCTGTTTTACCTCTTTATCTTTTTCTTTTCCTGAACTTTGTGGGCATAAATAATCTCGAACTTATCAAATTTGGTCACCCCAGTAGATATTAAACACTTCTAACATGCAGAGTGTGAAGATTCAGTCACGCAAACGCTGCCTTAGTGGGTAGTGAAGGAGTAAAATGTCTAAACTGAGTAATTCTGGTTCCTGGTGGCTTCCATACTAAGCTGTCCTATGTCCATAACCTTCCTTGATCCTGCTAAAATTGCCAAATCCGCGTGTTTCCAGGCTTGAACATCCATGTGGATCCAGGCTGATTCTCTGGGCATTTCCATCTCCGTACAGTAAAGCTTTTCTTTCTGTGCATATATAACATTTCAGTTTATTGGTACTGCTGGTGCAATGTGACCCTCAGTGGCTCTGGACTGGGCAGTTTTTGGATTTGCCAGCATAAATGGAGGTGCTTAATTGGGCCTAAATTATTTGTGTGTGCTCCATGTCCAATTCCTCCGCCTCGTTACCCTCTTCCCCAATTAACCTTCATTTCTTTCTTCTCTTGCAGAGCAAGGAGGTGGGACTGCAGCTCCAGGAGGACTTGATGAAGGTCTTGAATGAGCTCTACACGGTAAATCAAACTGACTTCTTGGCCTCTTTTCAGGCCCAGAGAAGTGTTTGGGTCCTCCCACCAACGCTGAGAAACATCTGCAGTTTGAGGCACACGTCGATGAATGGGAAATCCTGGTGGTTTGATGAAATTTTTGCTTTCTGCAGCTGTTGCTGAGCTAGTTCTCTTTTAAAAGCAGAACTTACACATGGTTTAGTTGCTCAAAATGACCTTTATTTTGTCCTTCCTCAACACTGATACGCTGGGTCATGACACTGAGATACGTGTTCTGTCCTTCCTTGGTTCAAGAGGTGATCCAGGGATGTTCTTGGTGGCATATTGACCCTGTGATGAAATGCAGTAAAAATATCCATGCTGCAGTATGTCCCTGAAATTTCCTGTATCAATACAATGCATAGAGGGAATTGCTCCATTACAATTTGTTCAAGCTGCAGCATTGAAACCAAATATTCAGACTAACCAGCACTCCCTACTCCAGGAATAATTTTCTATTTGAGGGCATAATCTGATTGAACTTTTGAGTCATGTCCTTGGATGGGATCCTAGGGAAGAACTCGGATCTGTCTCTGAACACAGACTTTTAGGAACTGAGATTTATTTTTCCTCCAAGCTGACCTGGCACTGAAGTGGCTGGTTTGTGGACTTTCATAGGCATGACTAATAATTTCTGTGTGCCAGGCTCTGGCAGGTCACTGAGCCAAATGCTGAGTCCTGGTGGTTCCTCTGTCTGTGGGAGGAAGATCTTGCAGAATTCAGCCTTTGAGAAACAAAGTGATGTAGGATATTAACCTTTCTAATGTCAGTGTTAGGAACTTGAAATCTATTTATTCCTTCCTTTTGCTGCAAAGTTTTGAGTTGTCCCTTCACCAGAAAAATTCTTTTCCTTTGAAAAAGCCCCTTCCAAATCATATTAAAAGACATTTTTTGCTGGACTCAAAACAATCCCACCAGTGACTTAACTTAGTGGTACTTTTTAGAAATACTTCCACCTCTTGTTCTGCTGGGTCTCTGCTTTAACTGGATGTGGCCCAAGGTGGAGATCAGTCAAAGGCTGGACTTGATGATCTTGGAGGTCTTTCCCAGCCTAAATCATGTTGTGATTCTGTACCCAAAGGTTTGGCAGAATCCCTTTGTTTAGGCAAAATGGATATGGGTGAAGTCTTTCCTTTCTCCACGCAGATAAAACCCAGAGGATTGTTAGAGGCTGTAATTTTTTTGTCCTGAATCATCCCGTGCCATCAACCCTTGGCTGTGCTGTGACCTGAGCAGGCTCCAGAGAGTCACCAGTGACCCCAGTACCAGACTGGGGTGGGCAGAGCCTGTGGCTGCCAACGCGGCGCCGTCAGTGGGATAAACCCACTCCAATCCTGGTTTCTCCCTCTGCCAGTCCCACTTGCAGTGGCAGAGGGAAAGAAACTCCTTTGAATTTATTATTGTAAATGGCTGCTTTATAGTCTGAGCGTATGCAGGAGCTGGGAGTGTGTGTGTGTGTGTAAATTATTCAGCACGTCTCTCCCACACTGGCTGCATCCACGTTCCCTTTCATGTTCCAATCCAGAGTCTCTTTGTGTGTGAGAACCTCTGCTGATCCCTGCCTTGCGTCCTACTTACGTACAGCTCTGTCATGTTTTGGTGCACAATAGGTATAAACAGGTTTTCATCTGAAATAAAGACACACACACCCCCCCCTGGCCCTTGCATAAAAAAATTGATTTCTCACTGCTGGAATGACACTGTTGGAGTGACTTTATGCAGCCGTGCAATTTTTTTGCCCCCTGCGAGAGTTATATCACAGTGTTTGTTTTGGGATGTGATTCAAATTGCTTTGCATTCATGGATCAAAAACTACTTTGTGTATCATGTCCTTTGGTTTTTTTGGTTCTATTTTCTTGACATAAGGCTAGACATTAATATCCTGTGAAACAAATGTTGTTTTTTTGACTTTGGGGGGATATTTATCTATACTTAATTATAAAAAATGGGCTAGAATAAAAGTTGTCCATCTAGTACAGGGTCTAGATCTCTCTACACAAAAGAGCCACACTCTTTTATTAATATTTCTATTACACAAGATGAGCAGAAGTACTTTTATGTACCGAATTTGATTGAAACAAATGGAACCTGAGTTGCTTTTGCAGCCATTGTGTTCAGACACGATTTACATACAGTTCCTGCAGACTTGTGATGTTTAAAGGGCTGATTCATCCAGATGAAAGACTGATAGGCATCCCTTTGGAAAACTTACCTACTGATGAAAAGCTCTCATTTTCCAACACTGGCATATCATTTTCTTTGAATAGCAAAGGAGGCTGGATTGAGTCTGGATCTTTTTTTGGATTCCATGCCTCCTTTATTGGGTTGTACAAGAAGGCACATGCCAGAGTGAAACAAAGAAACAGCTGCAAAATAATCCACTTTGATTTCAGATTCACTTTGAGTGCCGTGCTCATTCGTGCATCTTCTCTCCTGCTTTTCTGAGACGGGAAATTTCCCGGAGTGTTTTTCCAGACTTAACAGCCAGCACTGCCTTGCTGGGCTCTGACCCTCCCCTCTCATCTCCTGCAGGTTATGAAGACCTACCACATGTACAACGCTGACAGCATCAGTGCCCAGAGCAAGCTGAAGGAGGCCGAGAAGCAGGAGGAGAAGCAGATTGGGAAGTCAGTGAAGCAGGAGGACAAGCAGACCCCGCGCTCCCCCGACTCCACCGCCAACGTCAAGTTTGAGGAGAAACACGTCCGGCGAAGCTCCGTCAAAAAGATCGAGAAGATGAAGGAGAAGGTGCTCGCTGCTGCTTCTGAGAGGGGCATTTTTACAGCAGATCAGCACAGGAGATGCTGAGTTCCCTCCTCGAGGGCAAATCTTGGGGTTCTTTGTACAATTTTAAACACTCAGATTTGGGGAAAGTCCAAAGCTTGCGCCAGGATGTGCATTTTGTATTATCCCAGGCAATGCAGGCGGGGCACAAAAAGCTAAAACAGAGTGTAAAAGGCACAACTGCCTTCTTGGAAATCCTGCTCAACCTGTGTTTTTCCTGTGCAAAGCACAGGACCTGTGATACAGAGAGCCAGGTAACCCCAGGCTGGCTCTGTGGGCACAGCCAGTTGCCTTTGCAATAGGTCAGTCAGTTTTAAGTCAGTCTAAGAGTACTTAGTCACTGATCACTCAGTTCAGCACTAAGGCTCAAACCTGTAGAAAGGGGAAGAGTTATTTTTAATGGATTTAGGCTCTGGAAGGACCCAGTTCAAGCCTAGCTTCTGATGGAAGAGGTGGGATGCCTGCAGCAGCCTTCAGACTACCTGGGGTCTTCTGGTAGGGCTGGAGCTGGGCCATAAAAAACCCCATAAACCCACCTTTTTCCTTCATTCTCTCCTTAATCTTCCCCAGCCCACAGTCTGAAGAGAAGGCTTTCAATACAAAGTTGCCTAGTATAGTAATGCTTAAATGTAGCTAAATACTTAGTCAAAATTGTGATTCTTGGAGTCTCTCTAAGACTGGAACCCAAATGGACAGAAACTGTGTGAGCAGAGCAAGACCTGTTCAGTATTCAGCGTTCCTAAGAATGCTCCTACACCTGCTACACCTCTTTTCATGCAATATTCTGTTTTTCTTTCTCTTTCAGCGCCAAGCAAAGTACACAGAAAACAGACTGAAGGCAATTAAGGCAAGAAACGAGTACCTGCTGGCCCTGGAAGCCACCAATGCCTCGGTGTTCAAGTATTACATCCATGACCTGTCTGATCTCATTGATGTAAGTGCTGCTGCTCGGGGGCCTGCAGTGGTACCACTGCCAGGAGCCCTCACACCTCCCTCCCCTCCTTCAGCATCTTCTGCCCCAGCACAGCTGGAAACCTCTGCCCAGCTGTGCAGGGGCGGGCTTGGATGGGCAGGGTGGCCACGACCCTGTTGTTTGTTCATTAAGCTGGGACATGAGCTTTTCTTACATGGCCAACTCTTATTTGTTGCACAGATAGACAAGAAACCTGGCACTGAAAAAGGAAAGGAGTTGCTTAAGTTAAAATGAAACCCAGCTTTGGTGTCACACTGTTGCCTGGCGTTTTCTCTCTGCTATTTTAGGCAAACCCGCAGGGTTTTGACTGCGAGGCACGTTTTGAAAGAAAGATTTTGAACTGTAGAAACAGTAGAAAAAATTTGGTAAAAGCAGTGGAGTTGGGAAGCATTTCCTGAAGCTGCTTTTAACGTGTTTTTAAAAATTCAGAGAATCATGAAATGTCATGAGCTGGACCCCCAAGGACCATCGAGTCCAACTCGTGGCTATGCACAGACACCCCAGAATCCCACCCTGTCCCTGTCCCATTGTCCAAACTCTCCCTTAGCTCTGGCAGCCTTGGGACCATGCCCACTACCCTGGGGAGCCTGTTCAGTGCCACCACCCTCTGGGGGAAGAACCTTTTCCCAATATCCATCCTGACCATTCCCTGACACAGCTCCAGCCATTCCCTCAGGTCCTGCCACTGCTCGCAGAGAGAATACATTCCAACTCCCCCACTGTTCAGTGGGAATCAATCCTGCTTTTGGTAAATTCCCAACAAAAAAACCTCGACATTTTTGCTCTTTGCACACTCAGAATAACCAGCTGGGAATCCTGAGTCGCTCCCAGAGGTGCAGTTCCCCTCCTGGGGCTGCAGGACTGGAGCACTGTGTGCACTGAACACCCTGGGTGTGGGTCACTGGCTGTTGCTGCATCCAGTTCCACTTGGCAAGGCCATCCCAGTGCTGGAAACACTCGGCTGCAGAGCCTGGAGGGAGCTGCTGTAGGGGCAGGGAGTGATGAGCACAAGTGGCTCTAGACACAGGCAGTAAGGAGCCCTCAGATCACTATTAATTACTTGGCTATTATAATAACTAACGGTCTATATAATACATTTATTCAGCTGATGAGAAACTCGCCTGGAGTGCTCTTGTGCCAGGTGTTGATTTAAACCTGTCCTTTGGAGGTCAGGACTGTCAGTGCGAGGGGGCTTGAAAAATACTGTTATTTCCAAATGTCATGTTTTGCAGAATTGCTGCACCGAATGGGGCCTGGTCTGTTTATTCTGCTGCCTTTTTAGGAGACCTGTTTTGGTTAATGTTTGCTCAACCTTAATTGTGCGGTCTTGGGTTTTTAACAAATGATAACTTTTTGTACATGTTTATGTTGAAAAGTTGGTTTGGATCTATTTCACTGACATCAGCCTAATTCAGTTATCTTGACTTTTACTTTCACAACCTATCTCTAAGTCCTCCCCCAGATGCTGCATGTGCATGGTTCATTTGTCTGCTAACAGGCCATTCTCAGTGTGTTTTCATCAATGATATACAGTAAAGATTCCATTTGGGTTTCATAAGCCCCAGAACAATTTCTAAGCACAGACCTGAGATGTTTGAAGTGGGACATGACAAATCTGGGTTATGCAGCTTGGAAAGAAGTGCTCCTCTCATAGCCCCAGCTGTCTCTGGGCCGTGGCAGGCAGTGCTGCAAGACAAGGAGCCAGACTCCTGCATTCCAGGGATTTGTCACTGTTCCTAGAGAGGAGCCATCATGGCTCTGGGTGAGTCCATGTCCGTGTTAACTCCCCTGATGCATTCAGTTTAACACTACATTACAACTTCTCATCAGCTTTAAAATAAAAGTATTATCTCATCTGTTTTCGGGCATGGAAAAATGTGGGGCTTGTCTGGGAGCACAAGAGATGGAGTTCAGTTCTCTCATTGTCAAGATACAGGGAATATTGATTTATTAATGCCTTTGATCCTGAAGGATTGAAAATTAACAATTTTAACCAGTGATGGTTATCTGGACCATCTGAATTAAATAAAAATGTAATTTTTTTTTTAAGCCAGGCTGTAATACTTTCCCTTCATCTAATCATTTGATCATATTGAATTTTGCAATATAATATAAAACTAATCTTCAAAATTACTTACAAGTAGGTTGTGTTAGACCAAACAGCATTAAACTTGTCATGTTTGTGCAGCACGTTGTGTTCCCTCTCCAGTTGTATGGAAGGATAACAGGGAGTTAATTCTTCATCAAGAGTTAAGAGCAGTAAATTGTTCCTGACATAGCCCAGTAGTTCTGAATTTCCTGACTTTGGGGACTGAGGCAGCTCTTTGATGCTAATGAAATATTACAGTAATGGGGAAGTTTGCATTAACTCATATTTATAAAAGGGTCACTAGGACAGGGTTTGAAAAAAAAGAAAGATGAAACGTGTGAGTGACTCCCAGGGCTTTACTCTTCTAGGAATAGGTATTCCATTGCTGTTTACTCCGGAATCTCCTCCTTTCCCTTCCAAATGTAAATTGCATTTTAAAACAAAGGGCTTTTTCTCCTTAAATCTTCTGGTTTGGGTCTGTTTGAAAACTGCTAACTGGCAAAGGGTTAATCAGCTGTCATATTGGGAAGGGAATTTGAATGAGTTATCATTAAATTCTTATAAAAAATTGATTTCCTTTGAGAATGATTCCATCAAACATTTATATAACCCAGAAAAGGGATGGCAGGACTGGTACATTTATAAACATGGAACTCTGGACTTTAAAAACCTTTAAGGTGGGGGAGTGTGCTGGGAAATGTTTTCTGTCACTGGCTGCAACAGCAGAAAGCCAAAACACTTTGATTTGAGGTGGGTTTGGCAAATGAACTCCCCTTTGACTTCCCAGATGCCCCAGTGCTCTCCCCTTGTGGAGCAGCTTCTCCTCCCTTCTGGACATGGATGTGACTGGACAAACTGGTCACACTGGGAGGACAAACTGGTCAGACTGGGAGGGTGCACAACCACCTGGCCCACGGCAGGAACTGTGTTCAGTTCTGCTCTCCACGGTTCAAGAAACACAAGGATCTGCTGGAGAGGCTCCAGCAGAGGATGAGGAGGGATCTGGAGCATCTCTGATGGGGAGAACTGTGGGAGCTGGGTCTGGTTAGTCTGGAGAAGAGAAGACTAAGAAATATCTTCAAGGGGTGTCAGGATGGTGCCAGTGGCAGAACGAAGAGCAATGGTCATAAACTAAACCACAACAAGGTCCACCTCAGCATGAGGAAGAACCTCTTTTCCATGGAGGAGGTGGCAGAGCCTGGAACAGCTGCCAAGGGAGGGTGTGGAGTCTCCCTCTCTGGGGACATTCCAGACCCACCTGGGTGAGTTTCTGTGTCACCTGCTCCAGGTGACCCTGCTGTGGCAGGGGGTTGGAGTGGGTGATCTCCAGAGGTCCCCTCCAAGCCTAACAATTCTCTGGAAGTCAGTGAGTGCTGCTGTTCACCCTGAGCTGCTCCCAGTCCTGGCTGGAGCTCTGGCTTTCCCCACCAACTGCAGTGTGTGTGCACTGAGCAGTAGCTGAGAGTGGCTCTTGATCCAAGGCTGCCTCCACACGTGCAGATTCTCAATCAGGCCTCTTTTGTTTTGTTGGGGTTTTTTATTTATTTATTTTTCTCTTGGCTGGTTTTTGTTCTTTCTGATTGAATGTGGAGTCCTGTAATTCTCTGCCTCCAGCCCAAGCAGCAACTGCAGCTCTTTTTGACAAGACTCCCCACCTGCCACAGCTTGTTGGCACAAGGACCAGGCATCCAGCAGCCCCCGGTGGCAGGGATTCTGGGAAAGCAGGGAATGGTCCGGTAGCCTCTCTCTTCCCTCTCCCCCCACCCCTCCTTCTTTTTCCCCCCCCCTCTTTTTCTTTTCGTTTGCACACAATGACAGTGATGAGACCCAAATGATGGGCGAGGAGGAGGTTTCATGTGAATTTTGCTTACAGAGCACCACAGCAATCAAGCAGATGGTCTCTTTCTTTCCTTTTGGATATTCTCCTAGTGTGTGTCATCTTGCTTGTAATTCCAAGAAGGTGGGCTCCTTCTTGCTCACTTTATTCGATGGCTGAAAAATCCGGGCTGTTTCTGATCAGCTAATGAAAAGTGTCTTTTTCCTTTCTGAAACATGAAAACTTGGCTCTGTAGCCCTGGTGGAGATGGAGCTGCTTGATTGTATCCCAGTGACATCACCCCGGTGTCAGCCATAGCCAGGAAATTCTTGACCATAACCACTTTCTGCTTCGAAGTTTTTTTTTTGCTCTTCTGTTTCAGCCCAGCAGTGAAATCATCCCAGTTGGCTTTTGGATGACTCTGTTTTCATGCCTGGGATGTCCAGGTCATGTTCCTCCTTCCTGAAATACACAGTTTTCTGTGTTTTGGATGGAATTATTTAGAGGCAGATTGACTTTTAGAGATGATCCAAATCCCCTGTCTTGTTTGCCCAGTAGTACTTTGTGCCTTGTTTTCCGCTTCCTTTCAATAATGTTATTTAAGGATTTTGAGGTTTGTTCATAGGAATCAGGGCCCCAAAAATAAGGTTTAAAATCTGAGGAAATACACTGCCATGCTATTGAACACACCCACTTCTGGGGTGCTTATTTTTAACAGCATGAAATGAGTTTCTAATACTCCATGAGAACTCCACAAACTGTTATAATAGTTTAAGCTTGTCTTGGTGACTAATTATAACATGGTGTTAAAATCTGTCTGGGATTATAGGCTGAGGTTCTCTAAGGACCTTGGCCAAGGTGCCTCTGCAGTGAGTGAGACCATTGTGGTACCCAGAGGATGCCAAAATAGGCACAACTTGTTATCCATTTCTACAGCTTCAGGCTTTGGAAAGGCTTTCCCTTCCGTTCCAGAGCCTCTCCACTTTATTCACAGGGGGGTTGTGTGTGTTCTTCCAGCAGTGCTGTGACCTGGGGTACCACGCGAGCCTCAACAGAGCCCTGAGGACGTTCCTGTCGGCAGAGCTGAACCTGGAGCAGTCCAAGCACGAGGGGCTGGACGCCATTGAGAACGCCGTGGAGAACCTGGATGCCAACAGCGACAAGCAGAGGCTCATGGAGATGTACAACAACGTCTTCTGCCCGCCCATGAAGTTCGAGTTCCAGCCACACATGGGGGACATGGTCAGTGTGGGCTCCTCCTCCACCTCGGGCTCTGTAGGCACTCCCAACTCCACCTTGGCTTTGATAGATGGAGCCACTCCAAGGCCACCAGTTTGGCTCTGGTTTTGGGAGGTAGAGGGGAGCCTGAGAAAGGGGAGATGGTCATGGAATCATAGAATAGATTGGGTTGGAAAAGACCCCTGAGATCACCAAGCCCAACCCTTGATCCAACCCCACTGTGATTCCCAGATCATAGCACTCAGTGCCACGTCCAATTTCAGTTTAAAAACCTCCAGGGATGGTGAATCCACCACCTCTCTGGGCAGGCCATCCCAATGCCTGATCACTCTCTCTGTAAAGAATTTCTTTCTAATATCCAACCCAAATTTCCCCTGGCAGAGCTTAAGCCCATGCCCCTTTGTCCTATTGCTGGTTGGTGGGAGAAGAGACCGACCCCACCTGGCTATAACCTCCCTTTGGGTAGTTGGAAAGTGATGATGTACAGGTTGGCAGAGGCTCATGGTGTGGATGTCTGAATTCTGCTGGTTCTTTTTGGCTGTCAGAGCTACTGGAGATGATAGATCAGGTTTAATACTGAATGTGGATAGGAAACTGTTTTAACCTCTTGTTCAACCTGCACTCTGAGACAGACCCTGAAGTTGGTGATTTGAAGAGACAATATAACAAACAAGAGCTGATTTTTGGTACATGTCAGGGTGCAATCTCAGAGCACAAATGATCTACAGGGGTGCTTTTTGCATCTTCCTTGTGAGACAAGGCTGTCAGAGGACTTTCATTTTTGGCCATGAAAATCCCTCTCTTTTTAGGTTTATCAAGATGTGGTTACTCAGCTGGGAACTGTTTACAGTCACACAAGCTGAAACCAGTTCTAAATGGGAACACATGCACAGTGTGCTAATTTAGGTCAGTTGGTTGGGTTTCTGGATTATCCCTGAGCACAGACTGGAGGGATGGTCTCTTGCAGCCTCTTCTCTCAGTCTGGGAATTGCAATCACTGCTTCAGGCTCTTCTTTGTCTCTTCTACTTGAAGTGAAATGCTCAGTTTCTGCAAATGACCTTTCCTGTTTTCTCTCTGTAGTGTCCTGTAGGATCGTGGGAAGAAAAGGAATTACCTGCAGTCAGTCATTCAGTAACAGCTCCCATTCACTGAATCATTTCTCTTGGTAGTTCTTGAGGCCAAATGAGTATTTATAATGCAGCTGATGGTCTTGTTGCCATAGCCCTGCACAGACCACATTGAATATATGATGGTGTGTGTGTGATAAAATTCCAGTTCCAGTTTCTGTCTTTAAAAACCAGCCTGAGGCAGTGAGGTCGGTGTTTGCTTTTAAAAAAAGCCCCCACAAAAAAGCAGAACAGAACTAAAGGGGAAAGCTGCCTCAATGCTGTGGAATAAGAGCAATTCTGAGCAGTGTAGGGAAGCTCAGTGTTCTGGCATGTTTGACAGGTCCCTAACCTGTTCTTTTTTCATCTCAGCTCCCCTGAATTTATGAAATGGTGACTTGTGCCTGTTGCTGATGTACAGGTGGCTCAGCTGAGCAAGCTCAGCCTCTTGTACCCCTGTCCCAGGGTGCCTGGCTAAAACACTGAACCAAAGGCTTCCTGGTATTTGACATGATTTAACCTAATACCTTTGATAAAGTACTTTCAGACTTTAAAAACACGATGAGTTTACATTACTGAAAAAAAAGCCAATTTTTTTCTAGTTCTTTGGTGTTCACATCCTCTCTCTTGCTCACTGCTCAGTCCTCTCAGGAGGGGAGCTGCAGCTTGGTAGGACACACGCTGGTTGAAATTCAGGGCTGCAAAGTTTTCAAGTTGAGCACTTTGGGAACTGCTTGTGTATAATAATTGAATGAGTAATTAGAATGTTCTTTATGATATGTGTTTGTTTTTCCCAGCCCTCTAAAAAGCTGTGCTGTTTCCCTTCCAGGAGTCCCAGCTCTGTGCCCAGCAGCCAGTGCAGAGTGAGCTGGTGCAGCGGTGTCAGCAGCTGCAGTCCAGGTTATCCACACTGAAGATTGAAAACGAGGAGGTCAGTTGATCCACCAAAACTCAACAACCCTCTTAGCCACTTCCAGTCCATACTGGGGACTAGTTAGGGCAGAGTGTAGTTGCTGTGATCCTCTTGTGTTGAAACTAAAACTCATGAAAGCTGAGTGTATGCAGGGGATCCTTTAAAACACCTCCACGGGTCTCTCTTCCCATCCTTCAGCTGATGAGACTGTCTGTGTTGCAAAAGTTGCATTTGGATAGCTTAGGAAAAAAATGTTTTGAAGTGAAGGCAGTGAATTTGCATAACCTGAGGTAAGAGTGGTTTTTGTTTAATTGGGCATCTAAGATGAGAAGACTTGCATCAATGGTCTGACCTCTCTCTGCACCTCTGTGTTCATGGGCTTTTAATCCTGCTTAGGTAAAATTTGCAACTCCTTTATGTCTAGGAAGTTGATTCTGATTTACCCTCAGTAAAAATGAAATGTGCAGCAAAGTCCTGTTTGTAATATCCAACATTTGATGCCGAGTAGATGTAGTTACAGGGGACAATTAGATCATCTTTGTTCCACGCTCTTTGCTTTGAGGTTAAACGTCTGTACATCTCCCCCTGATCCCAGTCTGTATGGTCACAGCTGATTCCCTGCTCCTGGCAGGTTCTGGGTGCTGCCAGCCCTTGCCTTACGTGGACTGTGCTGTTAATGAGCAGAACTTACACCCTAATTATGTCAGGCCGTGGAACCAGTAATGTCTGTTTATCAGTGAAGTGCTCCAGGGTTCTTTCTGCCTCTGCTGTTTACGTGCAACACCCTGTCGTGGTTTTTAAGTTCTCTCCTTCTTGCTGGACAGGTTAAGAAGACCATGGAGGCCACTCTGCAGACAATCCAGGATATAGTCACGATAGAGGACTTTGATGTCTCCGACTGTTTCCAGTACAGCAACTCCATGGAGTCTGTGAAATCCACCGTCTCGGAAACGTTCATGAGCAAACCCAGCATTGCCAAGAGAAGGGCCAACCAGCAGGAGACAGAGCAGTTCTACTTCACAGTAAGGGGCTCATTTTCAGCAGTTTTAGGGACTTTTTTTCTTTTGGGAAGAAATTCTTCCCTGGAAGTGTCCAAGGCCAGGTTGGACGGGGCTTGGAGCAACCTGGGCTGGTGGAAGGTGTCCCTGCCCATGGCAAGGGGTGCAACAAGATGATCTTTAAGTTCCCTTCCAACCCAAAACTTTCTGTGATTCTGTAATTTTCGGTGTGGTGTATTTAGAATGATACTCCCAAGACAATGCAAAATGATGCTCTTGCCTCAACAAAATGCTTCTGTTGTTGATTTTGGGGAAGCAGAGGAAGCACGTTGGGTTTTAAAAATGTGTGCTTTCAATTCTCTACAACTGTCTTAGGATACCTTTGTTGATGCAAATGTAGTCTGTGGATAAGTAGTGTAAAATTTGATTCCTTCTGCATCAGGAAAGGAATTGTCTGAGAAATAACTTAATAGCTTGTAAATATCAATTTTCAAAACTAATAGAAACTAAAAGGATGTTTAACTCTCATTTTTTGTTGTTATCATCTTACAATCTCAGCTCACAGCTTTTCGTTGAGTCAGTGCTTTTTACAAGATGCTAAGAGCTTTTTGGTATTGAATGTCATACTAGACTCTGTGTTTTTTCCTAAATCAGATTCACGTTAAAGGTTGAATTTGGTTTGATTTTCAAAATATTTCAGATTAGCAGATGAAAATTGTGGCTCTTACCCTGTTTGCTTTGTCATTCCTTTGGGCATCCTTTGCTGTATGTAATATCCCTCACATTCTTCTTCCCAGAATGGTGTTTCTTATTAAAAGTCTGAATTTTCTGTGCAAATTGCAGTAGCTGGTGATTCAGGGTGGTTCATGGGGCCTTGACTTAGAAATATTCAGAATCCTTTGTGGGAGGTGAAACTGCCTATTGAGAGAGAAACTGCTTCAATTAAGAAGGGTTTGACCACCCTGCCCTGGGTTATGGAACTGGAAAAGTGATTTTTAATTGAACTCTAAGCATTCCCTCTCTAGGGAGGGGCTGGTATAAGTTCCAACAGGAGAAGGAACTCAGGGCATAATCTGGGTGGGGTATTTTTCTGTTTGCAGGTGTTAGTGTGGTGTTGGTTAGAGAGACCCTCTTTAACCAGCCTGGTCAGATGCTGCATTGATCTGCTATTGACCAGGCTTATAAATATCCTTGGGAAAGATTTCGGGCTTTGAATCTCTAAAGAGCAGCTTTTTCAGTGTCTGAGGAAATGCTCAGATGAGTATTAATGAGGCTGAGGGCAGAGCTGGGTAGGGGATGAAAACAAAGTGTGGTGCAGAACTGAGATTTAAATCCCCTTTACCTTATCATGTGCTAACTGGAGGGTATGAACTGTAAAAAAAAAAATACTAATTTAAAAGAATATTAATGTAACTCAACTTGGAAATTCCGTGTAGCGACGGGAATTTAATTAAAGGATGCTCACTGTAGTATCTCCACGCTGGAATAATCTGTGTTTCCACCCGGCATATCCATGCACACTGATGGGCCTCTTGTTGGGCTTTGAAGGAAGATTTGTATTCAGAATAGAGGCTTAAACTTCCCTGTGTGAGGGGAAAGCAGAGGAGGGACTGACTTGGCACTGAGCTAAAGCTGGGCAGCCGAAATCCAGGGATGCTGCTGGTGCCATGGTGACCATCCTGCTGCCTGGGATGGGAGCTCAGCCAGAGCTGCTGAGCCCAACACACCCAGCCCCACCTGAGGAGTGTGGAAGGGAGGAATCATTTCATTCTTTTACCTCCAAAACAGGGGAATTTTAATCCTTGGGCGAAATGTTTTTTTTTTTTTAACCTCTGGAAAAGTGAACAGCCAGAACGATGCTCCTTCCGTGGAGTGCTTTAGAATTAAAGTGGATTTATTATTGCCAAGCCCTTAGGACACGGGTAAGTGTGGCATAAACCCCACGCCGTGCCAGTGAGTCCTGGCTGGAGTGTCACTGTGACACCAGTGCCCTGCTCAGGCAGATGCAGTTGTCCCCCTCCTCCAGTCAATTGCCTGGTTTGAAGCTGGTCTTGGAGGGTGCAGAGGGGGAGGAAACCTGCTGAGCTTTCTGGCTCGGAGGCTCATCAGGAGGTGGGGCAGCAGCAGAAAGGGCTTTTCTTTCCAAAGGAAGGAAGACACCGTTGGTTTGCATTTCACTTCTGTCCTTGTGTCACCTGGACACTGGTTCTCCCTTGGGAAAGCCAGGCAGTGAGTTTGGGCTTGTCCAGGTTGTTTGGTTCTGTAGGAGCAAAATGCTCCCTGTTTCTGGCTAACAGCTGATCTTCACCTCCTAATTGTCACCGGGCAGAAATAATGTGACTTGAGGAGGTTTCTGCTGCTTTGTTCTGATTGCACTTAGTCTGACTCCAGCTGTGCTCTGCCAGAAGTGAAATCCTTAGTTCTCCTGTAGCTTGATTATTACTTTTTGACTGGTTTTATTGTGCCAAAATTCCCGTGCTAATGCGCCTTTGTAATTCATCGAAGAAAGCCTGAAGCCCTATTTTGAAATCGTGTGTTTTTTTCATAAACATCCTTGGAAGAGGCAGAGTACAGAATGTCAGGCATGAGGAAATAGAAAAAAAAAAAAAGCTCATGAGATATTGCACTGGATAGGAATCTTCTTTTTTTATTCCTTTAAAACAATGCCAGGCTGGTGATGGTCTTAACATGACCTGGAAGCTGCAGGTGGGTGAGAGCCTTGTGGGTCCCTGCCCTGCCTGCAGCCACCTTAGGCTGGGCTTTAGTGTTTAGATCTGCTTCAGAGGGGAGCTTAAACTGCTCCACATCAGGTTGGTCTGCTGATCTTTAAGCTTCTGGTTGAGCTGAGCCTTCCAGCCCTCCTGTCCCTTCACCCAAGTGTGACTTTGAGACCTCCCAAACCAGATTTATCCTCAAGCCCCACCTCAAGTTCTCTTGTTAATTTTTGCAGCTTTCACTCCTGTTCGTTTCTGTCAAGCTTTGATGTAAATTTTTTAATTCATTGAGCAAAAGTACGTAGTTAAGGCTTGGTGAACAGAATCTGCAGGGTAATTCCAAAACCAGGGTGATTAATTTTTTTGTCACAGTGATCACACTTCCTGTTTTCTTCCAAAACAACAGCAAAAAAATTGAAATATTAATGTAGGAAGCAGGAAATAATGCTGAGACTCTCCAAAGGGACTTAATTCTTGTGAAATGTTTCTTCCACTGTTGTCAACCAAAGGGACATAAAACACAGGCTTTTGGCAGTTAATTAAAGCCATTTTTGTTTGTTGTGTCAGTGCACACCACGGCTGGAGATCCCTCAGGGGAAACTTCCTTAGTTCCTGAAAGGTTTTCCCTCACCCTCAGTACTGCCACAGTGTGTATATATATATATATATATATATATGTATGTATTTCTTTCTTTCTTTATGTATATATTTCTTCTTGGTCCTTTACATCCTGCACAGAGGCTGCTGTTGTGACCTACAAAGGACAAGCAGGGGCCAGGCTAAAAATACTCTTTTTTACCTTAAATATTTGCAGTCTAAGTTGGCAATCCTAGACCAGAACTGGAAAAAAGTGGATAGAATTGGGAAAAGCCATTGGAAGTGTCCAAGGCCAGTTGGATGGGGCTTGGAACAACCTGGTCTAGTGGGAGGTGTCCCTGCCCATGGCAGGGAGTGGCACTGGGTGGTCTTTAATGTCCCTTCCAGCCCAAACCATTCTGGGATTTAATGATAAGAACGAGAACATTTCGTTATTAAACGAGAATCCTCTCATTGTGTTCGATTTTTAAAATATCATGGCATGGTTTTAGAATCTCAGGGCTCTAAAGAATGGTCTGTGATATGGGAAGAATTGTGTGTATTTTAGGGTGTGAATGTGCCCCAATCAACACGGTCAGCCACTGAACAGCAGAGTATTTCATGTGCTGCAGCTCAGTGAAATGAAACTGCCCTGAACTGCAACCTAAGAGATGGGAGACCTGTGAAAAAACAGACAGAAATGGGGGAAAGCCCTGCACGATTGTCTAACATTGCACTGAGAGTAAATCTGAATTCAGTAATGCCTTAATTTGGTTTGTGCCATGGCCCCCCTGCAGCCCTGGGTGTCACCCCGGGTGTCACCCCGAGTGTCCCCAGCGTGGAGGCAGAGCCAGCACTGGACAAGCAGAGTGGGATGAGGGAGGTTAAGTGAGCCAATAATAAGCACAGTGGCAGCCTTTGAGCTGGGCACAACAGATTGCTCATTGAGCTGTGTTTCTGTTCCCCCCTGGCTGCAGAGGGATGGATGGGTGGCAGCTTCTCTGGGGGCCTCCCAACGTGCCAGACATCCAGCTGATTCCAGTGGAACAATGGGAATTGCACTGCACACAGAGAGTCACACAATCACTGAGGTTGGATAACACCTCTGAGGCCAAGGCCAACTTTTCTTGGTCTGGAAATACGGATGGACTGGGGCTTCAAACTTGCCCAGATAGATAAATCAGGGCTTAGTCTATCCTTTAACTGGAGATCTCAGTGTCATTCAGTACTTGTGTTCAGAATCAAGTAACATAAAGATGCAGAGACGTGTGTTGTTCACTCGTGATCCTGATTTTTCTCCTGCTTTCACAGAAAATGAAGGAGTATCTGGAGGGCAGGAACCTGATAACGAAGCTTCAAGCCAAGCATGACCTTCTGCAGAAGACCCTGGGAGAAAGTGAGTGTGGGACCCCCGTGAGTGGTGCACTGATGGCATCAGGCAGCAGAGTGTGGCACTCCTGGATTAGGGATGCAAAGTGGCCCTACTCATGTTTTATGAATTTCTTTCCCCTATCTGCGTGACGGAGAAGCCAAGTGACCTACATGGCTGCTTGATTAATGGTGAACACAAAATGCTTAATGAATCACTAATGGGCCTCACTTGCTGCTGCAGTGAAGCGTGTGCCCACCCCTTCATCCTCTCCCCATTCACACACCTCTTGCTTATCACTTAATAATCTCCACTGGGGCAAAAATCGTCGTTTCCAGTTTGCTGATGAGTTGAGAATTATTGACAGGCTGCTCAGAAGCTTCATTTTCATGGTAGTTTTGCTGCTTCTCACCTCTGTGGGTTCAATCCAAACCAAACTAATGTATATAAGCCAGGGCTTTTATTAGGAGAATAGCAAACAAATTTTAGAGCATGTCAGATATGTTGCCTGTCTGGAGGGTTAATCAAGGGGCAGCAGCCAGAACTGAATGTGCATTTGCTGTTGGTGTCAGAACAAAGGAAGGTTTCTTTCCCTTCATGGTATGGGCAAATCCTGTTGGCTAAAAACACTTAAACTATGCATCCAAGTTTCCATAGAAACCTATCTGCCTTGTATTTGCAGAGGAGAAGGTTTTAACAGTCTAAATGTCAGGTCAAAAAAAAAAAAAAATGGCTCGGCTCGTTTGTGGGTTTGTGCTGGAGCCGGGCTGGGGTTGTGATGTGTAACTGAGCTGGGCTCCCCACAGTTTATGGTGTGCAAATCTCGTGGATGAAAACTTAACCAGCATGTGGGCTTTGAAGTGCTTTGCTTTCAGTTGAAAAGTGCACTATAAAACTCAAATACTTATTGCTCCGGTAATTAAGAGTTTTGTGTTTATCAGACCCAAACCACTGGAAGGCGAGGGAAGGACGTTCATTGGTTTGAGCTTCATCATTGAGTTGTTCATGCCTTCAGCTGTCCCAGAGGAGGGGTGGCTGAAGCCAAAGTTCTCTGTCCTTGGGGTATTTTTCTTCTGCCTCTAAATATGTCCAAGTGACAGCTGGGCTGCCCCTGTGACTAATCACATTCCTGGATCATAGCTGACCTCTGCATTCCAGGACCTATTTCCTCTTAACCTGCCTGCCCCCTGAACCCGGCTCAAGCTGTGGTGGGGGGGAAAAGGAGAGGAAATTAAATGGGATTTCTGTGTTGCTATGTAGATTTAAAGGCTGCTTCTGTTTTCCTCGTTGGAGTTTTAAACCAGAGCTTTTTCAGTGGCTCTGTGAAGGGACCCAGAGAGTGTCAAAGGGAGCTCCAGCAGCCGCTGCAAAAAATCCTTCTGTCATCTGTGAGATCAAAAGGAGCTGAGAAAAGGAGGTGCATCTCATCTCCAAAACCACATGAGCAGGTTAATGGTACAAACTGGGCCTAGACTTACCCATAAAATGTCACTTAATTGGGAAATGGGCACATAAAATCCCTTTCACACGTCCCCGGAGCACGTTTAGGAGCTTTACTGAAAAATGTTCCTACAGCTGCACGTCTTCAGTGCCTGGAAAATCCAGGGGTTTGGTATAATTTTTATTCTTCTTTGCCCCATCCTCAGGTGACATTTATTAGTTGTTGTGCAAATTGCCTTAATCTAAAGATGACAAGTTCCAGTAATAAAAATAGCAGCAGTTTTCCTATCTCTGAGTAATTATGTCCCTGCCTACTGTACACATTTGTCACCCTAATGCAGGAGCCCCTTGATGTTGCCACAGCCATGTAATTTCTGTATATGAATATTCTATGATGAAAACGGGACAGATGGCTGGAAATTCTGCTTCTGAATAACATTTTCATGGAAATTATGCACTGTTTTGCCTTTACGTGGGGAGAGAAAAGTGGCTATCAAGATGTGTTCAACTAATTGTCAGCCATCAGCAATTAGCTGTTTCTCTCCTTCATTCTTCCAGGAGCAGGAGGACAACTGTAGGGAAGGTGGATGTTCAGCTGTTGGGAATTGGTGTGGGTTTTCAGTGATGATAACCCAGACCAGGCAAAGGTGTGCCCTGTGCCATTCCCAGCAGCACATCCTCATTTTCCATGTCTCTCCCTCCTTGTTGTGATGTTTCAGCTGGTGCTGCTTTAGCAAGTCCTGAGCTTTGGCTGCTTCCTTGCAAACTCGGTGCAAGTTGAGGGAATGTTTTTATAAATATGTTTTGTGGAAAATCCCATTTAACGTCTGTCTCTCAAAATAGCTTTAACGCCAGTGCATTAAGTCTGTGGACTAACAAATCTGGGAATGTTTTCAGCCTTCCTGTGTGGCTTTAGGAAGCAGAATCTCTTGCCCCACCAATTCCCCTGGGAAGTGGGAAGGGAGGGAGAGGTTGACGAGCCCATTTTTTTGGCAGAAGTCAGCAATTAGAATGCACAGGGAACTTGGTTTTCAAAGCCAGATATTTCCAGGGGCAGAGCCCTTGGGCAGCCCCGGCTGAGTTTCCTGGGGGGAGCTGTGCCAGCAGGGATGGCTTTGGTGGTCTCCCAGGCAGTGCTCCTGGGGGGACCAGCCACTGTCCACTGCCCCTCCATCCCTGATGGTTCCTCTCCTCCATCATCTCCTTCCCAAACTGGCTTTACAGAGGTCCTGGAAGCATTTTCCCCGTTCCTCTCTCCTAACTCTGGATTTGTCTTCTTCCCAGGTCAGCGGACTGACTGCGCCCTGGCCAGGTAGGTGTGGCTCGGGGAATGATATTTTTAAGGAAAGTCTGATGCAGGTTGGTCATTGTAGGTCAGTTATCAGCCCAGGAGATGTGTCTGTTAGAAAAAGACACTTATTTAGAATCACAGAGTAGAATCCCAGGGTGGTTTGGGCTGGAAGGGACCTTAAAGCTCATCCCATCCCAGGGACACCTTCCACTATCCCAGGTTGCTCCAGTGGTATTTTCCACAATCCAAGCCCTGTCCAACTGTGAACACTTCCAGGGATGGGGCAGGGATTGAGCTAATACAGAAGCAAATGCCTTCTTTTGTCCCAGTGCATTTAGATCAGGAACGGGATGGGAAATTGTGAGAACCCAGAGGATATTTTTCAAACTTAAGGTTTTCATTCCCAAATTCCCATTTGTTTAAGAGAGGTGGGCCCAGGGACTCTGCAGGGTTTATCCACGTGGTTGGTGCATGGAATTGAGTAATATAAATTGAGAAACCTTTTCTTCCCTTGGCACTCTGCTGTGCCGTGGAGCTGGAATCCAGGAGTATAGAGGTCGTCACTTATAATTAGGACCAATCCCAAAACCATAACTAAGCTTCTGATGGGGCTTTTGTAAAACATAACAAATCTCCATCTCCAAATTGATGCATCCAGGGGGCTCTGCTGGGCAGGAGGAGCTGGAGTAGGAGCTGTGCATCATCCTGCCTTATTAACAAAAGGAAGGTGATTACTACCAGTGTGGAGCCATTACTACTGTTCACATTCCTCCAAGCAAAGCAAAGCTGACAGGTCCTAATTAGACCCTGACATCTGTAATAATAAAATATTATTCATCATGAAACAATTTTAAATATCAAAGCATCATTCCTGCTAATAGTTTAAAACCGACCTTATTGTCTGCGACAGCCCGTGGAATCTGATTTTGTATTTTTCATTCAGTGCTTTTGATTTTTATAGAAGGAATTTCCCCCAAATTAACACATTGTACAGTCTTTTTAAAAAATCACACTTCTATTCCCCTCATTTATAATTCAGCAGCCATCTGCCCTGGCAGGGAATTGGCTGGAATGATACATTAGGGCCTCTCTGCTATTATCTCTCTTGCTTCATTTTTACAAGAAACTAAAGGAATTTTAAACCCCAGTAATAAATTTTGAGGGAGAAAATCCTGGCAAAGCAAGGCTTTTCCCTCTTTTTTTTTTTCTACCATTCATGTCCACCAACATCAATAAATGAGAACAGACAGAAGAGGCTTAGCCTGGCTGGTGTGTGCTGGTGTTGGAGGGGGTTTGTGTTTTTTATTTATTTGAAATCTTATCAAAACTGTAATAAGGACTTTGCAGTGGCAGCTGTTAAAAGCACAGTGGGAACCAGGCTGCTCCCACCTGCTCTTCCAGAGAGCAGCTCTGTGCAATTTATATCAAACTTCATCTCCTCCAAGGAGCTCTGGATCACAGAATTCCACATGGTGGGAATTCAAATGTCAAGGGCAGTCTTTTGTCAGAGCTCCCTGGCGTCTATTTTGGCTTTTTTAGTGATTTAAAGTCACTTAAAGTCTTTGTGGAGTCCCGTAAATTGAGTGAGACTCTGTCATGGTGGTTGACTTGGATATGTGGCTGCTTCCCTGCTCCCGTGGTTGGGAATGCTGAAGGAATGAGCTGGTGCTGGGGGAGGATCATCCTGACTGGGGTGTTGTGTTCTCTTTTTTTCCCTCCTGCACCCCTGGGTGGTCGTGACCCATCAGTGGCAGGCGAAGCTCCACCGTCAGGAAGCAGGTAAGGAGCATTTCCTTCTCTAAAAAAGCAGGGCTGGGGGGTGTGGGTGGAGGGGAGGATTGGTGGCAAACACGTGGTTTTATCCCTCCCTCTCTGCCATGGAGCTTGTCAGTCTTGTCCAAGTGGTGTCTGCTCACCCAGTGGCTGAAATCACTCAAAGCCTCATTCATTCTCCCTGGTAAAATTTAAAATGAATTGTACTCCATTAACCAAAAATGCCAAACAGCCCTGAGCTGTTTGGACTGCCATGGTTTACAGGATTCCTGCTGTTGTCTCTTTGTCCCCATTCCCATTATTTCCCCTGGAATCCCACTGCAATGCTATTAAACCTGCAACTGCTCACTTGTTGTGCCTTAGTGTAATAGAGGCTTCCACAGCCAGGCTTTGTGTCCCTGGCTGTGGGGATAATCTGTTGCTTTTTGGTACCCGGAGGGCCAAAATGTGTTTCTTTGAGATGGGGAAAACTCCAAATTATCTCTTGTTGATACTGTAAAGTTAAAATTTGGCTTGGAATTTTCAGTTCACACGGTCTGTCTTGGGGTGCTAATTTAGAGGTTTGAGGATCTTGGGAATGATGTCAGAGAGCCAGTGGTGGTGTTGGTGTGCAGAGTCAAACCCTTCCTATTTTTTATTCTTTTTTTTTCCCCCCTTCTTTTGCCATCTCTGCATTCTGAGTGCTCTTTCAATGTCTCTCTGCTCAGGATTCCTCCCAAGCCATTCCCTTGGTCGTGGAGAGCTGCATCCGATTCATCAGCAGGCACGGTGAGTCTGGGGACTCCAGGTGTCCTGGGGTGTTTCTGGAAAATCAACAGCAATGTAAAAGCCTTATTAAAAAGTGTTCAGAGCAGCTCAGCATGTGCTGCTCGTGCAGAGCAATCCCAGGGGCTGCAAAGCAAAGAAAATGGCTCTGACTCTTTGGCTGTGTTGCTGCTATTATGTGTATAATCACTTTTCTAAATAACTGACCTTGCAAGTGTTGTTCTTTCCACAATATCCCTTTATTTCTTGCAAAAAAAGGGTCCTATCCATAGATACCCCTCATTCCTCACCTGCACTCACCTCCCTTTCTGTGTGGCCTTCACCCACAACAATCATCCTCTTCCCAGAGGAGGAGGAATACTCCGAGTATTTGCATGTAGGAGGTCAAGAAGTGAATTAATTGCTCACTCACTGCCACAGCAAGATGATTTATGTCTGTTTTGAAGGTTAACTTCGCAGCCTTGAATGCTATACATTTATTGTAATTTGTTTTCATTTTTAATTGATACCATTTGTTAGTAACATGTGGAACAGCTGTTAATTAACAGATGTAGAAAGAGGTTGAATTTATCTTCATTACCCAAGATACAGAGCCAGGTAATAGGTCCTGTTTCATTTCCATTGTTTCATGCCCATTTTGGTAGCTACAATCTAGAGCCCCATTCTCATCATCCCTTGGAAGAGCCAAGAGCTGTAATCCTTCTTTGAGGCCACACTTGGATATTTGCTGGAAGAATCATTGGAACCACATTGCAACGGGAGCTGATGCAGGGCCATCAGGGCATCTCACCTTTAGGCTCATGTCCCTGGGATAGCAGGGATTTTCCAAGAGGCTCAGCTGGTTCCTGCACAGGAAGGCACAGTTTGGGGTCGGGAGGAACGTGCTTTTATTCAGCGGTGGGAAAGGGTCTGGAGGGGCCGTGTGAGGAGTGGCTGAGGTCACTTGGCTTGTTCAGCTGGAGGAAAGGAGGCTGAGGGGACACTCAGCGGGGTCTGTGCCTTCATCCCGAGGGGCAGCAACAATCTCTGTGACAAAGGACAGGACCTGAGAGAATGGCTGGAACTGTGTCAGGGGATGTTTAGGAAAAGGTTCTTCCCCCAGAGGGTGGTGGGCACTGCCCAGGCTCCCCAGGGCAGTGGGCACAGCCCCAAGGCTGCCAGAGCTCCACGAGCTCCTGGACAACACTCTGGGGGACAGGTTGGGATTTTGGGGTGTCTGTGCAGGGCCAGGGTTGGGACTGGATGCTCCTTGTGAGTCCCTTCCAGCTCAGGATGTTCCACGGTTCTGTTACAAATGAAACGAAGACATTGCAGCATTCCTGGTTTCAGAAGGTCTCCAGTGAGAAGGCTGGAGGGAATGGGAGTTGCTTTCCCTCGTTCATGAGTTGATTTGGGGCAGTTTTTTGCTCCTCACATGTACCAACAAAACTGTTATGATGGGAGTGTATTGGAACATCTCGTCTATTTGATAAGTGGATTTAATGATGTTCCCAATGCTCACTTTTTAGCAGGGATGTCTTAAAGCCTGTCCTGAGCTCAGGGGCCGTGCTGGGGTAATTAAAAGCTTCCATTTCCAGTGGCCCATTTGCTCTGGGCCTTGGCGGAATCACTCCTGCTAAACAAACATTTTCCTTGTGACATTGGCTGTATTTCACTCCTGGCTGATGCACCATCAGTTTATGACTTTCTCTGGGTTGTAAAATCGTTTGGGGATCCTCCAGGATGAAAGATAACATGGTTGTTAGAGCCCAGTTACTGCTGCAGTTTGGGAAGAAGGGTTATTATTTTTTGTGTCTGTACTTACTTCAGGTTTTACATATTCTGTGTGTGCCTGGACAGAGAAGAAAGAAGTGGCTTTTCAACCAGCATCCTTCTGCTTGTGTCCTTATCTTTCCTTATTATATAAGCTGTGGCTGCTGAAGGTGCCACCTTATCTAATCTATCTTATTTTACCTTGTTGTTATCAGTGTCTCTTGTTGTCTTACAGGTTTGCAGCATGAAGGAATATTCAGAGTGTCTGGGTCACAAGTTGAAGTGAATGACATAAAAAATGCATTTGAGAGAGGTAAGGAAGAGCTATTGCACTATCTCAAAAATGATTGCCAAATGTGTGAATTTGTTTAAATACTCTGCCTGTTTTGAATGCAACTTGCTCTCTTTTATTCCTTTGATTTTTGTGTTTCCTAAGTGAGCCTCTCCCAAATGCTTCCCTAGTGCTCATTAACCTTGAATTCACAGTTGTTTGGTTTTATGCTTTGTACCTTGTAGAGTGTCTGTATAATAAATATTCTGAATTCAATCTTCTCTCATGTCTGATAGCTTATTGATTGTTTGTAACACTAAAGGACGAGGAGAATTTCATTATTAGGTGTAACTGCAATTTCCTCCCCTCTCCCCCAGCCCTTTGTGAATAGAGTGGCTGCTGGAGGATGAAATTTTCCACGTTGTTGAGGCACAGCTTGGCTACATTTATTTTAAATATCAGCAAGGGAGAGAATAAATTTCGGGGCACTGTTAATTTGACGTTGCTTTTAATAGATTTGATTTTCTAGGGGAAGAACCATTCCATACAAAGGCAGAGACCAGTTGGGAGCCTCCTGACTCATCAGCTCCTTGCTGGGCTGTTCTCCCTGGCAGAGCAGGTTCAGAGGAGCTGCTCTTCAGGCAGTCCCTGCAGCTCATCCCCCCAGCCCTGCTTGGGTCACTGGGAACAACAAGCCTTGTGTTAATCCTCCGAATACATCACTCTCAAAGAACAGAGGCAGTGTGTTTCTGTGCTTGCTGGTGGAAGAGACGAGCAGTAATTAATTAGGCATAGCGAGTTTATTTTGCTTTTGGGAAGAGAGATGTTTAATGAGCGACGTGTGTGAAATGTGGTGTGGAATGTCACCCGTGCTCACCTCCACCTACCTGAGAGTTCACATCCTCAAGCACAGAGGAAGAGAAATGTGTCTCATAGTAAGGGGAAGGTTTGATACAAGATTTAGACCCTTTTTTCATATAAAGAAATACCAGTCAGCTTGGGAAAATAACCACTTGTTCCAGCACTGACATGCAGAAATAAAAAGGGGATTTTTTTTTTTAATTCATCTCACTTGTCGCTGTAAAGCCAATGATATACAGAACTGCCAAAGTTAACAATAACATCCCTGCATTTTATTACTCCATCCAGAGCCCTTGGTGGCAGTTAATATCAGGGATAACGCTCCAGTTTGGAGTGGCCCATTTATTATCCCCTGTGTTATTAAGATAATAGGCAAGCTTTGGTAATTTCAGTCACATAATGGATATATATAACTCCAATTTGAGGATTGCCCCATCATTAAATCTAATTATGTCTGATAGGGAGTTTTCCCTAGGGGACAACTCCTTAAGTGGGCATCTTTCCTTTGGTAATACAGACAAACTGTGGCGTGTCTGCAGCAACAAATTGTCCCAGAAATGCTGCCCCCCAATTTCCCACGTCTGTATCCTCCTGAGCCAGGTGTGGGATGTGTGTCCCCTGCATCCACCTGAGCCAGGTGTGGGATGTGTGTCCCCTGCATCCACCTGAGCCAGGTGTGGGATGTGTGTCCCCTGCATCCTCCTGAGCCAGGTGTGGGATGTGTGTCCCCTGCATCCACCTGAGCCAGGTGTGGGATGTGTGTCCCCTGCATCCACCTGAGCTGCAGCTGGGAGTTTGCCTCATGTAACATTCCCCTCCCTGGTGAATCTGTGATGTTCACACCCTTCCAAAATACTTGGAGTGCTGCTGCTGCTCCAGGAGCTTCAGTTCCTCACTGGAATCTGGCTGATAGATGTCCCAGGTCTCCTGGGATTGCTGTCAGAGCTCCCCATCTCACATCTCTCACTGCTTGTGCTGCAGCTGGAGTAGGTGGGATTAACATAAATCCTTTTCTCCTGCAGAGGTGCATCCTTCTAGTATTCTGACACATTTCTCCAGTATTCTGATTTTTCTTGCCTGCTTTTCTTTGCTTGTCACGAAGGGGAAGATCCCTTGGCTGGGGACCAGAATGACCACGACATGGATTCAATAGCAGGAGTCCTGAAGCTCTACTTTCGAGGGCTGGAGCACCCACTGTTCCCCAAGGATATCTTTCATGATCTGATTGCCTGTGTCAGTAAGTATATGAAGATCTGAAAAGAAATAGGGTTGATTTTTCTGATCTCCCGCTTGTCTTTCCTCCCTTCCCCTTTTTTTCCTGACTCCAAAATAAGCTTTTTGTCATTATTTTGGTTGGTTTTGTGTTGCACTGGTATCCTCTGTTAGGCAGTTAATTGGTCACAGCCAGCCTTGCTCTGATATGAATCAGCAAGGAGTTAGAAATTAATAGATTTTAAGGTCTGTGTCGTGGATTTTTGTGAGGCAGCACTTTGTGCCAGGATTCTTTTAAAACAGAATAAAGCAAAAACCTTCACTTATGTAAAATAATCTCTAAGACCTGTCACCAGAAGAATTCAGAAAGGCCCTCTCAGAGGCAGGGATCACCAGCAGGGTTTCCTGCCTTGTCTGCTTTCCCTGGATGTGCTGCCATGCTCCTGTGTGCTCTCCTTAGCTGACAAGGTAGTACTTACATTCCTTTTAGCTTTATAACCACGAGGGACCATCTTCTGACTCCTGGCAGAGAATATCAATCATCAGGGCAGTCACAGCCGAGCTGTTAACATTTCTGATGCTTTCTGAAGGTGGTTCTGGTAGGCAGAGAGTTGTTTGTGGTTTCTCTGTGCGAACAACCTCGTTTTAAATGGTCTGGCTCTTGCCATGTCCTCCAGAATTGAAGAATGATTCTATTGTCCAAGCAGAGAAGTGGCCTTTGCGGTGGCAGCCTTTGAAGTCAGGCAGAAGATAACTGCTTCTAAAATGGCTCGTGGTTTTCTGCTCACGATAAATGCATTTGCAGAGTTCAATTCACATTATGGGAAAAGTAAAATCTGCTTCCAAGTAAGTTCTCCCTTCTGAGATGATTTATGCTGCCCACTTATTTCTCAGTAGGCTGCTGCACACAGAGCTTTTTGCCTCACCCTTTAACTATGTTAATTTTCCTTTGAGTGTTATACAGTTTCTTTTTTAAACACCCACCTTTCTGAGCAGCCTTGAATGAGCCATTGTGCCAGAACTATTGGAACAGATGACATCCAGTGCTCCCACGCTTGGAAGGAACTTGCAGGGAAGTTTCACGTGTTCAGGGACCTTCACTGTCAAAGGCTTTGCCAGCAGGTTCTGCAGCCTTTGCATTCCCGTGCCGGGCTGTGCTGGAGCATCCAGAAAATGGGCACAGTTCCTTCTTCCTGCTGCCCAGTTTGTACAGGGAACCATCACAGTGCACTTGGACCCAGTGGCAGGCTGTGGGTTTGGTGGGGTGATGACTCTGGTGCTCTTTCTTCCTTTCAGCGATGGATAATTTACAGGAGAGAGCTCTGCACATCCGGAAGGTGCTTCTGAACCTGCCCAAAACCACCCTGATTGTAATGAGATACCTCTTTGCATTCCTCAATCAGTGAGTATCCTTGGGAGCACCAGGGCTCTGCTGCAGAACTTGGTATGAACACAGAACCCTTGAGTTTGGGGAAGATCTTAAAGATTATCAAATCCAGCCACTCCCCCAGCACTGCCAAGGCCACCACAAACCCACATTCCCAAGGGCCACGTCTGCATGGTTTTTAAATCCCTCCAGGGATGGGGACTCAGGGTCATGGGATTACAGAATGGTTTGGGTTGGAGGGGACCTTAAAGCCACAGGCAGGGTCACCTCCCACCAGCCCAGGTTGCTCCAAGGCTTGTCCAGCCTGGCCTTGGACACTCCCAGGGCTGGGGCAGCCACAGCTTCTCTGGGCAACCTGTGCCAGGGCCTGCCCACCCTCCCAGGGAACAATTTCTTCCCAGTATCCAATTTAAACCTCCTCTCCTTCCATTTCCATCCATGGCAGAGGGGACCTGCTGTGACTCTGGTATTGAGCGTTGGGCTGCAAGTGGGCTCAGAACAATAATAAAGAAATAAAGGCAGAGATTAATGTGCTGCCCTTACAAAGTCAGCACTCAGTTCTTTTCACATACTCTCAAGCTTTCAGACTCTGTTTGTGGTTTGTGTTTCATTTCTCTGTAAATGCCATCAGTATGTCCTTTGTTACCTGGATCCAGAACCTTCATGTCCCCAAATCAGCTAAAGCTGATCAGCTTTAAATTGCAGAAAGGCCAAAGCAAACCTTCTGAGCTCAGCTGTGTGTTCTGCAGCAGAGGGTGATCTTGATGTTGTTTCCTGCTGTTCACCCTCCTTCTCACTTCTGGTTTTTTTTGCAGTTTATCTCAGTTCAGTGAAGAAAACATGATGGATCCCTACAATTTAGCCATCTGCTTTGGGCCAACCCTGATGTCAGTGCCTGAAGGTCATGACCAAGTCTCTTGCCAAGCTCATGTCAATGAATTGATCAAAACCATCATCATCCAACATGAGAACATCTTCCCAGGACCGAGGGAGCTGGAGGGTCCAGTCTACAGCAGAGGTGGAAGCACAGAGGATTACTGGTATGGTGGACACCACTGGGTGGATATTTATCTATGGATTAGCATGTTACGGTCATGAGCTCTGCATTGTCTAATTCAGGATTGGAGCATCTGGCTCAGCCTTTCAGAAATGTGTTTTAGGGAAGAGAAGATTGCTCTGGTATTTCTGGAGAGCCAACATCTTAAAAGAAAGAGGCTGGTATAAAGTAGCTATTCAGTTGTCAAACGCAGCTCACTTACCTCGAGGGGCATGGTTGTGTAGGGATTTTCTTGGATATTCTGCTTTGGTAGCTGCCAAAGTCAATCTTTTTTTGTTGGGTTTTTTTCCCCTTTGTTTTTTTTTTTCTTTCCCCCCCCC
>VWZG01007175.1:81254-99749 GCA_013396735.1 Grallaria varia
CTTTTTTTTTTTTTTTCTTTCCCCCCCCCCCCTCCTGCTTTTGCCTTTTCTTTCTGCTTGTCTGGAGTGCCTTTGCTTCAGACACAGGGGTCACTTGGAGCTGAACCTCGAAGGCTGTGGCACTGGGATAATTTTCATGGCAGGGCTGACGGTGGGGGGAGGGAAGGGGCAGGAATGCAAAATCCCCATTTCCATGGAGCCTGAAGCTCCAGAGGCCCGGCCGCGTGCTCGGTCTGAAGCCACATCTGGAAGCAATTCAGGCAGAGCGGCTCCTGTCATCTGGGGTGGAAGGTTGGGGAGTGGGGGAAGGAAAGGAGGGGTTTTCTTTCCTACTGGCCGAGCTGATCTCTCTCCCTCTGAAGATGAGGAATGTTAAAATGTGTCCTGTTTCTCCCCTCTGCTCCTTCCCTCCTTCAGTGTCCCGGGAATGCAAATGATTATTTTCATGGACTAAAATAAATAGATTTTTTTAAATGAAGTCACTGTGGTGACAGAGCGAGCCTTGTTCCCCTGGCTTGTTGCAGTGTAGCTGTAGCTATCAGCTCAGTCCTCCTATGTATGGCAAAGAGAGGCTCCTCTCAGCCAACTGCTGTGTGCAAAAGACTTGCCAAAACCTTTTGGAAATTCTCTTTAATTTTACCCTTCGCTCTGATGTTTTTAGCTGATGTTACATGTGAAAAAACTGTAAGGGGGGAGAAAAAACCAGAAAAAAAGCCCAACTTAATAATATTTATGACCTCAAGGAAACACATTAACTGTGACAAGAGGTTTTGTGCCATAAGGTGAAGGCAATAAAAATGTGCAGTGTTGAGAGCCCTCCGTTTGGGTGTCGCTGCCCAGGAGTGTGGGGGAGGCACAGTGTCCTACAAGGTGATCCCAGCTTTGTGAAGGCATTTGGTTTGGCTTCCTTGCCCTCTCTAAGCACCCTGACCTGGGTCCCTGCGGAGCAGAGAAGGGGAGAAGCAAGCAGGGGAGGCTGCTGGAAGCCAGGGAGAAGCATCTGGTTCCCATTCCAGCTTTCTCATAGTCCTGGTATTTGGAGAGCTGCTCCTTGTTGCCCGTCGGCTCCTCACCGTGCAGGCAGCAGAGAATCCTTGGGGTTCAGGTGACCCTCGGGCAGCAGAGCCTGCTGTGCCTGGGTTATCCCAGTGCCAAGTGCTCGGGGAGCTCCCGGGTGGTGTTTTGGGGTGGCATTGCTGGGGCTCAGCACCACGGCTCCTGCTCGGGGCTCCGGAGCCTCGCCTGGGCTTGGCAGAGCTGTGGAGCAGCTTCCCCTGGACACTGCAGGGCAGGACAAGGTTCAGGGCTGGCCATAAACTGTGAAATCCTGCCTGGGGGTCAGGCCTGGGCTGCAGGTCGTCTCTCTGTCCATCTGAGACTGCACAGGGAGAGTCCAGGAGACCCACAAAGGAAGCCGGAGAAATGGCAGAGGTGGGGATGGTGTGGGGATGAGTCATGGAATAGCCTGAGCTGGAAGGACCCACAAGGATTGCTGAGTCCCAACTCCTGGCCCTGCACAGACACCCCAAAATGCCACCCTGTCCCTGAGAGCTCCGGCAGCCTTGGTGCCCACTGCCCTGGGGAGCCTGCTCAGTGCCCACCACCCTCTGGGGGAAGAACCTTTCCCAGTGTCCATGCCAACCCTCCCTGACCCAGCTCCAGCCATAGGAAGAGCCCCGTGGGCTTTGTGCAGCGTTTGGATGTGTGTGCGACATGACTTCAGAGTCTGTGTGAAACCTTAGCCCTCCTTCCTCCTGGGGCCTCCGTTTGGCTGCAGATTCTTCTGTAAACTTTATTGCACAAAGGCTCTGCGAGGGATGGGGAAGGTCGATTCCAGAGGTACTGACTCAGGAGATGTTGGACAGCTTGGTGTCCTGTGGATTAAGCCTAATGAGGCACCAGAATTATTCAAACACTTTCGCCCCTTCTCCTTTTTCTGTTTTTCTCCTCTTTAAGAGAGTGCAAAAGGGAGACTGCCAGGGGAGAGCACTGTGCATCCACGGTCACTCATTTTAACCATTGCAAGGCCACAATGAGGGATGAAGTTATTCCTGTGTGAAGGGAATTTAAAAAATCACCTTTAAGGAGTTGCAGTGTGAGAGGGCAGCAAACCAGTTTTCTTTAGCAGCAGTGTCTGGTAAGATGAAGAGCGAGCACTATTTTTTTAGCCCTTTTTTCCCTCCTGAGAGGAGCAGGCAGGGCAGGCAGGCAGGGCTGCCAGCTGGCAGCAGCTCTGCAGAGCTGCTTGGGAGAGGCAATGGATCCTCTTCCAGCTTCCTTTCTGCTCCTGTCCGCAGGGAACTGCTCGTGGAGCTTCTTACAAAAACATAACCTTTGGTTGCCACTTGTTGTCTATTGATCCTTTCAAAGCTTTTCTTCTTGCCAAACATAAACGAGTCCTCTTGGTAGTTTAGGTGCTCTGGAATCTTTATTTACAGGCAATTAATCGGGCCATGGGAGGTGTTCAGTGAAATGAATGGAACAATTTCAAATGGTGATAAAAGGGTTGGAGGGAGATGACAAACACAGACCTGGAAATATCATTATGAATGGAGAAATAATGTCCCCCAGGAAGTGGCAGCTTTCTCATCAGCCATCTAATGAGCTAATTAGAGCAGTGGAGAATAGAGCTGAGGGAATAATCCTGGCATGGCAGAGAGGAGCTGGACCCAGCTTGCCCCTGCTGTCTGACTGCTCAGCATCTCCAGAGGTCCAGATTGTGGGAGCTGAAGTTTGACTGCTGACAGCACTCGAGAAGGGTAACCAAGATGTTCGGGCTGGCTGATCAAATAAGAATTGAGCTTGTTTTTTTAGACACACTGACTTCAGCACGTGCAGACGTCTGTTGCAGTGGAACCTAAATACTGACTCCTGATGTGGGTGTTCCCAGTTATATCCGACTGCTGTGCTGAGGAAACTCCATTTCCACCAGTGTAAAGCACTGTCCCCGTTTCCTTCTGTTGCAGTGAAAGTCCTCATGGAGAGAGAGCCTCCACAGAAGACTCAGTGCAGGACGTCACGGCCGAACACCACACCAGTGATGATGGTATGCAAAGCCTGGGAGCTGCTGGGTGAACTGGTGCAACCAGCCTTGGGGGAGGCAGGGAAGGTGGTGCCTTGCAGCTGGAGTTTAAAGTTAGATCCAAAGCGGAGTTTAAATCAGAACAGTCACTTGAAACATCACACGCAGCATTTGATGCCAAGAATTAAAATGTGTAGGACTGACAGGAATCTGTAGAAGTTACCTGACTATTTTGAAAGTATCTCTTCTTCCCCAGGGTGTCTCATCTTAGCAGCAGGCCTGGGCACACTCCAGTCTTGGGTTTGGAAGTCAAGGTGGAAGCGCAGAGCCCAAGGCTGGATGTGTTTCATCGTGCTCTCCCACTCCCTCTGCCTGTACCAGGCATTTCCCCTTTCAGAGGCTCTGGCAGGGGAACTGTGAGTGCTCTGAGCCCCAGTGGTGCTGCTTTGAGGAAACAAGCAAAGCAAAAGCAAAAAGTGTTTGTCTTCCACTGACAGCCAGGTTTTAGGGTGGAGGGTCCTGGGGGTCTCTGGTAATTTTCCTTGGGAAACTGTGATCTTTCTGGTGTGATCAGTGACAAGAGGTGCCAAAGCTGAGAATGGCACTGTATTTCCTAAGGAAAAGGTGACACTGCAGTTGTGAGTGTCTGTTGTTGGTACTTCCAAAGCCGCCTCCTGTGAGCCCCATCCAGAGCAAAGATGGAGTTACTGGTGTGAAACAATGATCCCTGGAATACTGAGCAGCAGGGAGAGCAGACTGGCCCAGCCAGCACAGAATGGGATTTTCTTCTTGTATTGAGACCCTTTGCAGTTGTCTAAGTGAGTTCCATGATGGTTTCACTTGTGACCTCAGTTATGAAGGTGGGAAATAGGTACCATTCCCTAAAATTAGGTGTCCTTTTTGGGCTGGTCTTCAGGAATTTGTTCAGTAGCCCTGCCAAGTGCTCCCAAAGCCTCTCTGCCTGACAAACCCTTCCCAGGGCATCCCTGTGCTCCTGCTGCATTCCTGGCTCCGCGATCTCAGAGGTCTTTTCCAACCTGAACGATCCCGTGACTCTCTGGTGTTCCCACAGCAGTGATGAAGCAAAGGGGGGGGTTTGGAAATGCTGGGCAATCAGTTCTCCCTCAGCAAGATCAAGCACTGGCCAGCAATTCCTCACCAAGGCTGGGAGGGAGCACAAAAGCCTGCGGGAATGAAACACGAGTTCTCTCTCTTGTCTCGAACGCAGCGTTCTGTCCGACAAGTGTTAGCTCTTAAAAATGCATGAAAATGTGTCCTTTTGGAGTTTCTGTCTAAGAAAGGGCAGTTTAATCACTATAATGAAGGACAGGCTAACTCATCTTCTCCCCATCTGCATCGAGGCTGCCACTAAAGCCTGCTGGCTCACACGCTGGGCTGGGCACGGGGGCTGTTTCTGGGGGGGGGATTTTTAGGTCTCTTTTGTGACCAAGGGGGTTACAACGATGAGAAAGGAGCAGCTGGAGATTAGAAAAGGACACTGTTTTGCAGCCTCTGGAACTCGACTGCGTGGGGCCCCCGAACAAGGTAAAATGGGAGGTGTTTTGGATGGAGTTCTGCAACCTACATGGAATATTCCATAGGAAGCTTTTGGAAGGGAGCGTTTGGCACCGGAGCAGAGGAGGGAGCTGGGGCTGGATCTCTTCGAGGGAGCTGCAAGGTCTGGTTAAGTGAGGAGGAGTCTCATGTCCTGGTGGAGCTGTGCAGAGCCACACCTTGGTCATACCTGTCAGCACCAGGACTCTGGGATGGATTTCCTGGGTTTTTCTCCCTCCTTCAGTCTTTAGAAGTGGCCAAGCACTTGCTTCTGAAGCTCTTTTGTGAGGCTGGTACTGATCTGCCCAAAGCAAAGCTGTCATCCCAGCCACCCTCACTAAAGGAAGGGATTTTGGGGTGGGGGCAGAGGTCATGTTTTGCAGGCCATCCAAGGTGTTCATCAGTCTCACTGTGCAAGTGAGGAGGCACTGGTTTGAGACAGGTGTAAGAGATCAGAAATGCAAGCAGATTTTGTGTTTATTAAATCATAAATGTGAGTGGAAACATTTTAATCTGCTGCTTTCCTGCCCAGGCTCTCAGACTGGCAAGGGGAATTGTTTGGCTTAGCCTTATTCCTCTTCATTCACACAGCTTTCTTCTCTGAAAGTGTAGTAGGAAAAAGCTACTGGAAATTAAAGTCTAAAGTCAGTTCTCTGGAGAAAAGCCAGAGTCCTAAAAAGCAAATTGGAAACATAAGAAACCTGAGTGCTGCACTCATCTGGAACAATAAACACTTGTTAATGAAACAGATGGAATGTACCAAGCCACACTCCCATCCCCCTTCTCAATGGGGAGGGATCCCAAAAAGCAGTATTATTGGGCTTTTTAATGTTAGGAAGACATTGACTCCAAAGGCAAAACCAGCAAAGGAAAGGAGGAGACAAACCGAGATGCTTTGAGGAGCCTGGACGAGGTGGCTGTCAAGAGCTGCCAGCTTGGGCCAGGCTTTTCCCACCTTTCCAAATCCCTGACTAGTTGCTGGGGGCTGATAATGGGATTTATTGGAGGCTGAGCACAGATTTACCTGGAATGGGTGGTTTGGGAGAATTCTGAGCTGTTGGGTTTAGAAATGGAGGGATTATTGTCAGGTGGGGTGGATCTGACACATCCTGTTGCTGTTTGTCCCCAGTCCTTGGTCACTTTGTGTCCCGTGACATTTGGGTGACTCAGGTGCTGGTGGGGCTTTATGGGATGAGACACTTCTGCTCTGCTCCTTCAGCTTGGCTGATGAGCTCCAGCTTGCTCGGATGGATTTACACCATTTATTTTATCAAGTCTTGCCTGCCTGTGGGCAGCCTTGGAGTCCCAAGGAATGACTGTAAAAGCTGTGGCTCATATTTGCCTCCCAGTCCTCTGTGACTGACTCTTGCACTTTAGAAGCTTCCTGTGATGCAGAGGAGATCTCTGTATGGAATAGCAGGTCTCCCCTTGTCCAGGAAGAGGAAGCACGAATCTCTTTCTGCAGGAAAGAGCTCAATTTCCATGGACTGCTTGGCTGTGTTAAAGCTCCTTTAAAGTCATTAAGGAAGTCCACTGGAGCCATGTGGTTGAGCTCATCCCCATTCCCCTGAGTCCTGCCTAGAATTGGGAGCTGGCTTAATATATATTTAGGCTCAACCAGTGGCAGCTTTTTTGAAGTCTTAAGAATAATCCACGTGAATTCCATAGTGATCTTCCTGAGTGTCTAAATGCCCTTATTGTGCCTCTGTATAATATCAGAGTCCTGCAGGGCCCCGGATTAGTGGCTGGCTGCAGGCAGGGCGTGGATGGAGCTCTGGTGGGAGCTTTGCAGGCAGGTTTGGAGCCTGTGGTGCAGCTCCAGGCATGATCCTGCTGTGCTCAGTGGGCACAGAGTGTCCCGGCTGGATGGAGCTGGGAAGCAGCTCGCTCCCCATCACTGCACAAAGCACAGCAGTGCAGGCATGGGATGTGTTCCTGAGCTTCCCTGAGAGCTGGATGAATAGCACGGCCTCCCACGGTGCCAGAATCCGGTCTCCTGGGTCAGGTGAACCTCACAGGCAGCAGAAATTTCCTTCTGAATAGATGCTTTATTTCTGAAGCAGCTTGGAATGAGGGGATGTTTCCCTCCTCAAATGCTGAGAACAGCTCCTGCCTGCCTGGGAGGTTCAGCTCAGCTGCCTTGAAGGGAGTGTGCCGTGGGCACCTTGTTGTCTGGAGCACACCTGGTTGCTGCCCAGCTTTGAAATGCTTTTTATTTTAATGAGACACTAATTTTGCTGTTGCCACTTCCATCCTCGTAGGCTGTGAGTGGGTTTATGACTCGGAAAACCCGAATGTGTCCTGCATGTAGAGATTCAGTAACTGCTGAAAGTGCAACATCCCCAAGTTTTGGGGGTTCCCCTCTGAATTTTGCTACTTCAAAAGAAGAAGTACTTTATCCTCTCCACGCTCCCACCTGTTTTATGGGTTTAAAGTGTCGAGTACTTCATAACCGCAGGTGTTTAGTGAACTGTTGTTTATCCCTTCTGTCTCCTAGAGTGTGAGCCCATAGAAGCAATAGCAAAGTTTGACTACCTGGGCAGGACTGCACGAGAGCTGTCCTTCAAGAAAGGGGCCTCTCTCCTGCTCTACCAGCGCGCCTCGGACGACTGGTGGGAGGGTCGGCACAACGGCATCGACGGCCTCATCCCCCACCAGTACATCGTCGTCCAGGACACGTATGTCACCCCCTCTTTGTGGCAAGGGGTTGGCACCAGGTGGGGAGGGGGCCCATCTTTCAGCCTTCCCCGTGGGAAGGGGAAGGTGCAGAGCTCTGGGAGGTGTTGGTGTCCATGGGTGTGCAGCTGTGATGTCTGAATGGTGCTGGTGCCTGTTGAAGGTGCTGGTTGCTCTCACAAATCAGGCTCTCAGGCTGGAGGGGGACTTTTCACAAGGGGGAATGGCCTTAAGCTGAAGGGAGAGAAGGTTTAGATGGGATATTGGGAAGAAATTCCTCCCTGTGAAGGTGGTGGGGTCCTGGCACAGGGTGCCCAGAGAAGCTGTGGCTGCCCCTGGATCCCTGGAAGTGTCCAAGGCCAGGTTGGACGGGGCTTGGAGCAACCTGGGCTGGTGGAAGGTGTCCCTGCCCATGGCAGGAGGTGGAATGAGATGAACTTTAAGGTCCTCTCCATCCCAAACCATTCCATGACTCTGTGTCTCCCGGCAGAGGTTAGAAGGGGGTGCTGTTGTGGTCCATCCCAGGAGCATCCATGGCAGGCAGCTCCTTGCCCTGTCCTTGCTGTCTCTCAGCCCCTGGGCACTGCCAGATAACCCAAGTCCTGGCTCTCAGGGGCTGGGGGCAACCCCTCGACTAGTGGGAGGTGTCCCTGGGGGTAGAACTGAATAATCTTTTAAGATCCCTTCCAGCAAACCATTCTATAGTTTGAAAGATGCCTAATAATTCTTAAGAGAGAGACACCAGCACTGTGCTGTTGCCCCGTGTGTACGTTTGCACACACAGTGCTGTATTTGAAAGTCAGTTGTGATGTCCTTCCCTCCTCCTTCCTAGGGAGGATGGCATCTCGGAAAGATCCAGTCCCAAGTCTGAAATAGAAATAAATTCTGAGCCACCAGAAGAAAAAGTGACAGCCAGAGCTGGTGCCAGCTGCCCGAGTGGGGGGCACGTCGCAGACATTTACCTTGCAAACATCAACAAGTAAGAACAGCCTTGCATTGCTTTCCTAAACTCTGAAGAGCTTGGTGATGAGTCCAGTAAAATATTTCCTTCCCTAACGAGCACTGCCACCATTCTTCTCTGCTTCCCCCTCTTCTAACTCACTCACATTTTGCTGCCCTCTCACTGCCACCAGTGTGGCCAGTGCTCATTTAAAACCCCACTGGCTTCCCTTCCCTATCCCCAAGGTGCCATCTGTTCCTGTTTTCCCAAATATGCCCTATTTCATAAGCTGAGCAGAGAAAGGGAGGGGAATGGTGGGATGAGAACTCGTATCGTGTGTCCCCATTCCTTGTTGTGTTCTGTGACCTGTTACGTCTTGTCCACATTTAACATGTTTTGTTTGATGGGGTGGGGACAATTCCTTCAGAAACCAGTGTCCCATTTTGGGATAAATGCCATTCCCAAAGTCCCACCATCTGGCATTGCCTGCAACACGGCCTTGTTTCTCCAGCACTTCTCACCTCAGGTTACTAACCATATGCTTGCAGTGGAACAGCACAACCCCCTGTTGCTCTAACCTTGCCTTCTCTACCAGAAATTGTTGCTTTAGCCAACACTCAACATAGTAAAGAGCTGGAAAATTAAGCTAGTAACAGACTAAATGTCATGATCTGTTATTTAATTTTTCTAGAGCAGACTCATCTTTCTGATTACTTCCTTAGTATTAAACCCCCTCCATGTCTATTGTGCAGTGAAGGTATTATGTGATAATTGCAGTTTTATGGGAGGGTATATTCTTAACCTTCAGTTAATTTAACAGAATGTAGTCTATAAAGGCATTAACACAAATGCATCCTTTTAAAAGGTTTGGACCTGCTTATGTCCTAGCGAGCCTGGTCCTTATTTGTGGGATTCAGCAGAGCTCCAGTGATATCTTTGAAGCCATGTTAAGCTGCATCAGCTTGGGATCTGGGCTTTCTTTTACGATATTTATTGTCTGAGCCACTGAAGTGGCCATTCTGCCAGTTATGGAGAGATCTGTGTGATAACAGACCTATGTTGGAGCTTCACCATCTGCTGGCTTTGGTAGTGTTGTGTGTAGTGTTTTTAAGAAGCCTGGGTAATGTCCACTCCAGTATTTTTTCCCTTTCCTAGGGAACCTGATATTTAGCAACAGTAGCATAAGACTCATTTTGTTGTTTTTTCTTTAGGAATGAATCTTCTGACCTATGTGTGAACAGACTTGAGCAAAATTAAATCAGATGGTTTCGCAATGACAGTTGTGCCACCCACTGAATTATTATTTGGATGCCAAAATCCTACTGGAGTTAACACTTTCTTGCAGTTATTCATGGGGCTGGTGCTATATATAAATGGATCCTTCCCTGTATAATGGATGCCAAGCTTCAGACCTATGGCATAAAGTGTTCTGCTGCATTGGCCTTCCTATCATTGGAATGGAATCGTGCTGTCAGACCGCAAGGTGCTGGGGTAGAAACTAAATTCTTTGGACCAGTTCATCCATTTGAACATCATCTTTTGGTTTTATCTGTAGCCCTGCACAGAAAGTGCCTTGTGGTCCTGCCAAAGCCATGAAAAAGAACCAGCTCTTACCACCAGCAAATACTGGAAATGATCATTAACCCCAAACTGGGGTTCTTTGCTTGCTGATCTCTGAAAATAATACCTTGATGCCTTGGGCCAGGAGCTTAGTAGACTTATACTGTGTCCTCCAGTCAAAAATTGTAGCTCTGCTCTTCGAATGTAATAAAAACACATCATCAAAACCTGTTGAAGGCACAGAGGGTTTTTTTTGTCTTCAAATATAAATCCTTTTCCTCTTGACCAAGTTAATCACGTTCTGTTTTTGCTCTGATTGTGCACAGCTGCCAGAACTCAGCCTTTGTTGTTAGAAGTGTTGAACTGGAATGATTTACAATTTTACTGTATCGCAATCACTCCTAAAATCCTGGGCGTGTTTGTAATCTGGGTATCTTTATGTCTCTTCCCATTGTCCTCTGTGTTGTTTTGGGGGGATATCTTCAAATGGCAGCTGGTTATTTGTGCCTGCTTGTATTGACTTGTTTTGCTTTTGTGACTGAAGGCAAAGAAAGAAACCAGAGTCAGGCAGCATCAGAAGAGCCTTCCGTCAAAGTGACAGCCACGGACTAGGTAGTTCCCTGGCAGAACCAGCCTCCCCCGGAGCCATAGCCGGTTCCAGACCTTCATCTCAGCCCATTATGAGCCAAAGTCTTCCCAAGGAGGTTCCAGATAAATGCTCCATCAGTGGCCACGGCAGCCTCAATTCCATCAGCCGACACTCGTCGCTGAAGAACAGGATCGACAGCCCCCAGATCCGGAAAACTGTCACGGCAGGGAGGTCCAAGAGCTTCAACAACCACCGGCCCATGGACCCAGAGGTCATTGCACAGGTAGGCAGGAGTGTTTTCCCATGGAGGTTTGGTTTGGAAACCTGAAGGATGTTTTATTGAGATGTTGTAATGCAGAGTCTGATTTAATCCTGAGTTTCTGGAGGGGAATGGAGCATCTCTCCGAGGAGGAGAGACTGCAGGAGTTGGGCCTGGTTAGTCTGGAGAAGAGAAAACTGAGAGGGAATCTCATCGATCCGTACAAATGTCTCCAGGGGGTGTCAGGATGGTGCCAGACTCCTTCCAGTGGTGCCCACTGGCAGGATGAAGAGCGATGGGCATAAACTAAACCACAACAAGTTCCACCTCAACATGAGGGAGAACTTTTTCCCATGGTGGGTGGCAGAGCCTGCAGCAGCTGGGCAGGGAGGGTGTGGAGTCTCCCTTTCTGGAGACATCCCAAACCCACCTGGACATGTCCCTGTGTCACCTGCTCCAGGTGACCCTGCCCGTGCAGGGGAGTTGGACTGGATGATCTCCAGAGGTCCCTTCCAACCCCACTTCCTCTGTGATCCTCTCAATGCAATATGAACTCCCAGTACAGCTTGAGTCTGCTCTTTCATCCCTGCTTTGTGCAAAGCACCGAGGCTGCTTTCATGGGGGAATATAAACAGTCAGGTCCTTCCTCCATAAAAACGTGTCCCTGTTCATTATTCAGAATTTAATTTTGACAATAAAAACACCCATTTCAGAGAGTGACACAGATTTCTAAGCTGTCAGCAAGGAATTAAACAATCACAACTTCAAGGCCACGAGAAAAGTGAAGTATTTAGTGTCAACTTCACATTCCCCTGTCAGTCGTGCAGACCTGCCTGTGGTGAGACATTGGAAGCACATGGAGCAGCAGAGCCCCAGTAAAAGCAGGCTGCTGCCTTGAGCACTGCCCCAGTGGCATCCTTGTGTGCTCCCAGGCTCCAGCGTGTGATCAGAAACCAGCTCTCAACATAACCCTTCTGCTTTTCACGAGCTGTTTATATAGACAAGTGCCCTGAAAGGAGGGCAGGCTATGAAAGATGTGAATGGTACAGATTTCCCTCCTCCACGAAGGATCTTCCCTGGTGGATGTGCCTGCACTTGCATGTTGCCTGTACCAACTGTTTGCAGCATGGGATGGATGGATCTATCTAAAGCCAAGGAATGCTCCAGGCTCGGATTACAAAGCCAGCCCAGGGAGACCTGACTGCCCTGCCTGGCTCAGGGCTCTGTGGGTTTCTGAGGAGCTGGGGGAAAATATGTGAAAATTAAACATAATTTTTATTGACAAAACAGCAACTCCAAATAGTAAATAAATCCAAATTAAAACCTGATGGGTACTCTGATGGAAGGTTGCATTTAGCTGTATTGAGTCTCTTTAGCCCATTTGTTACAGTGGAATTACAATACACAGCTCCTGTTGTCTTCGTACTTCCCTGCCCTTCCAAGGCTTGGGTTGATAATAAATGAGACTCTTTGTTTTTTCAATCAGGCCATAAGTGAAGTTGTTCTGTCTCCTCTCCCTGCCAGAACGTTCACTCCATTGTTTCACTGGAGAAGAGTCTGGGGAGAAAAAGGGAAGAGGAGAGAAAAATAAATAAAGACGAGGAGGAAGATAAAACTAAACTGTTAAATCAGTGTTTCTCTCCACCCTGCAGTATCTTTTCAGACACCATCTAGTAACCATTGTGCATCTCACATACTTCCCCAAATTAATAACTAAAATCTGCCTGGCCTCCGGATAGACTGGGAGGTGTCAGATTACTGTCTGCTTTTTTCCACCATTCCTTGACTGATTTACCTTCCCCACCCCCTGGAAAACCTCTTGAGGAAGCTGAAAAGCTGTGGCCAAAGTGTGAGTCACAGCAAGGCTGAGCTTTCTTGCTCCCAAGGGAGTTCTGTGCACCAGAGGGTTCTCCAGTAGCAAACGTGTAGGTCCTGCTCCAGCTGAGACAAAACCCCCACGTTTTTATCTCTTTATTCTATGAAATACCATTCTGGGATCTGCTCAGACAGCAGGAAAACCACTGAAGCAGCAAGAGCACAACAAGGGTTTCAGCATTCAGTGTGTGGCCCATGAGCCAGTGTCAAAATCATCAGGAATGGTCCTTCAGGAGTTTACTCTCCTGAATCTCCCGTGCCAGATAAAGTCCAAGAATGGGCACTAAGGCTTTGAATCTGCATTTGGGGTTTTCAGTCATCTTTAAAACCCAAGCAGCATCAGGAGCAGTAAAGGACCAGATCAGCATCGAGACGATGCTGGCAATTATTTTCCTCCCTATTGATGGGAAAAAAAATCAGTGCTTATTGACTGCAGGATGTGAGGCTGCACAGTTGGGCACAGGTTTCACTCGGACACCTCAAGGTCCTTGAGCCAAGGTTGATTTGGATCTTGATGTTCACAGGCTGAAAACAAATAGGTCATTCTCAAAGTTTTATGTATATTTACATCTATCTATCTATCAGTATTTTTATTTATATTTATTGTTATATAGAAAATAGATATGTCGATAAATATGGATATAGATGTGTTGATATAGATTGATAGAGATATATTAATAAATAGTGATACGTATCTATAGATACATATTGATAAATATTGGTATAGATATGATGTATATTGATATATCAATATACTGATATATTGATATAGATGTGTTTAAATATAATTATTTTTATTATATAGTCTATATTAGATATTTATTTTATATTATGTAGTGTGTATTTACTGTTTTTTTATATATAGTAATATATATTTTATGTATTGTTATTTCTATATTTATGTACTTATACCTATATTTTAATATATATATACTACGTATTTGTCTATATAGTATTTATACATCTGAGTATATTTATATCTTGAGTAGTTCTGTGTCTGGGCTCTATTCACTTTATTTGTATAGTATTTCTATATGAGTGTATTTATATATCCAGTATTTCTGTGTCTGGGCTCTATTCACTTTATCTATATAGTATTTCTATATGAGTATATTTATATATCCAGTATTTCTGTGCCTGGGCTCTATTCACTGGGTGTCTCCCCTGTGTGTGCAGGACATCGAAGCCACGATGAACTCTGCCCTGAACGAGCTGCGGGAGCTGGAGCGGCAGAGCAGCGTCAAGCACGCGCCGGACGTTGTCCTGGACACCCTGGAGCCCTTGAAAACGTCCCCGGTGGTGGCGCCCACCTCGGAGCCCTCGAGCCCTCTGCACACCCAGATCCTCAAGGACACTGAGCCGCCCTTCCAGCGCAGCGCCAGCACGGCCGGGGACATTCCCTGCACCTTCCGGCCCGTCAAGTCCGTCAAAATGGCCCCACAGGTGAAACCTCCGGCGACGCGCCCCAAACCCGCCGTGTTCCCCAAAACGAGTGCCACGAGCCCCGGCGTGGCCTCCTCGGGGTCCCAGCAGCCCGCCGACAAGTCGTGTACTGTGTGATGAGCTCCGTGGTGCTCCGGCTGCTCCCGGTTGGGATGGAGAGACCCCCCGTGAAAGACGTTGAGATTCCCGTCGAAGCGATTCCCCAACCGCGGGTTAGTTGTGAACTGCCGGGAGCGAACTGAGCGGTGACAGCCTCGTCCCACGGGTGGGAGGCAAAGCAGCTCCTGCCACGCCTGGGGACGGCCAGGATGGGGTCACTGTGAAGCCAAGCAGGAGAACCCGCACAGAGGGATGAGCTGGGTCTTGGCTTCTGGTTGACGCCCTCGCTCAAGTGCTCGGCCGCTGGAAGAAACACTCGGTGGCATCCTGCTTTTGGATCCTGGTGCAGTGACTTACGTATTCTGTGTTTCATTTATCACAGGGAAACAATAGGATAGATTTTAGTCTATTGCATGTTTTGGTGCCACTGGTTACGTGGAGCTTGGACATGCCTGTTTCTCGTGCATTATTATTATTATTATTATTCCGCCGCCCGCTGGTGCCACGGTGGTTTAAGGGTCTGTCTTGACTTCCATCACATCCTCTGGTTTTGTTTGTTTGCTCCCCCTTTCCCTCCCCCGGGGCCAAAGCCCTCGGCCATCCAGCCCCTCATGCTTTAGTTGACACTTGTCATGGAAAAGTAGTTTACTCTGGAACACTCTTAGATTTTTGTGGAGTTCTACGTAATGTGTGTCTGTGCAAATATAAACAAACGTGCTCCTGAGGTTTAGGAGCATAAGAAAGAGCCCAGTTGTTGCTTAAGGACAATCGAGCTGGTTCCCCGCTTTGCTCTCCCGTATTTAAAAACAGCTTTATTGTTCCAATGTGATTTGCAGCCCGTGGGCTCTCACGTGGTGTGTGGTCTCGGGAGACTGAATGTAAAAACAAGCGGATTTTGAAATCTTAAGCGTGCTCTGATGGGAGTGCCCTTCCTAACGCACACATCCTTGGTCTGATCACACATGGGGATGGATCCTCCCCCACATCCCAGTGACAAGCACTGTAAAAACTTCGCTCAGAAGTTCTCAAGCTTCCTCCCTTCTCCCTCTTTCTGGCTGCAAACGCTTCGGTCGGTGGCCGTGACCGCTGTGACTTGGTTTAGGGATCCCTGCTCTTATAGAGCAGTGCAGGAAACGCTGCTGGGGTCAGGGAGGTGACAGCACACAGAGTGGCTTCCCCACGTGTTCCTTGGCGTGGCTCCTCCATAGGACTTGGACACGGGAAGGAATTCTTGGGATTTGTATTTATCTGTAGGCAGCAAACGCTCCATGGACTCTTGTACTCCTCTGGGAATCCTCCACGATGCTCACATTTATTTAATTTAATAATAATAAATTAAAAGAATAAAAGGCATGTGCCACTTGCAGCGCTAAAGAGTCGCGGTCCTGCAAGAGTGGAGAGTGGCTGACCCTGGTTCTCCTTGTTCCTAAACTTTTCTGGGATGTTTGCATCAAACGAATTCAGGCAAGGACAAGATAAGAAAAGTCATTTTTCCTCACCCATTTAGCTGAGATTCTGTTCAGTTTTGGATTCCTCGTGACTGCAGTGTCCGTTTAATTGGCGCTTAGTGATTAAAAAAGAAGAAACAAAACATGCATTTCTGAGAAGGGTTGCTGAAATTGTTTTTTCTGGTTCATTTAGGATGTTACTTGGAAAAATGGAACAGGATTTTCCAGTGTCCCTGTGCATCCCCACACTCACCCCCCCGCTCTACAGCAGCAATCAATCCATAATAATGATGGCTTTTCAAAACACCAACTTCCTCTGTGCCCTAAATGAAGAAAATTGTGGAACACTGGGAAGATTTCAGAGAGAACACTCTTTGTTATCCCATTTCTCCTCAGCTTTCCCTGGGGAAGCCCCATGGTACGTGTGTGACTGTCACTGGACCTCACAGAAGATCCCAATGGTGCGACCACCGACCTTTGCTCTCAGGTTCTGATGGACTTCTACTACCAAGGAACCACTTGTTCTTTTGGGGAAAAATACAATTGTTAAACTTGTAATTTTTTTGCTCAGGCAGAACTTTCTGGCATTTCCTTTTAAGTAGGAATTTTTTTTTGTTTCAGTTTTCTTTTGGTCGTGAACGACCAAAGTTAAATCTGTGTCAAGAGCAGGATCTCTGTAAATTGACTCATTTGTAATGCCTTATTTTCTTTCTATTTTTATGCCTAGCATTCATGTTTCTAAGAATAAGTGTCCAGCCACGCACAGCGCATTGGAGGAGATGCTCTTTTCTATCTTCAAGGTCTGAAGTATGAAATTAGGAGATTTAAATAAAAACAAATAAATAAAAGACTTCAGGTTACTGTAACAGCAACTGTCTGTATCTGAATTACTGTGCTTCTCTAGCATCCACAGCTCTGGGACAATCCTGCTGCCAAGGGGAACGTGCTTGGCAGGATAACCTGTATATGGAGCAACTCAACTGGAATTCTGGTGTGCACTGTGATTGACGCTTCCATTTCCAGGCAAGCAATACGACAGGCTGAAGGTTGTCCTTCCTCTTCCTCACGCTCTGGGTGTGCCCGGCCAGCAGGAAACTCACCCACGAGGGGGGAACAAAACAGCAAAAGGAGGCCTTCAGCTTGTCTGCTTCACTCTGTGAACCCCCAAGGGCAAGAGAACGTTTGCCACAAGTGTTTGATGACCAGTCGCTGCTGGAAAGGTGGGAAGGAGGAACTGGGAAAGTTCCCTGCGGGAGGAGAGACCAGCGTGGGGTGGACAAGGACGACACAGTGGTTTGCTTGGGGAGGTATCAATGTCACTCCATATCTTCATATTCCGAAGAAATATTAGCTCTTCCATGGGAATCCTCTTTTCGTGACTTTTCCTGTAATGTTTGTGTCAAATATAAGGACAAGAAGTGTTTGATAACTGGAATAATGTCTGTCTGTTCGATAGTGCTTTGGATGAACGACGGCGGCTTGTTCATCAGGTGTTGGATTGAAATAATCCAGAGCGAAAACTTTTGGGATAAAACATGGTTTTAGGTGATCGATCTGAGTTAGTTTCTGAAGCTCAAACCTTTTCTGGCTTATTTCCCTCGTTGGGAATGGAGCAGTGTGCTTTAACCAGTGCTAAATTTCTGCCTCTCGGGGCCATCCAAAGGCTTGCAGTTGATAAATTGTAAATTTGTCCTTCGTGTCAGAGCAGTGGGACACGATCAAACACTCTCACTTTATCTGTACTGGATATTTTATTGCAATGAAAATGAGTAAATAATTAGAGTGCACTGTGACAGCAGAAAAAAAATTGTTGTGTATGTCTGTATTTTAATACCTGTTCGAAAGGAGTCTTTGGGTTTCCTGTGCTGAATACCTCATGTGTTGGGTTTTGGGAGTTTTTGTTGATTTTTTTTTTTTTAATTATTTTTCTTTTTAAAGGCAAGATTGTTCTTGCACAAAAGTAGGTTAAGATAACCGAGTTCTCATAAATTTATTTACTGAATCAAAACACTTCAGTTTGGCAAGAAATTCCATCTGTTGTAGTTCCCACCTTGCACTTGGTACGGGGCGACCCGGCGCACTTGGAAGAGCTCCAGCAATACTGGGACAAGAGAAGCTCGTTGCAGATGGAGTTTGCTGCCTTATTTCTCTTCTTCTTGTGTGTCAAAACCTCAAGTTCAGTTGAACGTTGTACAGATTCGGGGATTTGTTGAGCTTTTGAGAGATGTTCTTCTGCAGAAATCAATGTCTCTCGTTAATGGCACTTCGGATCCTTTTCCAGATGTGTGGACCAGGTGGACTGGAACGCTCCATTGCTGATGGAATCCCTCTTGAGGGAACACTTAGGGGAGATGATGGTCTCAGGGGGGTGGAGTTTGTCAGCAGTGATGGAAAAATCCCCCCCAGAATCCCTGTTGAGTTTGATGGACTCGGTGAGAGGCTGAGCTCTGGCCCCTGTCCTGCACATCCATGGGCACAGGTGGGAGCTGCAGAATGTCCCCGTGTCCCTTGGAGTGTGACACCAGTTTGGAGGCCAGGGGAGGGGTACCTGTGCTTGGCAGACCTGGCATTGACTCTGCAGGGATGTGCTCCAAAGCATAAATACATTTACTTGCTGCGCTGTGAGCCACAAGGCAGGAAATCTGCTTTAAAAAGCAAAAACACGAGCACTGGGGCATTTCCATCAACTTAAAGAGTCTGTCTGAGTTTAACAAGCCGGGGATTGATTTATTTCAAGATTTTTAGCTTTCACAAAAATAACCAGCCCTTTTGTGGGTTTAGCTGGCCTCGGCTAATGCCCCACAAAGGCAGTTGGAGGCATAAAGCTGTTTCTTTGGTGGCCTGGTAGGACAAGAGGCCTTGCTGGAAGGGAGGGATGTTCTCTCCCCTGGGGAATGTCATTTCCCTGCAGGGATGCTTTGGAACACACCGAGCACTTCAAGGACTGAACTTTGGGGTCTGAGCTCTTTCCAGATGGGCTGTCTCTGTGTCTGTGTGACAACCTGGTACTTGAAAAAAAAAAAAAAAAAA
>VWZG01007175.1:99770-112756 GCA_013396735.1 Grallaria varia
CAAAACTAAAGATACTTGACCCTCTGCCTCGTGCCTGCGGGGCTGGGATGGCCCCGGCTGTGTCACGCACAAAGCGGTTCCAGGTTCTGCTGCCACCGCCCAAGGGCAGATGAATTCTTTTCCAGGCTCAGTTCTAGGAACAAACCATCTATTTTGGTGGCTCTGGAGATGCCAAAACAGCAATTCAAGGCCTGGAAAATGTAAGGTTCCTCTTTTCTTTTTCTTTTTCTTTTTTTTTTTTTTTAACTTGGTCTATTTTGTGCTTCCTATAACGTAGTTTGGGACAAAAAGTGTTGTTTTTCAATGATGGGCCAAAAAGAGGCAAAGGTGGAGAGGGAGGGCAGCTCCCTGCTGTACCAATACTTGATCTACCAAGCTTCAATACAGGGTAAATATTTAGCAGTTTGCAATGGCAGTGACAGATGGACCCGTCCTTTTCAAGGCACTGTAGTAACCTTACTCCTTAAGTGGACTTCACCAGCCTTTTCTCCAGGCAGAGCCCTGAGATGTGAATAAGCCAAGTCCAAAGGACTGGACTTGTGAGTGTGCCAAACTGCTGGAGCAATACTTGTGAGCAGCAGGTTCTTCAGAAGACCAGCTCTATGTAGCCAAAAGTGGGGCAATTGCTGAAAACCATCTCCGACGTTTAAAGAGTGGCAGTGATGTGGTTCTGCTGTAAGGTAGGAAAATTTGGTTGCAGAGTCTAGAAATTTGTGTTTTGTGTCTGAACCTCAGTCCTGTGATGGCTCTGAACGGTGCGTTGGGTTTGGGGTTGTCAGCAGCAGTTGTTTAATGGTGGGATGGAATGTTCTTGCTAAAACAGTTTCCATTGTTTCATGTCTTCTACACCAATATATATACGGTGTATATATTAAACTGTGTAAAATTGTACTTTGTATATAGAACTCTGTACAATATGGAGGTACAGCCTTTTTTTTGTTTGTTTGTTCATTTTCCTTTTGGTACAGTATTGTACAGTATTAGGAGTCGATGTGTTGGAAATGTTCAATCCATACTGGGGCAACAAAATGTATCCATTGTCATTAGCAATAGTTTTGGAGAAATAAATGTTTTGGGTATGGTGGAAACACTGACCTGAGGGTGCTGGTGTGTGATGTCTGGAGCCAGTGTGGGTGCCTGGGCTTGAGTGGGACAGAGGGTGATCACCACCCGTGGGGGCTCTTGGAATCCTCAGGAATGCTGGTACAGGCACTGGTAAGTAGGTGAGGAAGAATCTTTGGGATTCACGAATACACAGTGTCATTTGTGGACGCTGGGACATAATTAGAGCAGGAAAGGAGCATCACTGTAGCCCAGGGACAGGGGGATCTAAAGAACAAGGGACTCACAAGGACAGGTAGTGGTAGGACAAGGGGGAATGGCCTTAAGCTGAAGGGAGAGAAGGTTTAGATGGGATATTGGGAAGAAATTCCTCCCTGGGAGGGGGGGCAGGCCCTGGCACAGGGTGCCCAGAGAAGCTGTGGCTGCCCCAGCCCTGGGAGTGTCCAGGGCCAGGTTGGACAGGGCTTGGAGCAGCCTGGGCTGGTGGAAGGTGTCCCTGCCCATGGCAGGGGGGGGGATCAGATGGACTTCAAGGTCCCTCCCACCCCAAACCGTTCAGAGACTTCACTGTTCCCCCACCCAGGGCTTGCACACACCAACCACCACCAGCAGGATTCCACAGGGCAAACCCTTCCCTTGCAATGACCTGATTTAAAAATGCTTAATCTTCATCATTTTTCCTGGAGGGGATGGACCCCCAACTGTCTCAGGAAAGAGGATTTAAGATTGAGATTATGGACTGGATCATTGTTATTATTAACCAGCTTTCCCCAGTGTCCGTTTTTCAAAAGGCCTTTTTCAGAGCACAGAGGGGCAGCATGGCAGGGCAGTGTCATTGTGGATCCCCTTTGTTCAGAGAGCAAGGAATTACAGAGTTATGGTGAGATTTGGTGTTTAACTGAGGCACGGGCTGTGCTGGGAGTGAGCTGTGGGTGGCTGTCCCCACTGTCCCCACTGTCCCTGCTGTCCTTGGGGTGAGCATCCCTGTGCTCCCTGTCCCACATCTCTTGTAGGGATTCAAGGGCTGGAAATTCAGGATGCTTTTGCTCCTTAGTTTAGTAGCCCAAATCACAGCAGCTTATTTGGTAATACCCTGAAGCAGTCTGGGCACAGTGGCATGTTTTGTTTTCTTTTGTTTTTAAACATGAAATAGGAGTCAGACAAAGGGGTGACACAGATAAATGATTTCTGATTTTCCTTTGGTCCCCCCTGTCCAGCAGTAGAGGACACTGATCTATCCCTTAAACCCTCTGATGGCATCAAACTGCAGGGAGGTGTGAGCTCACCTCAAAAACCTCATTAGGGTTGTTTTTAACGAGGAAACGTGTTGGTGAGCGAGGGGAGGGTGTGGGAGGGAAGGGGATGCTCTGGGAAGGACCTTGGCACTTGGTGTGCAGAAGTGGGACCAGCAGCACCACCATTCCAGCCTCTCATGGACGTGTCCCAAGGAGCAGGTGTGTCCCAGGGACACCGTGGGGACATCACTGGGCTCCCTGTCCCAAGCCCCCAAAGACGAGGTCCCTGCTGCAGGCTGAGTGTGCTGCATTCTTTAATTCTTTAGGCTTTGCTGCCACCCGCTGGAACAATTAATGGTTGTCACAAATTAGTCTCAAGGCTGGGTTTTTGCTCTCCCAGCCTGTGCCAGAGTTGGCTCTCCCAGGGTTTATTCAGTCCCAGTGCATCAGATGGGATTGGGGTGTCAGCTGGGAAGGTAAAACCCACTCTTGGGGCAACCACGGAGAGGAAACGAGTTATTAAATTTAAAAGGATAGCAAAAGAAAGGACAAGGGGGTCTGAAAGGAGCCAGGCAAGTCCTGGGGGCGAGTTCTGGGCTTGGACTGGGATTTCCCACCGACCAGCTGGGAGAGCTGCTGGGGTGACTGGGATGTCCTGGAGTCCCTGGGCTCCAATGGCATCAAGGCATGCTGGTGTTGCCTGTGGAGAACTGACCGAAAAGACTTGCAGCACAACCTGAAAATAACCGTTTTGGGGTGTTATAAAACATTTGAATGATTTCCTTCCTGTCTTCTTTACCCCTCACCAGACCAAACCTGCTCACCCATTGGTGAAAGCTGAAGCGACACGGTCAGAAGTCTCATAAAGTGCTTGAGCCTGGAGTTTTCTGTCTTTAAAAAAAAAAAAAAGAAAAAATATCTTTGTTTCACTTTCTGAGCTAAACCACAGGATGGGGCCTTTCCTTTCCTGATGCTCTGGCTGGGCTCCAGGTGCTCCCAGGGCTCCTGGGAGCTGAGTGTGGGGTGCAGGACAAACCATCATCGGCACCCTCAGCCACTCTGGGAAGGAACTCAGCTGGAATTCCCCTCTGGAGGTTCTGCTTGCCCCTCTTCTTTGCCTTAACCGCTCTTATCTGTGATTTCAGTGGTGAGAAATGAGAAATGAGCTGCATTTTTTTTTTCAGCAGGGGGAAGGGCTCCTCGAGCATCGCCATCTCGGGTCTGATGATCTTTCAGCCTGACGAGGGAGGGACAGGGCCCAGAAGCTCAGCCAGCACAGCCCCTCAGTGCACCCTCAGCCTCTGAGCTCGGCCACCACCGTGGGGAGAGCCTGATGGTCCCCTTTGAAGGACACAGATACCACACGCACGGAAAATAAGACTAGAAATGGCTTCAAGAAGTCCCCCCGACCCTTTCTCTTCCTGTTAGCTGAGCTGCAGCACAGCGACTTCAGTCAAAGTGATTTCAGGTTCCGTGTGGTTAAAGCCACGTCACTGCCCTTCCGTCCCTGGGGCTGCCACAGACCCTCCCGTGCCAGTCCCCTTGGATGAGCTCAGGGCAAGGGCTGGGCTGTGCCCACAGCCTGGCAGCTCTCCAGAGGCTTTTCCAGGCACGCTCGCACGGGGCTGGGAAATGAAGCTCGGCAGGAATTAAGGAACTGGTTACGTGTGGAGTTTGTGTGCAGGCTGGGGAGGTGTCGTGCCGAGGGTTGGATGTGCCACACGCTGATGTGCTCAGAGACCTTTATTTGTGGGGACGGTGCCTTCAGACACACGGCCACACCAGCCTGGAGTAACTCCTGACAGTGGGAGCCTGGGGCTGGTGCTGAGGCTGAGCAAGGGGAAGTGTGAGTGTCTCTGGGTCAGAGAGTGACCAGGAGCACGAGAAGCCCTGCTCTGCCCTGTGGAGGGGTGCCCTGAGCGCCCTGCATCCTGTATCCCACCCTGCATCCCATCTCTCAACCCTGAATCCTGTATCCCACCCTGCATCCCATCTCTCAACCCTGAATCCTGTATCCCACCCTGAATCCCACATCCCACCCTGAATCCCACATCCCACCCTGAATGCCACATCCCACCTTGAATCCCATCCTACATCCTATATCCCACCCTGCATCCCACATTCCGCATCCCACCATGCATCCTCCATCCCCCCCATCCTCCATCCCCTGCCCCATCCTGCATCCCATGTCCCACTTTGCATCCCACATCCTGCATCTCACATCTCACCTTGTCCTGTATCTCCCACCATCCCTGCGCCCTATTCTGCATCCTCCATCCCACGCTATCCTGCATCCCACATCCTGTCCTGCATCCCACATCCCGTCCTGCATCCCGTCCTGCATCCCACATCCTGCCTCTCACATCCCACCTTGTCCCGTGTCTCCCACCATCCCTGCACCCTGTTCTGCATCCTCCATCCCACCCCGTCCTGCATCCCACATCCCGTCCTGCATCCCGTCCTGCATCCCACATCCTGCCTCTCACATCCCACCTTGTCCTGTATCTCCCACCATCCCTGCGCCCTATTCTGCATCCTCCATCCCACACTATCCTGCATCCCACATCCTGTCCTGCATCCCACATCCCGTCCTGCATCCCGTCCTGCATCCCACATCCTGCCTCTCACATCCCACCTTGTCCTGTATCTCCCACCATCCCTGCGCCCTGTTCTGCATCCCACGTCCCACATTCCCGACGGGGGATCCAAACAGGACGGCGGCAGCTCCCGGCACACGCGTCCCGCCGGCCGATGCCGTGTCCCCCGTGCCAGGGGCCGAGCGCTGGCGCAGGTACCGAGGGCTGGACACGGATCCCGATGCCGCTCTGCTTCCCAAATCGCCGCCGCGGGAAGGCACCTTTTGGGGTTACCGGAGCCCTTCCCAGCCCGCTTTGCCGCCGGGAGTGGCGGCTGCAGAGCCCGGCGTGCCTGGGGATGGCAGCAACACTGGGAATTTTTTTTCTCTCGAGCAGGAAGCTGAAGCATTTCCTCCTCCAGCGCTCGCCGAGCGGGTTTTGCAATCCGGAGCTTTCAGTTCCCGGCCTGGGGAGGTGCCTCTCGCTTGTTTGCTCGTGATTTTTTTTTACATCTGTCAGAGTATTTTTTTTTTTTATTATTATTATTAATTTTTTTTCCCTCGTTGCTGCCAGCCCCGACAGGTCCCGTCGGTGGGTTGGGGTCCATGCGCAGCCCCCGGTGCGGCGCTGCCGCCGAGCTCGGGGCTGCCCGAGGGAACGTCCCCGGCCGCCTTTGCCCCGCTCATCGCCGGGCCGCGACCCGCGCTGCTCCCCGCTGGAGATGCAGAGCACCCCTAACTACCTGTGGAGCACCGAGGACCTCCTGGGCCAGGGAGCCACCGCCTGTGTCTACAAAGCTCGCAACAAGGTGGGTTTGGGGGTGGCAGGACCCCCAAAGCCGCGGTGCCCCCCGTGCCCCGCATCCCTCCCGCGCCCTGGCACAGGGATGCCCCCGCTCCTCCCCGCTCGCCCTTCCCGGCCGGGCAAGGCGCTGCCTTCGGGGTTGCTTTTGGTTTCTCTGTGGCTCCTTGGCCCGGCTCTGCGGGTCGGGGCAGGTTTTGGGGGGGCTCAGCCGGATTCCCGAGCGGCGCGGGGGGAAGAAGCCGCTTGTGCGGGGAATGCCCCGCGATTTCGAAAAGCCCGTCCTTGGCCATTCGCGTAGTCGGTGCGAACACACGCCGGGCTCGGAGGGGACCTTGGGAAGTTCCTTGAGCGAAGTGCGGGCGCGGGGCGGGAGAGGAGCGGGATGGGAACATCCCCATCCCACGGGGAGCGGGCGGGAGGTGCCAGCCCCGGCTCCGGCTGGGAGGGTTTCGTGGAGCGGAATAAACGCCCCGACCCGCAGCACGTGGGGCCACGGGCAGGAAGCAAAGGGAGGCGAATACCAGCGGCTGGCTGGTGCGGTGGAGCCAACACAGTGTGCACTCAGCGTCGTTTGCATCCCGGGCAGGATGTGGGGTCGGTCACGGAGCTGCTTTGGGTGAGGATGGCATCGCCTCCCATTGCCTTTTTCTCCTTTTTCCTCCTTTCCCAGAAATCAGGGGAGCTGGTTGCTGTGAAGGTCTTTAACAATGCCAGCTACCTCCGGCCCCAGGAGGTGCAGATGAGGGAGTTCGAGATGCTGCGGAAGCTGAACCATAAAAACATTGTCAAATTATTTGCCGTGGAGGAGACAGTAAGTGGGACCCCAGCTGGGAATCCTGAATCCCACTGTGCCCATGGGCCAGTGCCACAGGGGTGTGGTCGGAGCTGCAGGACAGGAGTGGTGGCCCCACGCTGCCACCTCTTCTCACCACCCTCCATCTCATGCCAGTCCCTCAGCACTGGGAGCGCTGGTGGCACTGGGTCACGGGGCTGCAACACAGATGGGACCTGCTGTTGTCCCCTAGCCAGGCACCTGGCACAGTGGGGACATTCTCCAACACTGGTTTGGCCAAGCAGGAGAAACGCAGGGATCCACCAAGCAAGGGAGGGGACCTGGTCCTGCCTGGCTGGTGGGGACAGGCCCGCAGCTGGGACACAGAACCAGCTGAGCTCTCGAGACATCTCCCACCGCAGGGCAGCAGCAAGCAGAAGGTGCTGGTGATGGAGTACTGCTCCAGTGGCAGCTTGCTGAACGTGCTGGAGGACCCAGCGAACACCTTCGGCTTGGCTGAGTCCGAGTTCCTCATCGTGCTGCAGTGTGTGGGTGAGTGGGGCATGTCTGGGGCCACCAGGCCACTGCCACCACCACCAGCACCCCAGGACTGAGACCCTGCAGGATGGGCACCCCATGGTGCTGGGGGGACCCTGTGGCCACCAGCCCTGGGCTATGGGGTGAGGGGTCAGCAACTGCCCCTCCAAATGGGGTGGGGTTGAGCCAACTGGGCCGGGGGTTTCTCCCTGCAGACCTGCTCTGGGAAGCAGTGTGGGAACAGGCTGTGCCCCACTACAGAGAAATATAAAGGCAGTGCCCTACCCTGTGCCTGCTCCTCCTCTCCACCTCGCCAGCCACGCTTGTCCCCATTGAAGTGCGAGCACCCTGGGGTTTGTCCCCTTTCCAGCCCTTCTCACGTCCCTAAATTTAAACCAAGCCTGCTGGAGCCCAGTGGCCCAGCCCCACACGCCAACTTCCCCCAGTGGCAGGGATGAACCACCTCCGTGAGAACGGCATCGTCCACAGAGACATCAAACCCGGGAACATCATGCGGCTCGTGGGGGAGGACGGGCAGAGCATCTACAAACTCACGGACTTTGGGGCCGCCCGAGAGCTGGAGGACGACGAAAAGTTTGTGTCTGTCTACGGGACGGAGGAATATCTCGTGAGTAGAGCGTGTCCCAGTCCGGCAGCCCGTGGCAGTCCTGGGGGGAGCTCGTCCCCTCCCTCCATCTGACAGGGCAGATCTGTAGGGAGCAGTGGTGACATGGAGAGTCTGATCTCAAAAGGTCCATATTTTTGGAAGAGGAAGGGCTCGGTGTTTTTGCTGTAGAGTGCCCAGTGATGTATTTCTGGGGAGGACCCAGTGCTGCTCTGTTTTCCCCCCTGCAGCACCCCGACATGTACAAGCGGGCTGTCCTGCGCAAGCCGCAGCAGAAGGCGTACGGCGTCACCGTGGACCTCTGGAGCATCGGCGTCACCTTCTACCACGCTGCCACCGGCAGCCTCCCCTTCGTGCCCTTCGGGGGACCCCGCCGGAACAAGGAGGTCATGTGGGTACCACGTCCAGCCGCGGCATGGGGAGGTGGCACTGTGGGGCTCTGTGATGCACCTCACTGCCTGTTTGATCCCATATGGCCTCAGAGCCATTCAAAGCCATGGAGAGTGTGTGTGCTGTGTGGGAAAGAATCCGAGTCACATTTGCCATGTTTTCCCTCTAAATGGGATGGCTGGATGGGGCTCTGAGCCAGCTGATCTAGTGGGTGGCATCTCGTGGGCTGGAACCAGAGGATCTTTAAGGTCCTTTCCAACCCAAACCTTGCTGTGACTCTGCGATTCCATCCAGTGCGTTCCCGTGACTTTGTGGCTAAACATCTGGAAGAGGAGGCAGGGTTAATGTCTCCTTGGAAGTCTGTGGCTGTTTCTTGCAGTGTTTTCCCTCTGGGCATTTTTTTTCTCTCTGTGAATCATCTCTTTTCCAGTCCATCCATTCTCTACCCTTTTCCTCCACCTGAGGGTCACCCAAACAAAGCTCATTTGGCTTGTTTCAGGAGCAATTCCCTTTGCACAGGTACAAAATCACCACAGAGAAGCCTCCCGGAGCCATTGCAGGGGTGCAGAGGCAGGAGAACGGGAACATCGAGTGGAGTTACGAGCTGCCCATCACCTGCCGCCTCTCCGTGTGAGTGTCCCGTGCCTGGCTGGGATCCCATCCCAGCTCCCACATCCTGGCACCACCTCAGGCAGCACAAGGAGGGTTCCATGGGGCAGACAAGCTTTTCGTGACAGGTGTCACAGCTCTCAGACCATGGCTTTCGCAAAGGGGGTGCAAGGCAGGGCGGTGGCTCTCTTGGTGCAGGATCTCGCTGCATTCGTGGCTCAGGGTTACACCAATCTGTGCCAAACATCATCTTCTGCTGTCGCAGGGGGCTCAAGGACCAGCTGATCCCCATTCTGGCAAACATCCTGGAGGCAGATCAGGAGAAGTGCTGGGGCTTCGACCAGTTCTTTGCAGGAACCAATGACATTTTGCACAGGATGGTGGTGGACGTGTTCTCCCTGCAGCAGGCGTCCTCCCACCGCATCTACGTCCACTCCTACAACACGTAAGGCTCTGTCAAAAGCAAATTTGGGAATCAAGTGTGGGAGACTCAGCCCCTCATTCCAGTAGGTGAACCTTGGGGCAGCAGCTGTTCCCTTTGCTCCACACCTAAACCAGGTTAAAACAAACCAGGCTCAAACCAGCCTTTGCTGGGAGCGCACTAATCCGGAGCTGTGGGCACACAGAGAGCCCCAGAGGGGTGTCCAAGGGGCTCCACTGACTTTGTGGGATATTTTGCTAAGAGAAAATATCAAAATGTTGGTATTTTGAGAGTGGCAGGCTGCTACATCTGAGCGCTCAACTAATTTCATTCCTTTCCTATTTTAGTACCACCAAGTTTTTAGACGCCGTCTTCAAACAAACAAATATAGCCCCTCACCACCAAGAGTATTTTTTTGAAGGACACCTCTACGAGCTGGATCCTAATCTACAAGCTCACAATTTCTGCAAAACCACCGAGGGCAGCCCCCTGACCTTGCTGAGCACTGCTGAGCAACCCGAGGACGTGGTGGGGGTCCGGTACAAAGACCGTGAGTGCTGGTGCTTGGAGATGCTCATGGCAGGAGGGTGGGCATCGTAAGAGGGATTTGCTGCAGTTGTTATCCCAAGAGATTCCCATTCCCGTTCCCCATCCGTGATGGGCCCATTTCCTGGACGATCCCAGCTCTCGGTGCCTGGGCAATGTTGGATCCAGATCCCAGTTCCCAGTTCACCAGGCTCGTCCCCAGGTTGTGGACCAGTGCCAGCCAGTGCTGCTCCCATTTCCCACTGCCCAGGTGGTGCCCATCCCCATCCCCAGTAGCGACCCCAGTTCCCAGCAGTGAGGAGTGCTGGTTCCCGTTTCTAATGCCAATTCCCATTCCCGGTGCCAATCCCAGGTCCTGTTTCTGGTCCCTGGCGCAGGGCAGGAGGTGGAGGGATTGAGCTGCTGGAACAGGATTAAGAGGCTGCAGGGTCAGTTTTCCCCTGCCGTGTTCTGGTGCTCCACACTGGGCTTTGCAGGCAACTCCTGCCTTCATCCCTGCTTCCTAAATCCCTTAGAGGGCTGCACTGAGCCTCCAGCATCTCACCAGCTCCTGTGCCGAGGTCCTGAGCAGCTGCAGGGTTGGTTTGGTGGCTGTGAGATGTCCACAGCCACGGCTTGGGGGGTCCTCAAAGCCCTGTCTGTCTTTCCAGCGGCGCTCGAGTTCCCAAAATTTGTCCCCAAGGTGGATGTGGTGGCCGACTGCGCTGCAGCCAAGGTAGGAGGGGGTGCCTGAGGGTTTGGGGAGGGGGACGGTGCTGGTTCAAGGGACTTCTTTTGGTGCCCTTTGCTTTGCAGAGCGCGGTGGGCGCCGCACACCAGACCCTGCGCGTCGGGAGGGCCCTGCGGCGCGGGCGGGAGCTGCTGGCCAGGGGTCTGCACTGGGTGATGTGAGTGACAGGGACACCCCGGCGTGGGGGGTGGCACAAAGCGGGGACACGTCCCTTCCCAGCGCCGGGGCTGGGGGTTCACTTCAAACGCTTCTTTTTTTCCCAGTCTCTTCGGCGGGACCGCTGGGGGTGGTGGGATTGGGGTGGTGGGATACTGGGAGGGAGCACAACGTGAAGAGCAGGATGAACCCACGGAGGGGACACAAGTGCCAGGCTGTGGGGAGGCTGCGCCTGTAGGAAAATACCCCTCGGTGTTGTGAGGATGTTCCTGTCCCCCTGTTGGTTTTGGGTCACTTTTTTCAGTTTGGGAGATGCTGAGGAAAAAGCATCATTCTTATCATTATGACTCCCATCATCATCGTTGTGCACGTGGCTGTGGAAGGTGCACCTGCCCATGGCAAGGAGTCGGAATGAGACGATCTTTAGGGTCCCTTCCAACCCAAACCACTCCACGACAATTTTTCACCGTCCTACCCATTTGCTTCGGGGCGGGAGCCCCTTGGGCAGGACCAAAACGCAGGAGCTGCCCCCACTTTTAGGTGCTGCACCCACTTTTAGGTGCTGCACCCACTTTTAGGTGCTGCACCCACTTTTAGGTGCTGCACCCACTTTTAGGTGCATCCAGCCCCCCATTTCCTCACAAGCAGCCTGAGAGGAGCCACCAGCTCCATCCCAAGCCCCACCACAGGCAGCTGGCGCCGGGATGGAGTGTGTGATTCCAGGGAGCCTCTGTGGGACGGGCTGTTTTCTCTCGTGGCAGAGGGGACCTGAAAACAGAGTGCTCGAGGATTTTGGAGCAGAGGAGGGGGGCTCTCTCGGTGCTCGCCTGCCTGCAGCTCACCGAGGTGAAGACCCATGTGCTGTAAGTGTGGCCTTGCAGGTGCTGGGCTCTGGCAGATAAAATACGGGGGGGGAATAATCAGGAATCAGGAAAATTCCAGGAATAAACTGGTATCTGGGAGGTAGGAGGCTTTTTCACTGTGGGAAACAAGCCACTCTGGCTTTTTATTCCTTTTTGCTTCCATTTTTAATGGTTAGACCCTGCTTTCACAGGAGCCCAGAGCTAGTCCTGGTTTTTCTGATTATTACAGCCCATGAGCTGCAAAGTGCAGGATTGAGACAGGGCTGCTGCTCCAGCTTGGGGGAAAGGGGAAAAAAGCTGAGTTAAGGTAATGGGCAGGAGGGCACCAGCTGCCAGGGCTCCCCATCACCAGCCCCGCTCCCTGACAGGGTGGCAGCCCATGGAGCTGCATTCCCAGGGATCCAGCATCCCACCTCACACCTTCCGTGGTGGGATATCTCACGTCCATTCAAAAGTCCCCACCAATGGAGATGAATGACAGAGGAACCCTGGGCTGCCCTCGACATTCCCATTCCCACCTTGACATTCCCACCTGGCTGCCCTGGGGGAAGCTGAACCCGTTTAATCTCAAGCAACCCACGGATATGTTGCTTTTCTCTTTTGTTGCAGTTTTAGTGGAAAATTCTTTGCCATTTAGCAAGTCTCTTAATTTTCATCTAAAAAAAACCCCAGGGACACATGGTTCCTATTGAGTTCAGCAGGATTAGAGCAGGGCAGTAGTGCCAAGAGCAGTAATGCTGCAGCTGGATGCTCTGGCTGATCCATCCCTTCCAACACGCTCTGGATCAGGAATATTTCTGCTGACTTAGCCAGTGTGCCATGCTCAGCCCGACCCTCCCATGCCAGCTGCAGGGAGCCAGCCAGCATCTGATCTGGCCTAAAGCCAGCGAGGATGAAACCAACAATTTTAGAACAAATGGGACGCAACAGGGGGAGTTTTTACCAGGTCAGCACTTTGCATCTTGTGGCTCGGACCTGTTACCCTTTGGGTATAACTTGGGTGAGTTATTGCCCAAGGAAACCACCTCCCAGCTCCCCAGGACTCCAATGCCAGCTCCACCCCGGGATGGATTCTCCTTGCCCAGGTGATGGCTGCCTCTGCTTCATATTCCAATGAAGGAATATTCCTTTTCTGACTCTCCCCAGGCACGAGTCTGTTCCTGCAGGCAGTGGGGTGCCAGCTGTGATGGACATGGCCATGGTGAAGACAAGGCTGCAGAGGGTGAGCCCCCTGGGTTGAGGAGCACCCACAGCTTCCAGGGCTGCTGCTCCCAACCTCTCCTCCTCATCCACAGGTCTCCGAGGAGCTCTCCCAGTGCTCCCACAGCATCTTTGACTTCCAAGGGGCACTGGACGGGATGTTGTCCGAACTGGTGAAGGACAGGCAGCAAGTGCACGAAGACAAAAGGTTTGTGGGGCAATCCCTGATGCCACTTTGCTGTTCCCAGCTGGATGGGGCAATTCCAGCGTGTGATCCGTGCCCAGCCCTCCCTGCAGACATCAGTGAGGGCCCTGCAGACATCAGTGATGGCCCCACACACAGCCCTGGGGAGCAGCAGTGCCCCCGAGCCACAGCGAGCTCAGATTCCACCCCAAAGTGCTGATTCCACCCCAAAGTGCTGATTCCACCCCAAAGTGCTGATTCCACCCCAAAGTGCTG
>VWZG01007175.1:121584-162422 GCA_013396735.1 Grallaria varia
GCCCGTCCCGCATCCCTCACCCCCTGCCCGCATCCCCGCCCGGTGTGCCCGTCCCGCATCCCTCACCCCCTGCCCGCCCGTCCCGCATCCCTCACCCCCTGCCCGCATCCCCGCCCGGTGTGCCCGTCCCGCATCCCTCACCCCCTGCCCGCCCGTCCCGCATCCCTCACCCCCTGCCCGCATCCCCGCCCGGTGTGCCCGTCCCGCATCCCTCACCCCCTGCCCGCCCGTCCCGCATCCCTCACCCCCTGCCCGCATCCCCGCCCGGTGTGCCCGTCCCGCATCCCTCACCCCCTGCCCGCCCGTCCCGCATCCCTCACCCCCTGCCCGCATCCCCGCCCGGTGTGCCCGTCCCGCATCCCTCACCCCCTGCCCGCCCGTCCCGCATCCCTCACCCCCTGCCCGCATCCCCGCCCGGTGTGCCCGTCCCGCATCCCTCACCCCCTGCCCGCCCGTCCCGCATCCCTCAGCCCTGTCCCCATCCCCGCCCGGTGTGCCCGTCCCGCATCCCTCAGCCCTGTCCCCATCCCCGCCCGGTGCGCCCGTCCCGCATCCCTCAGCCCTGCCCGCATTCTGCGCCCCCCGCACCTTCTCCCTCCCCTTCCCCGCAGCTTTGCACCCCTGCAGGCTCCCGCTGCGCTCCGCGGGGACCTGCCGGGTGTCCCCCCGCCTTCCCCGGGGTGGTCGCGGCTCCGGGAGGGAGCGGGCGGGGGTCTCCGGGCGCGGCGCCGCCGGCAGGGTTTGGGAATCGCAGCTGCTCCCGGGAATGGTGGGATCACGGGCGGGGAGGGCGGATGTTTGTGAAGCTTTACGGCGAGGGGAAAGGTCCTCTGGAATGAGCGCATTTGCCTGTGGTTTTGCCCAAACTCTGCGGGAAAGAGTTGCCGTGCCAGCGAGGCGCCCCGGGGTGCCCCGTGTTTGCCAAGAGGGATTCGACTTCCCATCGCTGGGGAGGGACACGGAGGGGCCGAACGAGGTGACTCTCGCGCTCCGTGTCCCCTGTGCCGGGACGCTGCTCCCGGTCCTCGGAAAGGCAGGACGCGGGTTAGTTGTTGCGGGTGGGGAAAAGAGGAGGTTGGAGCAAAGCCGTGTCAGAGGTAACTCGGCAGCGTGTGCCGAGCTCTCTGCTGCTCCTGTCCAGCTCGATCTCTCAGCCCGGCCGTGGGAAACGGCTCTTTTGGGGCGCAGCTGAAGCGCTCCACTTGAGGGACGCGAAAATTTGCCGGTCGGGGTCGGCAGAGACTGCTGATTTTTGGCAGGAGTTGAAAATGCCGATGCCATCCACGCGAGACCCCCCCGTACCCGGGTGGGGTGCCCTGGGTGTGGGTGTGGAGGGCCGGGGGTGATTTGGGGGTGATTTGGGGGTGATTTGTGCCCCGCCGGGGGCTCGGGGCTGGCTGGGAGAGGCGTCCTGGCGCAGTTCTGGGTTGGGTTGGGTTGGGTTGGGTCGGGTCGGGTCGGGTCGGGTCGGGTCGGGTCGGGGGGGCTCTGCCTCGCACGTGCTGTAGCCCCAACCTCACCGGGGCAATTAGCGCCTCGCCCAGCCAGTTCTGGTCCTTACGCTTGGCTTTCTTTAGATTAGGAATCAATTAAATGTTCCTGGGGGTGATTTGCATGGCGCGGTGCGAGCGGGGCTCTCGCAGATGCCTCCCGGTGCCGTTTGGAATGAAGGGCAATTGGGAGCGACAGTGGCACCATATGGCCCTGCTGCATCGCATTAAGGGTTTAGCCCTGATTGCTGTTAATTAAGTGTAACCCAGCCGTCCCCACAACGTGACGCGGGGAACTCGCTGCGCGGGACGTTGTTTGAACGAGGGGGATGTAAAAATCTGGTTTTCTGGGGCGCACCTTTGCTTTCCTGCCTGCTGTTCCTGATTAACTCCCTCCAAACCTGGGAAGGGCAGGATTAGTCCCTGGGGGTGGCAGCTCAGCTGTGTCTGGTGCGCTGGAGCAAATGTGTGAATGGCTGTCCTGAAAGTAAATAGCATGTTTAATAAAAACAAGGTTGATTGGAAGGCAAACAAAGTTTGTCAGGGCTTTTGTCTTTACTGGAAACCTGTCACAGGGCTCAGGGGCAAGATGAGGTACTGGGCTGTGTGCTTTGAAATCCTGACCTAAAGTACAGATTCACAGAATTCTGTGGTGTTGCTAAACACTATAAATAGTTGTTTTGAGGGACTTCTCCTCTGGCAGGATGTTTTCCATAGTTATATTGAAACAGAGCTTAAATAGCTCTATTTCCCTTTTCATTTCAGAGAATTATTCGGACTGTGGGAGTAGTTCTGCTCAAAAAACTCCCCAGACAACCAGGATGGGGGAGAGGGACACTCATAACATCATCTGAATTTCCTGTCATACCAATAGTGATTCCCATTAAAATGCCCGAGAGCTGCAGACGGGGTGTGCTCTCCTCCCCTGGTGAATATTTGTATTCCTTCTGATGTGGAGTTGCTGCTTGTTTGCTTTTGACTTGCAGCCTGAGGATACTCAGGTTTTTGTTTGTAGAGTTCTGGCCTATTTTTATTTATATCAGATCTGGTTGTATTTAGTAAAATGGGAAAGTGGTGTTTATTTATTTATCTATTATTATTTGTTGCTCAGCCTGGAGAAAAGGAGACTCTAGGGGAGAACCTTCTCACTCTCTCCATCTCCCTGACAGGAGGGGGGAGCCAGGTCGGGCTCTGCTCCCAGGGGACAAGGAACAGGACAAGAGGAAATGGCCCCAAGCTGTGGCAGGGGAGGTTCAGGTGGGATGTGGGCTCTGGGGTTCCTCTTCCAGCTGGGGTTCTGGATGGAAGGCTTGGGGGCACAGAACTAGCACGTCCTGAAATCAGGACAACGATGCTCTTGGATGGCTTTCCTTGGGCGTGTGATGGGTTTGGCCTGTCCTGGATCAGTCTCATGGAGGCAGCAGGCAGGTTCTTAGTGAGGTTTTAGCCCAGGTTCTGCCCAGGGGTGCTGCACTGGGCTGATGCAGGTACCTGAGACATGCTTTTACTGGGAGTGTCTGGGTCTCTCCCATGCCTGACAGCCATCCAGCATGCTGCTCCCACTGGCACCAGTGCCAAGGGATGGGGAGATGGGATCTTGGGAGCGACTGCCCCAAGCCGTCCCGCTGGCATTCCTTAAAAATCCTTGTTTCCAGTCTTGGTGGGAGTGGGCTTGGGCAGGAGGAGCAGCTGTGCCATTTCATGCTGTGTCTTGAGTATCTCCTATCTAATGTGCTTGGCTTTGTGCTGCTGGCACCTTTCAAAGCCTGAGTCAGTATTAAAGTAAATAACCTCAGTGTCGGAGTGTAAATGTGTCTGTCCCACTGCCAGAAGCCTTTCCTGGCAGGGGAGTAGCTGGGAGAAGGGGGCTGGATGGGCAGGTTGCAGAGGTGCACCTTTGCCAGGGGGGTTTTTGGTGTGTCCTGGTGGGGCGGGTGCAGTTGTTGGATGTCGTGGTGACTAATGCAGCTTCAAAGCACTCGGTGTGTTTTATTGGGCTCTGGGACAGCAGAGAAACCAGGCTGGGCTTGGCACTGGAACAGCTTCCTGGTGGGAAGGGTGGGCAGTGCTGGGTCAGGTTTGGGGGATGGCTCAAGTGCTTCCCTGGCTCTCGGTGTCTCCAGTGACCGGGGTGTTACCAAGATTGACTGAAATGCTCCTTCACAAGAAGGTCGCTGCAGCTCTCCGTGCATCCCTGTGGGAAGGCTGGTTGTGAGGGAAACCTCGGAGCACATCCAGCACCTGATGGTCTCAGTGGCAAATGCAGTGGCTCCTGAAGTAGCTTTTGATCTGTAGGTCTTGCGACACGGCTCTGGTTCAGTAGAGCACCTCAGCGTCCATCTGGGTTTCTGCCTCTGGTCTGAAGCCACCCTTCATCTCCCAGAGCAGCTCGTTGTGTGTTCAAATCCTGCTCTGAATCAGTCCCTTGAGGAGAGAGCTGGTAAAACTCCATTTCTCGTTCTAATTTGTAGAGCAAACTACAGTTGTAATGTTACTTGTTCCCAAGTATGTGTTTGCTTAAGATAACGAGTTCTTTAATGAGCCCAGGCTGGCTGGGACGAGGCTCTGCTCACACCACTGAAGCTCTCCAGGACACGGAGTTTTTTCGTGTCTCTTCTTCCAACACGTCCTCCCACACTCAGTCGTGTCTCTGGCCACTGTAAATAATAATTGCTAACAGTACAGGACCCGCAGTGCTCTGCATTTCTGTTCCATTTAGCTGATCCAGACAGATTCCTGAGGCTTTTCCTGCTGGCAGGTGACTTGGGCAGGTGGGGATGGTGTTTGCTGGGCGGGTGTTGGGTGGGGTGCTGGGGCGTCTCCCGCCCGCCGCGGCTCCCCCAGGCAGGGCGTTCGCTGCCCTGGGAGGAGATGGAGGTGTGGGCTGGGATGGGGACCTGCCCAAAGCCGTGTGGCAGGATCCTGGGCTAGCTCAGGTCTTTCAGGGTCATGTTTCATGCTGCAGTCCAGCCCAGTGCCTTGGGAAGGATTTATGGAGAGACGCGCCAGCCGAGGCTCCAGCTCTTGCCTTGCAGGTTGGTTTTTGGGCTGTCCCTTTTCCCCCTCTGCTTCATCCCTGGCCCAGTGGGTTTAGCTGAGTTTGATGGCCTTGGTGTGGGAAGGAGGGATGAGCTGCAGAGATGCTGTGGGGGAGTTGGGGCAGCAAGGCGTGAGTAAGAAGGTCCCTGTGTCGGCTCGTGCCTTGTGCTGCATGATGTGATTTTTTTGACTGGTGGAATTCCATCTTTGTTAGTCTCTGTGTAAAAGCAGGAGTGTGCTGTGCAGGGAACTGCAAAGTCTGTTTGTGAGAGGGGCTGGTCCTGGTGTAGTGGGGACAAAGTAGTGGATTTCAAGTGTGTTGTTGAACTGATGTTTTTGTCCCTCCCCATCGTTTGACGCCTGATATCTTTGTAACTGACACATCACAGAATCACAGAATGGTTTGGGTTGGAAGGGACCTTAAAGCCCATCTCATTCCACCCCCTGCCATGGGCAGGGACACCTCCCACCAGCCCAGGTTGCTCCAAGCCCCATCCAACCTGGCCTTGGACACTTCCAGGGATCCAGGGGTAGCCACAGCTGCTCTGGGCACCCTGTGCCAGGGCCTGCCCACCCTCACAGGGAAGAATTCCTTCCTTATATCTAATCTAAATCTCCTCTCTTAGTTTAGAACTATTCCCGTTGTCCTAGCACTGCCTGTGTAAAAGTCACACTCCCTCTTTTTTATAATGCTGTGATTTTTCTAGGTGCTGTGAAAGGATCTAGAAACCCTTGCTATGTGCAGAATTTAAATCAACATTATAAATACAGTTTAAATATTATAAGTACAGTTAATCTCAGTGTATTCCTTTAATTTAACCTCTGTTTAAATATTGGAGACTTTTCTTTTTTTCCCCCCTAAACTTTAAAAGACCACAGGGAAAAGCAGCAACGTGAAGAGAGGATGCTGGGCAGAGACCTCCCAGCACACGGCTGGGTCCTGCACTTTCTCTCTCTAATCTCTTCCGTTGGGTTATTTTATCTTATCAAGCAAAAAGCCCCAGAAATAGAAAGTTTTCCATGGCTTACAGGACAGGCCGAGAGATGCACAAGCTCTGAGCTGCTGCTCGGAAAAATAAATAAATAACGCCGTCAAATGGCAGCAGGTTGTAAATGGGCAATGTCAGGGTTTTATCTGCGTGGGGGAAAAGGCCTCTGGTGGAAGCAGCACAGCACAGGGTTGGTGTTGCATCCCGGAGCCTCCGGCGCTGGAGGGCTCTGGGTCTCCTCTCCCAAGGATGACGGAGGGGAAAGCGGGAGCAGCCTCTTGCTTTGGGCTGGTGACAAAGAGGATCCGCAAAATCTTCGGGCATTTCCCCAAGCCCAAGCCTTGGTCTGAGGGACGGAGGCCGAGCAGGGAGGTCTTGCTGTGTAGAGGTGAGTTGGGCTCTTGGGCTGGGTTTGGTTTTCTGCTGCTCTTTGGGGTTTCCTGTGGCACCTGCCTGGCAGGTACCGGGGCTGGCACAGGGATGCCACGATCTCCTGCCACCACACCCCTGGCACCACGTGGCTTCAGCTTCTGCTCCGGCTCCTTTTCCAGCCCTGCTCTGGCAGGAGAACAGGGCATCGTTTGCCACTCCAAAGGAAAATGTGCCTGTTGGTAAATAATGGCTCAGGAGCATCTTCTGGCAGCTGGGTTTGTGCTCCAGATGTTGCAGCGGTGCAGGGACCTCACAGAGGTGGGGGCTGGCACTGAGGGTCTGCTCTGCTGTGGGCAAACAGAAACACGCCCTTGGGGTTTGCCTGTGTGTGCAAAGAGAGGAACCCAAACCATCTGGGTCAGTCCTAAAACTGAGGAGACGGGACTTGATCAGTTCTGGGGCGGGGGGTGTCAGGACGCGCTTTGCCGGAGGACTGAGCCCCTTCCCCGCGGGTGCTGATGGTTGTGGTGGTGCCACAGGAGGTGCCACAGGAGGTGCCACAGGTGGTGCCACAGGTGGTGCCACAGGTGGTGCCCTGTGCCCTCACGGCAGGAGGAGCTGCCTGCCCACGCGCTGGTGTCACAGGGCCACATCCTGCTGCCGTCCCTGAGGTCAGCCCAGTGATGGCAGGTGTGGGCAGAGCCACCCAGCCCTTGGGCTCACCAGCAAAACCCACCCTCAGGTGTAGCCCACACTTAAAGGTTTGTGTGAGCCCGTGAAGGATTCTGGAGTTTGAATGGAAGAAGTCTCCTGCCACACTGTCCCCTTGCCCGTGGAGCATCCCATCCTTCTCCTTTTGTCCCCATTGCCACATGGGTTGGGTGGAATTGAGAGACACCCCATGGGGTCTGTGGTACTCTGGAGGTGGGGCTGGGCAGGGTGACAGGAGAAGTCCTTCCCTGGGAGGGTGGGCAGGCCCTGGCACAGGGTGCCCAGAGAAAACACTTCCCATCCCTGGAAGTGTCCAAGGCCAGGTTGGGCAGGGCCAGGTTGGTGGAAGGTGTCCCTGCCCATGGCAGGGGCTGGAATGAGATGGACTTTAAGTTCCCTTCCGACCCAAACCATCCTGTGCAGCCCCATGTTTAGGCATTGAGATGAGCATCTGTGCTGGACTGGTTTACTCCATCCAACTTTATCCCTCTGAAAGACTTTTATCTGTGGAGAAAGGGAAATTCCCTTCAGCCCCCGAGGCTTTTCACAGTATCATGATCAGACTAATTTTTTATTTTTTTTTTAAAGAAACTGAATTTCCAAGTGTTCTTTTATTTGACTGGAATGGAAATTATCTTGAAGTGTAAGTGGAGGCATCCTGCTCTTCTTGGCAAACCTGTCACGTGGCTGCTTCCTAAAGCTGTGCTGGGTTTCTAAAATTAGTGTTCCCTGCCGGATACGGAATGATTAGGTCTGTTAATAGGTGCCGGTGACTAAGGAGGTGTCACACTTTAATCCCCTAAAGAAATGCCTGGCCACAATGGGCCTGATCCAGAGGCGTGCCTTGGGAACTGGCATTTCTGTGGTCCAGGTTATGAGTGCCAGACCTCTCGTTGCCTTTAGCCCAGGTGCTGGAGCCTTCCCACCCATCCGGGGGGCAGGAGGCAGCTGCCCCAGTCTGCAAATCTGGGACCACACAGGCAGAAGGGATGTCCTAGTGCCAGATGCTCAGGTGAACCCGCAGCTGGAGCCTTCTCTGACTGTAACCTCCAGCAAAGACTTGGCAAATGTCCCCTATTAAAAGGCTGTTCCAGTTGCTCAAAAGGTCATGCATTAAATTAATGTGTAACTGCAGCTTATCTCTAATTAAAAAAAAAGGCAAGTCTCCCTGCTTTTCCCCCAGGCTTGCTTGAGACAACTGACTTGGAATAGGAGAATGACAGGCAGCTCACGCCAGATGAATGTTAAATGATAAATGATTTCCCTCTTTCCCCTGGAGACTGATGTGTCCCCCCTCAGGCACCAGCTCCCAGCAGTGGTTCATTCTGAGGCGTTAGGGTATTCACCAGAGCTGAGCAGAAACCACTGTTTCCACAGCAAAAATGGGATATTCCTTCGCTTTCCTGCAAGCCCCAGATACTAAAAACCAATGACCCAAATGCTCAAGACAAAGGGTGGAAAAAAAAAAGCGGAGCAAAAAGAAGGGTATTGAAAATACAGCTTGGTGGTTCAGAGTGGGGTCACAGGGCTGGTGCAGGGACAGGCACTCACATCATCTATGGAGTGAACTCTCTTGCCTTGGTTTTAGGATCTTTTTTTGATTTTTTTTTTTTTTTTCAGGTTGGAGACCTCTCTCTGGAATTTTGGGTAGCGTAAAAGTAAATTTAATGCTGTTTGTATGGCAGTTAAAAATTAAAAGGCTCAGATGGGCCATTAAAGTGGAAGGAGGTGGTTGGCTGCAGTCCGGTGGGTTTGGAGGAGTTGGGACTTTGAGGGAAGGGGCTGGGGGGGTGATAGCCATGAGTGTGGGATAAGTGACAGAGGGAGCTGTCTGTGCCAAAGGATGCCCCTCTGGGGACAGGCAGGACCCTGTGCCTGAAGGGGTCAGACCCTCAGCAGTGTCTGTGCCATTCCTTCCTTGAACTGGTTAATGGCTGACATAGAGTCAGCATCCAAAAAAAAAGCAGTGATGCAAATGCCTTGCTGCACCTGGGATGGGAGGTCACTGCCTCTGCTCGGGCTGGGATGTGTCCCTGCCCTCTCCAGGGGTGGATTCCTGGCAGCCTGGAGGTCCATCCGTGCCTTGGTCACTGTAGCTGGCCCTTGCAGTGTTTGTGTTTAGGCCCTGGCACAGGTTGCCCAGAGCAGCTGTGGCTGCCCCATCCCTGGAAGTGTCCAAGGCCAGGTTGGATGGGGCTTGGAGCAACCTGGGCTGGTGGAAGGTGTCCCTGCCCATGGCAGGGGGTGGGACGAGATGTTCTTTAGGTCCCTTCCAACCCAAACCATCCTGTGATATTTGGTGACCTACAATAGTTTGACCTCCACCTACCACCAAGATGTTTCTTCAGTCCTGCTGGGGGAAGGAGAAGGATCCTTTCCACGTGCAGTGGCCACACTTCTGCTGCAGACATCATGCAGGTGGCACCTCCCAGGAGCAGAGCTGGGGGTGGGTGCCCCTGGTTTGGTGGGATTGGAACGTTTTCCATCCTTTTTGTATGTCAGTGTGCCAGCAGGTCGAGGGGAAAGGCAGTGGGATGCATGGCTGGAACGTGGCTCGTGTGGCCACAGGAACACAGGCTGGGGAGAGGCCATGGGGGCAATTTTTGCTCTGGCTGAGGGATTTTGGTTCCTTTTCCCTCCCTGCAGGAGTGTGTGTGGATGGGGACACTGCATGAGCTGTTGTGGTACCCACGAGCATCCAGGTGTGCTCTGGCTGGAATGGGGGCAGTTTTTGCTCTGGCTGAGGGATTTTGGTTCCTTTTCCCTCCCTGCAGGAGTGTGTGTGGATGGGGACACTGCATGAGCTGTTGTGGTACCCACGAGCATCCAGGTGTGCTCTGGCTGGAATGCAGCCCCTTCCTGGGGTTCCCCCACCACCCCCAAGGGCAGGCTGCAGCTCTGGGTGCCTCACGCTCTCCTTCTCTCCCTGCAGACTGCAGATACACGTGCCACCAGGAGTGCCGCAGCCTCATCCAGCTGGATTGCCGCCGGCCAGGGCAGTGCCAGAGCCAGCTGTCACCTGAGAGCACCCTGCTGCCACCCTGCAGCCAGGTACGGTGGGGAGGGGGCTCTGGGGGGGCCACAGCCTCCTGCTGACCCACAGCATCTCCTCCAGAGAGCTGGCTTCTTGCTCCCAAAGGGCTTTCCAGGAGGGAGGGTGTGCCAGAGCCGCAGAGCCGGGCAGTGTCACCAACATGTCACCTGTGAACACCGTGCCCAGGTGCCCTGCCCGGGTGGGTGTGATCTGCTGGGATGGAGCTCGGGCATGGGGGTGTCCCCCTGCCCTTAAAGGTGTGTGTGGAGCTCTGTCGTGTTTCAAACGCTGCTGTTGGCTGAGCTGCCTGGAGGGAATGGGAGTGGAGTGGTGCCATGCGGGGATGTTGGTCCCCACTCTGCTGCCTGGCCACGTCCCTGTGCCCTGTGGGGTCATCAGCCCCCTTGTCACACGGTCCCTGTCCCTGTACCTGCAAGGCAGCGTCAATACTGGTATTAAATTGTGTCCCAGCCCCAGGTGTGAAGTGCTTGAAAACCAGCAGCAAAGGTGCATTTTTCCTGCGTCACGGCAGAGCGTGGATTTCACGAGGACTTCTGGCAAATAGCCTTGTTTTAAGAGTCTCAGGAGTGCGGGGGGATCAAGACTCGTCAGTCTGTGTCAGGGATGTGCAGTAATCCCGGGGTTACTCCGGAAGGCTTAGCTGTTGGATTAATCCCCGCCGAGGGTCCCGCAGTGTCCTGCGAGCCAGCGTGGGTGGAACAGGCTGCGGGGTGCAGAGACTCTCGCCGTGCCACAGGAGATGTAAGACACTTGCTTAGAGACCTGCCTGGAGCGGATTTGACTTGAACAGAAGCTTTGCTGTCTCTGTGTTCTCTTTTAAAATGTTTGGAACATCTCCCTGGGCATGTGGTGGAGTCACCATCCCTGGGAGCGTGCAAAATCCCGAGGAGATGTGGCACTTCACAACATGGTGCAGTGGGGATGGGTGGCCTTGGAAGCCTTTTGCAACCTTCATGGCTCTGTGATTGTGTGTTCTCACCTTCATTATAACCCTCTGTTTATATCCCTCTTGGTGGAGGACCTCGATGTGCTCGTGCAGAACTGGAGATGGAAACGTGTACTTTTCCAAAGAAAATACAGGGTTTCTGTTGGGAGTGGGGTGGTGTTGGTTGTTGTCCATCGTTTGCTGTACAAGATCTGCTGAGCTTGGTCTTGCTGACACGTGGCTGGGCAGGTGCTGCTCGGAATGAAATGGTCAGGAGGGATCTGGAGCGCAATGGGATTTATCTTCTAAGTTATGTACTACAAAGGGTCTCGGGGTGGGCTCTCCCCTGAGCCTTGAGGTGTTGGTATAAGGGTGTGAAGCCAGATTCGGGTGTGTTTACATCTCCTTCCCCCAGCAGCATGAGAAAGGCTTGGCTCTTAGGGAGATGAGAAAGGCTTGTTTCATCTTCTGGGCGATAACAGCGGCCGGGGTTATTGATGGGCCCCATAACAAGCGCGCTCAGCACAATCCATCACTCTGACACGGCTCTGGTGAGATCCCGGTGAGGGGGGAGGCATTTTCTGCCCAGGAAACAAAAGTGTCTCTCCAATTCCAGCAGCAAACAGAAATCCAAACACACACCCCAAAGCCCTGGCTGGGGGTGGCACCTCGGGAGCCTTCACACAGCAAAGTGCTGGGTGGGATCTCGCTGCCTGTGCTGGGGGAAGCTGGGGGTGTGTGGGCTGGTTGGAGGGTTAATGAGGGTTAATAATAACTGCAATAAAGCTCCATGATTCTTTATGGATAATCAGGGGAAAATCATCCTCAGGTTTCCTTGATCTGAGCCCGTAAAGCTGAGCACACAGCCACGCTCCTGGGAGTGTTTCTGTTGGCCAGGCAGGTTTTGTTGCTGGAAAGGAGGGTGGAAGGAAAACAGTGTCAGTGTCCCAGCAGGAGACTAACAGGATGCCTGGGTATGCTGGCAGGAGGGGAAGGGGATTGCACACTGAAAACACAAGAAAAATTAATTGCTGGCATAGTTGGAAGTCAATAAATATTATTATCAAAATCAGGTAAGCTGGAAGCATTGGAGGAATACCTACTTTAATATCACATATTTAATGCTGTTACCTTGTAATACCAGGCATTAATAATTTGGGCTGTGGTCCAGTACTTATGAGTGTGTTACATTTGGGTCCCAGATCAGCCTCCCCGGGTGAAATCCAGACCCAGCTGGTCTTGGCAGCACCAGGAGTTTGGTCCCTGGATTTAGCAGAGCTGCTCAAGTACTTCCCACCTGAGAACTGGGTTTTTGGGGGGCTGGTGTGCAGGTGACCACTAAGTAGAGCTGTTTCTGAACCAACAGGCCAAAATTACTTGGTCTTGTTTGGCTTGGTTGGTTTTCTTTATGGAGCTGATCTCCCACGCAGGTGGACTGCAGTGGAAAAGGGAGGGTTTCTTGGAGAATCCTGTGGAGCAATGCAGAGGGAGAACATCCAGCTTGACTTGGGGCTGCGCCCCTTGAAACTCCTGGGGCTGAGGCTCTGTAGAAGACACCAACACTCACTTTCTGCCTGTGTTGCACATGCTCAATTTAAGCCTCTTTCTCCTCTAAATATATCCCTGTGGAGCAGAGGGGGCTGTGCTGCTGCAGGAGGACTCTGCTGCTAAGAGCATGGCTTATTTATTCACACTGTTACCAGTTGCTTTGTAAATAAGCCACTTGTCTTCTCGCCCTCCTCTTTTTGAGATGCAGATGTTGTTGCCTCCTCCCTCCAGTCTTTTGCCATCTACATCTGGGTTTGTATTCATGGGATGCTGCTGGCAGTGGGTCACATGAAGTCCTTCAACTAACAGGTACAGATGGCAGGGTTTGGAGCACCATCTGCAATCCGTCGAGGGGAAAGAGGTTTTTGTGCTGGATGGTGGCTTGTGGGAAGGTCTCGGAGCCCTTTTGGACCAACTGGAGGAGCAAGTTTAGGTTTAGGAAGATATTCTTCCCTGTGAGGGTGGTGAAGCACTGACATGGGTTTCCCAGGACAGTTATGAATTCCCTGTCCCTGGAAGTGTTCAAGGCCAGGGCTGAGGGCAGCCTGGGCTAATGGAAGGTGTCCCTGCCCATGGCAGGGAGTGGAATAAGATGAAATTTAAGTTCCTTTCCAAACCAAACCTTTCTCTACTCTCAGGCCTCGTTCCCTCTTCCATTTCTGAAGAGTGGTGAAGAATTCTTAGCACGTACACTACTGCTGCATTGCCTAAGCAGAGTCTTTTATAACACAGCGTGCCAGGCTTTTCCTCAGTCCCTTCCACCTGCTCCTGAATGTGTGTTTTCAGGTGGCTGTGCTGGGATGTGCTCCCCAGGGATGTGGAGAGCAGAGCCCTTCCCCTGCCTGGCTCCTGAAATACCTGGCATCTTCCCCAAGCAGGAAGGTCACGGCTGCTTTGGAAGCTGCTGGGGACATCCCAGGGTGTTGTTGGGATGGTGGCAGCTCTGGAGGGCATGTGGAGAGGGGGATGCAGCAGGCAGTGCTGGGGTGGGGGTTCCTGCGGGGCAGAGGGCAGCAGGGATGGTGCTGGTGCTCTGAGCCTCTTTCCAAGGCCATTTTCATCAGTCTGGAGCTTCTTACAAGCAGGACCCAGGAGCTGAATGGCTTTTTTTTCTGGGCTGCAGTCGACGCTGCCTCACCTGGGTGCCACTGCTGCTGAAATTGCTCCCGCTGCTCTAAAATTGCCTGCAGAGCAAAGAGGCACAGTGTGATTGATGGCCAGGGGGCCGTGGGACCCCGAGGCGGGTCCGGGGCTGCATCCTCACCATCCTTCCCCTTCCCCACCAGCACCTTTTGGTCCAAGGACAGGCAGCTCCCGAGGATGCTCCAACGGGGGACGCAGCAACCTCCAGCCCGCCCCGGCGCTGCGTTTTGGGTCGCAGAGGTGGTGCCAGGGTCCCCTAAGGGCAGGGGCAGTGCCCAGCACCCTCAGCTGAGAGATTCTGCAAGAGGAAGTGGCCGGGGCTGCGCCGAGCGAGGGAGGCGAGGGCAGGAAGGGGAGGCGATGCCGAGCGGGCACCGACGGGCCGGGAGCGGCGAGCGGGGCCGGGAGGCAGCGGCGAGCTCTGCCCCTTCCATGCCGCCCCAGCGCCGCTGCGCGGGGAGGAGGGCGCAGGAGGAGAGGCGAGGCGAGGCGAGGGTTCCCCGGCACGGCTGCCTGGCGAGCAGAGGATAGCTGGGGCTGGCTCCGGGCGATGCGCGCAGGGAGCCGCAGCCGCCGCTAAGCCCGGCGGGCCGGGCATGTGAGCGCCGCGCTCGGCGGAGCCGCAGCGGGGACCCCCCGATGGTCGCCGGTCCCCCGAGCCCCCCGGCGACCCCCGTGCGCCTCCAGCCCCTCGCCTCTGCCGGCCTTCCATGACCCATCGGCAGCAGCATGAGCAGCGGCTACTGCAGTTTGGATGAGGACCTCGAGGATTGCTTTTTCACGGCGAAAACCTCTTTTTTCCGCAGCGCGCAGAGCAAGGTCCCTGCCAAGGTAACAGCGGAGAACTAGTGAGGAGGGATGCGCTGGGCAGGGGGATGGCGGTGTTACCGCACGTTTGACTGCAGGGGATGCCCAAAGGAGCTAATGCTGCAGGCAGGGCAGCGCTCCCCTCTCCTGTGCAGGGGATGTCTCCCAAAGGAGCCGGTGCTGCAGGCAGGGCAGCGCTCCCCTCTCCTGTGCAGGGGATGCTGCCCAAGGGAGCCGGTGCTGCAGGCAGGGCAGCGCTCCCCTCTCCTGTGCAGGGGATGCTGCCCAAGGGAGCCGGTGCTGCAGGCAGGGCAGCGCTCCCCTCTCCTGTGCAGGGGATGCTGCCCAAGGGAGCCGGTGCTGCAGGCAGGGCAGCGCTCCCCTCTCCTCTGTAGGTTTTTCTCAGCCATCTCAACCTTTTGCACGCCGGGTTTCCCCCTTCCCCGGGGGATTCACGCTGGAGAAGCCGGCTCTACAGGCGGGGTTTTTTCAGCCTTAGGTGAAATCCTGTGGCAGCCCTGCCAGCTGTCATGCCCAGGTCAGGCTCCCGGCCAGGGACTTGTGGTTTGGCCTCGCAAAATCTGCACCGTTGGTGATGACCATGGATGGGGAGATGGTAAAAATCAGGACTAAATCATTCGGGGAACTTACTCACACGTTGATGTGATCCTTTTCTGGGTGCCTGGGGTCATGGGCACCTGCCTTGGGCAAGGAGGGAGGGTTTGGCTGGCCAGTGTTTCACTCCAGGAAGAGATTTCTGCCTCAGTAACATTGACGGGGCTGCTTCGTGGGGTTTAAGTGTTTATTTAACTAAAATTAAAAATCTCTGTTGTGAACTTTGGGGCCCCAACCAGAGCTGAGCATAAAAGGAGAAGGCGCTGCTGCGGAAGTGGGGGAGTTTCGCAGCAGAACGAGAGCCCTGCAGCTCCCAGAGACCAAATCTGGCCCAGCGAGCACCTTTCCCCCTTCCAATTCCCCCGTAAACCATCAGCGCCGGTGCACCCCTGCTCAGGCTCTGCTGTGTTTGCACCTCAGGCTGCAGAGGCACAGTTCTCAGCAGGTGCTTTGGGGTTCAGCCTCCTGCAGTCCGAGGGCTCTCCCCTTCCCTCCTTGGGAATGGGGGGGCTGCTCTGGAGGGAGAGCTTCAGTCAGCTGGGAATTTTATTTGAATTTCTCTGAGGGAAACACTCCCTTGGGGTTTTTAAGGTGGGATATTCCCTGCCAGCCAGCAGCTCCCTTTCACTATGATTAAGCAACGCATCCTGTTGGTTTTTAAATGTCATTTGATGATTCATTTGTGTAGGAGATGTAAGAGATCGGGGTGCTGGTGCTGCTCTGTTTGAGCCAGGGCACTGCAGATCCTCGGGTACCGCTGCAGATCAGCCTGATGCTGCTGGTGCTTGGGATTGGCCCTCGCAGAGGGCTCGGGGGCTGCTGCAGCCCCTTTTTGCCAGCTCTGGGCTGTGACCGGCGTGGGCGGCAGAGCTGGCGCTGCCGGAGGAGATGGAGCCTTTGGGGGTTTGGTGTGATGGGGAGGAAATGGTTCCTGTGCGTGGAAAGAAAGAGAAAAAAAACCCACACAGAAAATGTGCTGCCTGATGTTGTGTAATGTGCAGAGACAGGTCCTTGTGTGTCTCCAACGAGAAGTGGAAACCATCCTCAGGCCTTGGGGGAAGGAGGTTTTGGGGGGTTCGTGGCATGCTGGGGGGTTTGTGGCAGTAGTGGACGTCTCCCTTGCGTTTTGATCCACTCCCTGTCCCCCATTTTTAACTTGGCTCCTTTATTAAGTGATATTATTGAATGTGGAGCATTTCCACTGCTGCGGGAGCTGCGTGTGGCCATGACTTTGTCAGCAAGTACAGCCCCTGCTCCTGGCCACGGCCAGAAAACATCAGCTTAGACCCAAAAGTGAGTTAACCTGATGGGTGGTTTGGGGATGGTCGTGTTTGTCCATCCTTAAGTGGCCAGGAAAGATTCCTGAGCCCAGGGTGCACAACGTGGCAACCACCAGCCCATGGGCATGCCCTGCGCTGGGCAGGAGGAACTGAATATGGATAACTTTGGGGTGTCCTGAAAGACCTGTGGAGGAAATGGTGGAGGGGTGGGGTAGGAGGAGACCTACAGGCCACCAGTCACTTAAAAAATAGAGTGGAATTTGATCTCTGTGATTATAGAAATGATTTTTCTGATTGAAATAACTGTAATAATCTGAAGAGCCTCTTTCCAGGATTGCTGTAATTCCTTTTTGTTTTCAGAACCATCAGTGCAATCACTCTTCATTAGCAAAGAACTGGCTTAGATCTCAGATGTGACCCCATCCCTGGAGATCCATTACTTGGCGTTTTCAGGCCTCTCCAGCTGAATGGCTCCAGAGGCTTCTGCCTGAAGCCTGATTGCCTGAAACTCTGCAAAATTGCTCTTGGAGTCCTGGGTGAGGGTCAGGTGTCTGTCCAGGGATGGAGAGCACAGGAGGGACAGAACCTGAGCAGGGGCTGGATGAGGTGATCTCCAAGATCCCCTCCAACCTTGGGCAACCCCCACAGGCCCAGGACTGGCCGGCCATCAGGGCAGCATCTGGGCAGGTGTTTGGGCTGCAGGTAACCAGCAGGTCTTGGGGTGGGGTGGGCAAAGTGGGCATCACCCGCCTGGTGCAGTGCAGAGGAGCAGCCAGAGCCCAGAGACCAGCTCAGGGTCCTCTCCTTGGCCCATGGTCTCTGTCCTGCAGAGTACAGGGGTTTCCAGAGGGGACACAGGTGCAGTCTGGCTGCAGGGGTGGCCCTGAGGCACCTCAGTGGGGAGATGGGGAAGTTTTTGGCCCTGCAAGGCTGTGACCAGTTCCCAGTGTCTGCCCCTGGGGATCAGCAGGTCCCTCTGATCCACCCTCCGTGCTGGGCTCTCTGCACACAGACACTGGTGTGGTTGTGCACTCATGGGGTCCTGCCCAGCCCAGACCCCCCTGAGATGCAGCTCCTTGTGAGGACCTTCTCAGCTCTCGCTGCTGAGCAGAGACATGGCAGGAAAAACGGTTTCTAAGTGAAATCTCCATGGCAATCAAAACACTGAGCCCATCTTCACTTGCTCTAACCTCTCTGAAATGCAGCAACCATCCCTCTCCCCTCCTCTCGAGATGCGCAGCTCTCTTATCTTCTGCCTTTTCCTCTGACCCTCAAGTCAACCGCAGCCTCTCATTTGAGTTTCTCAAGGGGAGTGAAATGTTGGGGGTATTTAGGGTTTTTTGGGGGGTTTTATTTGGTCCAGATCTGTTGTATGATTCTCTCCCCTGCCTGTCTGTGCTGGAGCAGTGGATACTTCCCCAGTGTAGTGCCGTGGGAGTGGGTGGTGAAGGGGAAGTGTTGGGTGTTGAGCAGCGATGGCGAGCTCTGTGAGAGCAGAGACGTCCCAGCTCTGGTGACTGCCTTGTCCCCAGTGTCCCCCAGCTGCCACTGCTCCCTGCTGCAGCTGCATTTACACTTCTGAGCTGCTGCTTGTCATGTTTGTGGCTCAAATTTGAGGCATTCACGTTTGTTTCCATCCTTTGTGCTGCAGTGTGATTGTGGTCACAGGACGTGAGCTGGTGGTGCTTCTCTGAACTGTGCCTCTGTGGCCAACAGCACTCAGACGTGCTTCTCAGGCTTTGCTTTCTGCTACATTAAGACAAAAATCTTTCCTTAATAAGCAGGAGAATTGGGGATTGATGCCCTGAGCTGTAAAATCCCTTCAGAAGAGGGCTTTGAAATACTCTTGCAGCCTGAACATAGAAGCCAAAGGGGGAGCTTGGGCTGTGTTTTTGGGAGTGCCAGTTGTCACAGCCTGGCTGATGTGAACGGTGATGGAGCTGTGCCTGAGCACCCCAGGGAGGACTTGGCCACTCCTGCCTCGAGATAAGACAGTCAGTGCCAAGAATGTGGTGATGTTGGGCCAGATCGATCTCCGCTGTGCTACTCTTCAAAATTCATTAAACAAAAAACTGATGAGGAAAGCTGTCTGGGAGCGAGGGGGCAGGGGTGGTGTCCCTGAGGCAGGTTTGGGGCTGCAGGGAAGTGGCTCTTGCTCCAAGGAATGTCCCAGGGAAGTGCACACTCAGATTTTCTGCCTACTGTGCCTTTCCATGTCTGGTTGGGTGATGAAGCTGGTGGCAAAGAGCAGCATCATGAGCTGCTGGTCTTCCATCTCTTGAGCTGTGAGTCCAAGCTGTAACCACACACGAGCTCCTCTGTGCCAACCGGGGCTGTGGCAGAGCCATGGGAGAGGGCACCATCCACCCACCCTGCTGAGGTGGCATCAGAAAGCTCCTGGGTCCCACCCAGAGCTGTTACACCCAACATGGGGCAGAGCTGCTGCCTCTGCTTGCTTTAAAAAGGGTTTTAAGTTGGGGGTTGCCTTTGGGCAGGTGAGAGGCTGCAGGGAAGATGCTCTTTGGCTGGATGTGGAATTGTGTTTCTCCTCGCAAAGCAAGAAATGGAAATATCTGTCAAGGAGCCTTCGTGGTTGCCTCTCTTGGCCTGGAATTCTTTTGAGAGCGTGTCACCACAATCACGATGGCCCGTGGCTTTTCCATAAGAGCCTGTCAGGAGCTCACGGCTCATTAGCTGAGTGGTGGGCTGCAAAGAGGGGGTTGGCGTGGGGGGACTCGTGGGGACAGTGGCCATCCAGGCCCCAGGCACTGGGCTTTGTGCACCCGTAGCTGGGCAGCCTTTGTCCCACTGAGCATTAGCCCCAAGTGCCAGATGAGGCTCAAGCCATTTCTTACAACTGTTTTTCCTGCAGCAGGGGGATAATGGATGTTGTGGAAGGGAGCCTGTGTGCAGGGGGAGGACACGGGCACTGCTGCTGCGGGTGCCCCAGGTCACCTGCAGTCTGTGTGTGCCTGTGCCCCTGCAGGTCTGCCATTTGTTTTATGGCTGGCAAACCCCTCACCTGCCAAGTTTAAACTCAGCCAGCCAGCTGACCCCGTGTTTAACCTCTGGCATCTACAGCCGTGCCACGTTCTGCTTCAGGGTTGTAATGGAGCAGGTGTGGGGTGATCCTGGCAGCTCCAGCCTTCCCTGCCAGCTGCACAGGAGGGTGGCACAATGGAACGTGCTGCCTTGGCAGGCTGGCACACAGATGTCATGCTGCGAGGCCACACTGCCAGGTGATCCCTGAGGATGGCTGGGGTTGCTCTTCCCTGTTTTCCATGCAGGAAAGCTGCAGGTCCAGCAGTGCCTGCCCGAGGGTTCAGGTGCAGGCAGAGGGTCCGAGCTGTTGTTGTGTGAACAGCTTGTTTCATCCTGTCCCGGTGCAACAGGAAATGTGGCAACGGTTTATGGTTAAAGCTTCTGTTTTTCTTCCTTTAGCCAGAATTGCAGATTCTGCACCAGAAACTTTGCAAAACAGGAGGTCAGGGTAGGTTTGTGGAGGGCAAGAAGTGGCTGATCTCATCATGCACAGAGGAAGGAGCAGCACTTCTCCTCTCAGGCTGTGGTTGCTCTTCCAGGGGCTCCCTCGCATGGGGCTGGTGCTGCTGGGCTGGTTTGGGTCTCGCTCACAGCCGGGTTTTGGTGTGTAAGATGGAATAGCAGAGTCTCCAGGTGTGGGGAGTGCAGGGTTGGGATGGATGGGTGGTCCCTGCTGGGGGGTCGTGGTGTGGCTGGGTCTGAGCATTGCTGCCATGAACAGAAGGAAGAGGAGAAGGGTTGAGCCCTCGCAGCCCCAGTGCCCTTTATAGTCCCACAGGGCTCTCCCAACCCTAAAGAGCTGCTGGAGCTGGGATGGCCCCACGCTGGATCCTGTGGGACAGCTTTGCTCCCATTTGCTTGGCCACAGATGGAGCGTGTCCCCCGGGTTTCGCCCAGACACTGCCCTGTGCTCTGTGCTGGGATTTCTGCATGGGAAGAGATTTTTGGAGCTTCTTTTCCCTTCAGTGGGAGGGTGTAGGAGGAGCTGGCAGGGGCCTGAGTGAGCCACGAGAGCAGCAGGTACATCTGCTCTGCCCAGACGTGTGCAGGGGAAGGCAGGACACCCGAGGGTGGGCTGTGGTTTGTCAGTGGAGTTGTGTGGTGACATGGTGTGACACCTGTGACTTGTCCTGAGCCAGGCTGCCTCCTGTGGCCAGGGGCTTGGGTTCCTTGGAACCCACAGCCATTATCATCTGCCTGCTGTGAAGCCCTGGGGCAGCACTGCTCCAGGTGGCCCTGGGTGCTCCGTGTGTCCTCCATGGAAACCGGGTGGCATCAGCGCAGGAGCTGCTCCGATGGCTATTAATTGTCCATCAGCTGGAAACATCACAGGAGGGGAGGGACTGACCCTGCTGGGGAGAAGCAGAGTGCAGTGACAGGGACAGGCTGAGCTGCTGTGGGTGGGTGGGTGGATGGATGGATGGATGGATGGATGGATGGATGGATGGATGGATGGATGGATGGATGGATGGATGGATGGATGGATGCTGCTCTGTGCATGTTGTGTCTGTGCCATGGATGATGTGAAGGTGCACAGCCTTAGCCCTCAGCTGTGCTGGGCACCTCCAAGCCTCTCTGCACGCAGGAGAGGATGGTCCTGGGGATCCCTGGGCTGTGTGGTTGGGGTGGGGGTCTGTCCTGGGGGAGGCAGCACAACTGTGCCTGTCTCAGTGCTGTGAAATGGGTGACATGAGGAAGTGCAGGGTTTCTGAGAGCTCCCCTTCTGTTAATTTAAAGGGAAGGGATTTTCTTCCTTCCTTTCTTTCTTTTTTTTTTTTTTTCTTTTCCCCAGTGCTACTTTTGAAAATCTCAAGCCTTTGCATTGTTTTTAAAGTCTCCCCTGCCAGCCCAGCACCTGTGTGCAGCCACAACAGAACTGCTGCAGTCACTATATCACAGTGCAGCACGTGCTGAGGGACTTTGACAAATTGTGGAGTGGAAATTGCCATGATGATCAGTGGATGTTTAGGTGCAATTCTTAAATACCCCAGAAATACTTGGCATTTATTTTCATAGAACCACAGAATGGTTTGGGTTGGAAGGGACCTTAAAGCTCATCCAGTCCCACCCCCTGCCATGGGCAGGGACACCTTCCACCAGCCCAGGTTGCTCCAAGCCCCATCCAACCTGGCCTTGGACACTTCCAGGGATGGGGCAGCCACAGCTCCTCTGGGCACCTTGTGCCAGGGCCTGCCCACCCTCACAGGGAGGAATTTCTTCCAGTATCCCATCTAAATCCCTTCTCTTTCGGTTTAAAGCCATCACCCTTTGTCCTGACACTCCATGCCAGTCCCTCTCCAGCTCTCTTGGAGCCCCAAGGAAGGCCCTGGATGAGGATTCTGTAGCACAATGTCATGTTCTCCCTTGGGTTACTGCTCCAGATCACTGTTTCGAGAGGTCTCGTGCTCTTTGCTCGTCTTATGCGGAAATTGTGAAATTGTGACCTGTCACTTGGGGTTTGCTTCAATGAATTTAGGGCCCTCTGACTCCCAGGACTGCAGTTGCCTTGCCAGATTGCAACCAGGGTCTCAGTTTGTCCTGTGCTTGATTCTCCTCCTAAAAGAAATATCATGGGTAGCCTTGGGCACTATTGGCTTATTTACAGCTTGGTGCATCCTTATCTTGTGTGCTCTGGAGCTGCCTGGGAAGAGACAGGCTTTGCTCCCAAAGCTGCCTTTTTTTCCCTTCTTTTTTTCATTGTCAGAGCAGTCTTCATTCTGAGCCTTCCTGGCCTTGATGGCACATCCCTTCGTGCTTTCTGCTCTCTGCTCATGCCAACTTCTGAGCAAGCCCACCTGAATGTCTGTGAGCTCTGCGCACACAGTTCCGGGCAGTGCTGGCAAAATGAATTCCCAGGCTGTCTCCGAGGAAGGTGGTGAGTTATGGGAAGGCAGCAGAGCCCTGTGCTGGGAGATCTAGCCCTCTGAGCATTGCCCAACACACACACAGGCTTGTCTGCAGCAGATTTAGCAGATAAGCTGGCAGTGCTTTAGAGGAGACCTGCTCTCCTGGCTGGAGGGAAACCAGGGGAGGTTTAGGTTGGATATTAGGAGGAATTTCTCAGTTGGAAGGGTGGTGAGGCATTGTAACAGGCTGCCCAGGGAGGTGGTGGGGTCACCATCCCTGGAAGTGCCCAGGAGGCTTGTGGATGTGGCCCTTGGGGACGTGGTTTGGTGGTGGGCGCAGTGATGCCGTGTCAACAGCTGGACTCAGCCTTAGGGGTCTTTTCCAACCATAATGATTCTGTGATTATTCCTTGGTGACATTTCCACGGGTGGCCACCTGTGTGTCAGGGCTGTTGTTTTGGCCTCCCGGGAGGAAATCCCCCCAGAGCAGGCGAGCAGCCTGCCCTGGGAACCCACGTGTGGGCAGACACGGCGCGCTCTCTGACGCGGGCTGGGATGCTCCGACGGGGTTCACAGTGACTGATTTATTAGTCATGCAGCAGCCTTGCTGCCTGTGTGGTATTATCGCTCTGAGCTATAATTTCCACGGCTTTGGACGAGGGCAGTGAGAGATTTAGGTCCAGGTTCTGCCTGGGTGAGCCCGCTGGGAGCTGCTTGATGAGCACTCTGGGTTTTGGGGAGGCAGAGCCACAAATATTGGAAATAGGATGCGATTTTTTTTCCCAACTGCATTGCAAGAGGTAAATAAATGCTCACAGGCACAGGTGGCTTTGCTTTAAAGTGAGTTTTAAAAGCTGGATTTTCTGTGCTGGGATGTTTTACTGCTCCGTGTCACTCACTGGTGGGTTTTGTGTTACCCTTCACTGCGTGTTGCTGGTGTACAGGGGTGGTTTGGGGTCAGGATGTGGCATCCTGCACGTTTGGCCTCCTGGCTGCAGGGACTGTCCCCACCTGCGTCATCACTGTGAGTGTGAGCTCAGGATCTGCACAGGGTCTGTTCCCATTTTCCCAAGGAAGAGTGGAGCTGAGCAGATGGAGTGTTACCCAACACATAAGGCAGCTAAAGCCCCTCTCCTCTGATTTCAGAATGTAACACAGACAGTAGAGGAAGAGAAACCCGAGCCTCCCACCATCCAGGAGATCAAACAGAAAATTGAAAAATACAATGCAAAGGTCACAAACTGCCTGTTGATGAAGCTGGTACGTACTGGGCTGGTTTTATCTCATGCACAGGTTTACCTCATGCTGCTGGTTTCTCTGGGCTGTGGACTGGGCCAGCCTGTGGGAAAGTGTCACTGGGGCAAGAGGGCTTGTGGCTGTTGAGCTGCTTTTCCTCCTGCCTCCTTTCCCCAGCAACCAGCACTCCAGACAACCTGTCCCTGCCTCCATCCCTTCTTGCTGGCAGTGCTGGCACAGTAATCCCTGGCCAGACTGTGCTGGCAACGACTTGCCACAAATAGATGAGCCCGCGTTGTTCTAGGGGGGATGAGTCACAGCGGAGCTGGGGCTGTGATGCTGCAGCTCAGCAGCTGTTGCAAAGGGCATTTAGAAAGATAAAAGTGTATTTAGAAACACAAAATCTTCCTAGAATGGGATGCTTCTCCCCGCCTCCGCTGCCAGGCTTGCTTAAGCAGAGGTCTAAGAACTTTTATACTTTGAAACTTTGATTGCAAACTTGCTTATTGCCATCTCTAAGTAAAGTCCTGATGATATGTGGTAGAGAAACAAGGAAATCGCATCTTTTACACCCTGGAGTAGCACAAAGGTAGAAACTTCACAGGATCTTACAGAGAAGGGGACAGAGGTTCTTAAAGAGTGAAACTATTAAATTGTAGAACTTGCAAGAATAGCAGCTACGTCACTCCCTGGTGCTTGATAACATCTGATGATAAACCTGAAATTTATTTAAAATAATAGATATTATGACAGCTTCCTCAGTGAAGGCTCCATAGTAATGTCTGCTGGAATGTCATCCCATTGACTTTGATCATCCTTTGACTTACAGGAGTCATTTGGGACCCAAATGTTTACTCCTGAGTTACTTTGCTTGGAATTTAGCAAAAACACAGTGCCGGGACTGGAGCCAGGACTCAGCTGGGCTCAGCTGCTCATGGTGGGACCACAGCCCAGTGCTCCCAGCGTGGTCCTGCCTGGCACCCACCGATGGACTGTGCAAAACCTGGATTTTCCCCTGATTTCTGCATTTTTGCAGAGCTGGGGATGGGATGAGGAACAGGATGAGACAGGCTGATGTGCAGTGGTGGGATGAGGGACCTGTGGTGAGACAGGCTGATGTCCAGTGGTGGTTTGTTACATGGAGATGAGAGAATCCCTCATGAGGAATACCCTTGGGAGATCCTGCTGATCAGATCCCAGGGGTCTCAAATCCTCACTTAAACTACAAATCCCATGTAATGATTTCCAGAACTGACTCGTAGCAATTTGAAGTGACCAAGATCACCCAGACGAAGGGCTGAGTCAGGGCCGAGGGGAAGGAACAGGAGAAAACCAGCAGTGACTGACCCGAAATTGCTGGTCACTTTTTACGTGATCAGTCAGAAACCCTCCAACCCCCACCAGTGCTGCCCCACACTGCAGACCAGACAGCTCTGGGGTGGGGCAGGAAGGGCTGGGGAGGCTCCCTGGAGCCTGACCTGCCTCTCCTGTGCCACAGAACGACGATGGGACGTACACAGGTTTCATCAAAGTGCACCTGAAGCTGCGTCGCCCCGTGACGGTGCCGGCCGGGATCCGGCCCCAGTCCATCTATGATGCCCTCAGAGAGGTGAACTTGGCCGAGATGACCGCCAAGAGAACCTCCTTCTACCTGCCACTGGACGCCATCAAGCAGCTCCACATCAGCAGCACCACCACGGTGAGCGAGGTGATCCAGGGGCTCCTGAAGAAGTTCATGGTGGTGGATAACCCCCAGAAGTTTGCACTTTTCAAGGAGATGCGGAAGGATGGGCAAGGTGAGTTCAGGCCCTCGGACCCGCCTGCTCTGCTGTAGCTGAACAGTTTGGCTTTTATTTTGTGCTGCAGAAATGTGCTCAGTGTCTTGCAGGAATCAGTGGGAGTGTCAGGCAGGCAAAGGCTAAATTCAGGTGAATAAATGGCTGGACCCCCACAGGAGGTGATGCTGCTTAAGTTAACGGGGAATCCTGATTTCAGAAGGAGCTGAAACCACCTGAGACCCTATAGAGATCCTCATGGGTCTGTGTTAAGAGACTCAGCCCCTTCCACCACGATCCTGAGCAGCACGAGCCCCTTTTCCATGCTCCTGGTGACCTCCTGAGCTTGGCTCTGCTCCGACAGCCGGGATCTCACTGTGGGTGTTTGGTGTCCCCTCGCAGTGCTCTTCCAGAAGCTCCCTCTCACCGAGTACCCCCTGTACCTCCGGCTGCTGGCAGGCCCTGACACAGACGTGCTGAGCTTCGTGCTGAAGGAAAACGAAACGGGGGAGGTCGAGGTACGTCTGTGATTCTTGCCCTTGGTGTTTCACGTGGACGTTGTGGAGCACGTGGCAGGGGGAGCACAGGGGAAGGGGTGCCCTGCAAGAAGGGCTGTTTCCTTTTACTGGGGCTGGGCTGGCCATGTATTGCTCCCAAATTATCTGGATTTTTAAAAGTTAAACTGGACCTGTGAAAACGCCAAGGCCAGTTTTGATGGCCCACCCCATAATCTGTTTATGGAACTCAACAATGCCACCCCAGAGTTAATCCTCACTAATTAGATTAGCCGAACACTGTTATAAATAATCCATTAATTTAAGTGGACGTTCAGGTAATAAATTCACAGGTTTTGGTTGCAGTCTTGCTCTCCCCCACAGTCAAGGGAAATACTGGGAGCTGCTGCATCCTGTAGGATTCTGTCTCATGTGCTGTGCTGACAGGAGAGTGGGACTGGGATTGGGAAGGATGCCATAGGAATGCTGGATTCCCATGGCAGTGCTGAACAGTGTTTATTAAGTGATCAGAGTCATCAGTCTGTGTCGTGCCTGTCCTCGCTGTCAGCCCGGCGCTGTGACAGGTGACACCCAGAGCAGCCTTTGTGTACCAAGGACTTCACTGAGGCTCAAACAGTTTTGATAACTGCAATAAAACTGAGAGAATTGGCTCCTCTGGACAGAGTTGCCACTGGGACCTCACTCCCCTTGTAACAAGAGGTGTGGGTGAATGGTACATTCAGTTCCTTAGGGAATTGTGGCATCTCTTGCAGTGGGAGCTTTAATTCACCTTAGTAAAGATGATTTGATGGCTTCTACAGCCTCAGGGGGCTCAGGCCTGCGATGGTCCTTTGTGCTGTAGCCCCTTATCCTGCCTCTCACAACATGAAATTAAGCTCCCTGGAGATCAGATATGGTTAAATGTCTTTTATTGTTCCTCTTCACAGATTGAGGGGGAAAAACAACCCCCCAAAGCCCTAAGGTGAACAGTGTGTGCTCACTTTCCCTCTGGTTTTTGCAGTGGGATGCCTTCTCCATCCCAGAGCTTCAGAACTTCCTGATGATCCTGGACAAAGAAGAAAAGGACAAAATCCAGCAGGTGCACAGGAAGTATGAGAGGTTTAAACAGAGACTGCAACAGACCTTGAAAGAAGCCAGAGGTAAACCTGGATAACCTTCAGGAGGCATCAGACTAAGCTAGATACTGTTTTTAAATGAAAAGACACTTCTCAGGACACCTTAGTCATGCTCCCTCTTCATCCTTCCATTAAGGACTGGCTCCCAGCACCCATAAAATGATCCTATTGCATTTTCTTCTTCTGAAACCTCTTATTACGCCAGGACCAGAGCCAGTCCAAGAACGGGAAGCCTGTTTTAAAACAGGTCAAGAAACCAAATGCAGCTGCTGGTTGGCTTTTCAGCTGTACCATCCGATGGAGAGGCTCCGTGGGGAATCCTCAAGTGTTAAACCCACCAGGAACATCTCCTGGCTGAATGTTTTGAGCAGGGCAAGACTTGCTGTTCTTGCTCCTCCCAGCAACTTGCCTGTTCCTGCTCGGAGGTGCTGCAGCCCACGTGGCCCAGTTCTGGTTTTGCAAGGAGGGCGCAGGAAGCAGCAGATGAAGGGGAGGAGGTGGTTGCACCAAACCACGTGGGTGTTGCAGCTGTAACCAGTGCTGGATGGACTTGTTCAGGGCTCAGGTAGGCAGGGAAATGTCAAGTTATGACACCAAGGCAGCTGCAACGCCCGCTGCAAACAGTGTGGTAGTAAGTATTATTGAAGCTTGGTAATATTAATTCCAGGAAAAGTCATTCATTTTGAAAAACTTTTGAAAGCAGATGTGAATTAATGCAAATACCCCTGTTGCTAAGCTAAGTTAGCCAGTGTTTTGAGTTTCCTGCTCTGTAGGAATTGGGACCTATATTTTAAGCAAGTCTGTTTGACAAGTGTAAAGATGATGGTTGGGGCGTAGGCTGATGGTTCAGTATTGAATATTTAGCAATACATCTCCAACAGACTAACCCAGGAAAGCTCCAAACCCCTTCACAAATCAGACTGAGTGTGAGCTGTGAACAGGTCTGGCACCGAGGGAGAGGAGCTGCAGCCAGGTCTGGGATGTGGAGGTGGCACCAAGAGCATGTGAGAAAGCCTTAACACCAGGAGTGAGGGAACTACTGGCCTCAGGTGCTTTCTGCTCACCTCCCCTCCTGTCCCTCCTCCTGCTAACCCTCCTGGCACCATCCCTGGGCCGTGCCCTCTCCCTGCTCTCAGTCGGTGCTGACCCAGGAAGGTTCTCTCCCTCCCAGGTTTTGCTCTCTCCGTGGAGCTGGGAGAGGCCACCAGGTCTCTCTCCCTATCTCAGGGCTCCCACTGGGTGCACACACTGAGCATCCCTCAGAAACCTCCTGGAGCCGGAGCCTCAGCTCGTGCCCTGGCTCTGAGCAGAGTGCTGGTGGTGCTGGTGCCCCACCAGGGCAGGGAAGGCTCCAGGGATGCCAGTGGGAGAGGACAGGCCCGTGTTTACTCTGTGCTACATACCAAGCACGTTGCACACAGCCAGGGCCAGCCCTCCCTCTTGTTTACACAGGGCACCACAACAAGGCGTAGGGAAAAGGGAGTGTGAACGCTGCTGGATTGGGATGGAGCCTGGGAAAGGGTTTCCTGATGACTTGATGAACAAGTGTCCCTTTGAGCTCGCTGTGGGCTGCTGTGATCCCACCTGCATCAAGTCGGAGGGGAGGGCAGCAGGTTAGTGGGCAATGTGGAGGAGTCTGAAATTTACCTCAGTGCCTTTTTTTTTCCCCTTAAGTGTGAAAACTTTGCATTTGGGCTAAGGAGGAACTTGGAAGGGGCTTTTGTCAAGAGGCCTCGTCACTCCTGCCCCCCCAGATACCCAAAGTACTGGTGTGATGAGGCTGCTTTTGTCTGTAGAGGGATGAGGAACTGTTTTCTTTCTGGAAGGTGACTGCTTGGGATTTTGTTTGGGTTTTTTTTTTCCAGATTTAGAGAGTACGTTTGTTTGTAAACCATAGGAGAGTAACTGCATCTCTTAAAAGCCCTTGGTTTGTATGAAAGCCACTTTCTGCAGCTCCTGTTTCAGTCAGTATTGAGAGGGTTTGCTCCCAGGGCAGGAAGGGCCTCCAGCTGTACTGTACCCTACACCCAATGACCTTTAACAACGTGGTGGCAGCCACAGAGCAGCAATTTCCATGCTCTGGGGCTGTTTGTCCAGTTACAAGAAGACTTACTACTTCACTATTCACTTGTGAAGTAATTTAAATAACATTTATCAAGTGCTTTGAGTCTTGAAAGCACATATAAATACTTCTGTTCCATCAAGGGGAAAAACACTGTCAAAACTGCCATTGGTTCTGAGAAGTAAGATCCACATGCTTGGTTTTAAATCCCTTTTCTTTCTGGCTAAAAGTTGTGCAGATTTCTTTTTTTGTTGTTGTTTTTCTACTGGTTTTGGTGACTGTCCCCCTCTCCCTCCCTGGCCCCCAGCATGTCTTTGACAGTTTGTAGAAGGCATGGCTTCTTATGCAATCACTGTGGATGCTGCTGAAAACCTCCTGCCAAAGAGGAGGACTCTTTTCTTTGGTTTTTTTTTTCAAGACAAGGGGCATTTGAAGAATTGGTAGGTCTTGAAACTCAAATTCTTGTAGGTCAGTTGAGCTGTTTCCAGAAGAATCTGCCCCTTCTTTAAGCGCAAAATACTGTTGGCAGTGCCTTTGGTTAGTAATTGTCTTGCCTAGGTCGTGTGAGTTTACTTTTCATGTCTACTGTACAACATGTAAAATACTGTGTATAGGATGGAATAGTAAAGCTTCTATGGCAAAGTGAAATGCATTTTTGCAATGCTGTAATTTATTTTTACTACTCCCTAGTAATTCTATGGCATTTTTAAAAAATGTCTTTCAGCTTTTTTTGAAGGTTCTGAAACTACTTGTTCATATGCAGACAGTGTAAGAAACAATGGTAATAAAACTGCCAGTAATTAAAGAAATCTCTTTACCTTCTTTTTCTGGCGCCCTCCTATGGAACTTCCATGTATTAAGTCTAAAGGGGAAAAGAGGTATCTTCCTAGAAGTGAATTTAAATTTCCTAACCCTGTTTGCACTTCAGTTAAAGAGCTACAGCACATCTGTGAAATCTGACCAGAATGTTCTATTAATCTTTCTTAATATTTCAGCTGGGTTTGACAGAACTGTTACCTGTAACAAATTACAGCTAATGTCCTACATTAAAATGTATCTATATATGTAAAAATAATATAAACCCTAGAAGTCCAGCCAATAGAGTTCATTCTCAGCACTGAAGTGTCTGATATTAATACCTAGAAATGTTTAAAAGGATAAAATCTAGACCCAAATGGGTTTTATTCCTGACAAGCACAATCTATGGCAGAACACCCTGGACTGTCCCAGGATGATGTGCTGGAATGTGTTTTGCTCACATTTCAGTGGAGGTTTATTACATGCCCTTGATCAAAGAGGCGAAGCAAGAGTGTTAAACTACAATCAGTGGGAGCTCCCAGAAAATATCACCAAAGGACAAAACCAGGGGATTTATTCAGCTTTTTATTTTTATGAAAAATGAACACCTGGAGCAATATTATTATTTAGTGAATTCCAGACCTTGTAAACATCCAGGACTCATTTTTGAATGAACAGGGCCTGTACATGATCCTTGATTTGTTGGCAGAAAACACCTGTATAAATAATGAGATCTGAATAATCCTTACAGTAGCTTTTTCTCCTATTTCTTCCGGCCAAGCTTTGGAGCCTTCTCCAGGCCTCGGATGTATTTCCGAGGTAGCTGGTATTCTTCTGCAACACAACCAAGAGTTCCCTCGGGTAAACAGTCACAGCTTGAGAACTAAAACCTCACTCCTGCTGCAACCAGCCCCAGCCCAGCTCAAGAATCCACTTACCGAGCAGCATCTTGGCCAGGTGATGGATTTGGTTGCCTTGGATCTGGACCTGAACTCTGTCTTTTGCTCCTGGTACTGGGGTGATGGTGGCACTGGCTTGGCCTTTCTGCTGCAGGGTGTTGGCCACACACTGTGGGTCTAGACCATACAGCTCAAGGTTCTTGATAATTGTCACCTGTGGGTTTAATAATGATTGCAACATCACTGCAGGAGGTATCAGCAAATCATGGCTCCTTCATCCCAGAAAAAAGAGTTGCCAAAGCTGCTCTTGGAATCTGGGCTTCTGCTCAAAGCCCCTAATTTTAGCTCTCTTTTTACCTTCTTATTTGATGATCTCTGTTCTGTGGTTATGTTGATGGGTGCAATGTATCCTTTCCTCACAACAGGTTCTTGTCCAAAAAATGTCACCTGGTGTAAGGGCTGCAGTTGGTCAAGGCACCTGAACAAGGTTTACACACCCAATTAGTACAGCAAGGCTGATGTTAATTGTGCTTTTCCACTGCAGCCTCTCACAGGTTTTTGAAACTACATGAAAGCCAAGATTTTTGTATCTTAAGAAGATAATGAATGATGGTCTCCTGCAAAGATTTGCATCCCAGCTACGATTTAAAGGACTGAGTAAAATGAAAGCAAGTCTACTGACTCACAAAAATTATAGCTTAGATTATAAAACTTTACCAGTAACAAATTTTTTTAGCGGAAAAACCTTATTTAACTTTGCCTTTAAGATATTGTTCACAGACTGGTGAAGCAACTTCAGTTTAAAATTTAGCATAAACTGTGTTACTGTCTCACAAGCAAACTTTGCTTCAGAAATAAAAGGAAGCAGCTGGAGGAGCCTTAGAAACATTGTGTGATGAAGAAACTCAGGCTAATAAAGACATTGGATTTACTTTGGCTAAGTTTCTCAGTATACGGAAATAATCTCGCGTCAGATACTTGGACCTCTTGGATTTAAAAGGTGGGTTTAGGTTATACATGCAGAGTTGTCTTCAAGGTGAAAGAGGGTAGGTGTATATTGGGTATTAGGAAGAAACTTCCCTGGGAGGGTGGGCAGGGCCTGGCACAGGGTGCCCACAGAAACTGTGGCTGCCCCATCCCTGGAAGTGTCCGAGGCCAGGTTGGACGGGGCTCGGAGCAACCTGGGCTGGTGGAAGGTGTCCCTGCCCATGGCAGGGGGTGGCACTGGATGAGCTTTGAGGTACCTTCCAACCCAAACCACTCTGGGAGTCTCTGAAGTTGTTCTGTACATAGAGCAGGCTGACAACCACTACCTACAAAGGGCACATTCAGTTTTCTACTGCACAGATGAGTTTATAAATATGTGCATATGGATAATACACAGAACCAGGCACTGTTTGTTTAGGAAGTTTTCCTTGATAAGTGGTTACCAGATAAAGAAAAAACCGCCTGCAACAGTAGTTAATTGTAGCTACTCATGAAATAAAGAATGAGATCCTACAAGTGAAGGTCTCTGGCTTCTTTTGTTGTATTACCAGTAGGAAGTTAAAACTCAGACAGCTCCTAAGGTGGCTTTCGAATTGCATGCAATAATAAACCTATGTAATTTTGAAAAGGGACACTGGGAAAGCAATCACCTGCTCAAGAGGTCATCCCATGTAAGGTGTGAGATCTCATCTTGTTCTGATTTGTCTAAGAGGCAGTCACACAGAATGGCATTCACCTTCACAAGGCTACAAAACAAAGACATGCATTAGAAGTGAATCAGTCCACTTTTATCCTCTAATTTCAGCATCTCCTGTGGAAACAGGGCAGGACAACTCACTTTTTGTTTGTTTCATCAACCAACTCATTAGTCTTCACATAGTCAATGATGATGTTCCTCACCTCACTGCTTGAGAGGATGCTGCCTTTTCTGAAGAGAAGGAACATTTTTAACTTGTTAGGTTCTGGCACTAAGAGAGAAACTACCCTGACTGCAAAATACTGACATTTATCTGCCAAGAAGTGATTTCTTATTACACCTCAGCTGCTGTACACCAGATTAAAGGCTCACAGCAGTAACTACAGAGACACTAAATCCTTCTGTGCTGGGAGCCTGGTTGGAGGGGACAACCCTCATGGCACCCCTGACCTCAGAGGGCCTGGGGAGAGCTTGTACAAAAGTGCTCAGCTGAAGAAAGGCTGAGTGCCACCAAAATATATCAAAACAGGCAAGGTAAGGCCACAAGGAGGCAAGTGAGTACTTCAAATTATCTGAGCATCCTCTTTTAAGTGAACCATACTGTGAGTGGGCAGGTCATGCTTTATCCAATGGAAAATTAAGACAATCCAAGTAAAATGTATCAATTTTGACACTTGAGCTATCACCTCCTTAGCTGTGGGAGAAGTGATGCTCTCACTGTGTGCAGCTGTCACAGCCTCTCATCTTTCTTCCCCTTCTGAAGCAATGAATATATTCTTGAGTGCCACCACAGCATGGCAGGGACCTCCCCAGGAGGGCTAACAAATGGTATTAGCAGGTTTGTTAGTCCCTCTCTTCATGTAACCATGGTTTTGCTGTACTTCTCCAGTGCTTACCTGTGTCCTGATTCCTGAAAGAGTGGGATCATTTTGGTTGAGACGCCATAAAGGGGAATGATTTCAGGAGCATGGTACACTCGTTCCCTGTCTTCATTCTTGCTGTCTTGGGCAGCAGAGGCTGAAGAAAATCCTTCAGGTACTGCAAATGCTTTAATGCTGAAAGAAGGGTTGTTTGGTGTGAGTGAAAGGGATTGAAACTTCTCACTTGCACTGCACTCCGACTATTGTTAACCTGCACAGAAACAGGGTTTAAAACCCCTCTAGAGTGTATTAAGATTAGGAAATGAGGACTCTACAGCTATTCAGGAATTCAAGCAGAGTATAGAAAATTGAGCTGGAATGAGCAGATTCCACTCCCTTATTTCAGAGATGGCCAACTTGTTTAAAGACTGTGATATTCTACGTACTCTGGGTGTTTCCAGTCCACTTCCACAATGCTCTCCACACCTTTGTTCAGCTCCTTCACTTGTAAGATCTTCTGGTGCTGCATACATTGCAGGAATTTAGAGAACTGAAGGAAGCAACCATCAGAAATGTGGAGTTAAGCATTTTAAATTCTTGTACATGTGTTTCTGACTACCCTAAAGTTATTTGCTAAATCAGAAAAACATCTTTTAAAGAAACAAACCACACACTCCACACCTTTGCTTCTCTAAGCACAGTAATTGCTAAGGAGCAGTGAGTTCCTCTATAAAGCAGAGAAAAAGCAAATGTTCCTTTGGTAGGTCTCAGTATATAGTGGCAGAGAGCATTAGCTGCATTCCAAATAGATCCATGCCCATGCTTTCAGGAGAATTACTTTTCCCCCTGGATCCTACAGGAACAGAGAGCTGAGAAAAACAACCTGGCTTTTAAGAACAGCTTCTAGGTTTTTTGGTTTGTGTGTTTTACTAACACTTGAGCAATTCTGACTTTAAACTTTCTGTCTCCTTCTGTTTCTTATTTAATTATTAAAAAGCAAACAAACAAACAAACAAAAACCCCAAAGAAAAATCTCACCTTCTTATAGCTTGATTTCTTTATGTCCAGTTGTTGGCCAGCAGGGCTACAAACGGATTTTTTAAAAGTGCTTTAGTTACAAGTCACCCTTCATTTCTTCTTAAATCTTGCTACTTAGGCTAGAAGTTTCTTAACAGCAGAAATACAAATCGCACAGAGAAAGAATTACTTCAAAGAAGCTAATAAATAGAATATGATGAGTGAAACTAGTGCTGATGTTCTTGTGGGCAGGCAAGCAGCCATTCAGGTGACTAAACCACCTTGAAACAAATGTCTATTTGATGTAAGGATTATATTTGATCAAAATATTTGATGTCAGAAGTGAGCATAATCTAGAATCACCTTAGATAAGGACTGGATTTTACTTTTGAGCCAAAAACTTCATCTCAAATGTCACACTCAACATCCATGCTTTAAAATCCAAATCTCAGCATGCACATCCCAAGAAATCCTTGTACCACGTACCAGCAGGAGAACATATGGCTTCGTAGAAACGTGCTGGTGAGCAGAGGGAGATCTGACTTCTTTACTTTGCATTTTAAGGCATGAAAAAAGCACTGATTAAATAAAGCATCCATTTGCTCTGCAGGGAAAAAGAGGACAAGTAGGCCGTGAGTTGTCTGCAGGCTTCAGCAAACCAAAGGGGCATAGTGTGGTGTCATTTGTGTGCAAAAATACCTTGTGGAGTCCTACTGTCTTCAGGGTCCTGCTGATCCTCTGTGCTAGCATTTTCATCTGGTTCTGCAGCTCTGTCCTCGTAGAGTTCCTCCTTTCCCTGCAGTTCTGCACCATTATCTTGTTCCTTCAGGTTCAGATCCCCAATTTCCACGTGCTGCACTGGGTCAGGAGGGAAGCTGCTGACAGGCTCTTTCCCCTCCTGCTCTTCCTCATCTCCAGCACAATCTGGGACCAAGGGAGCTAAGGTAGGAGGATAAGATTTGTCACCATATTCCCTATAAAAGGAAGAAAAAGCATAACATAGCTTTCTGCTGGCTGCTTTGAACCCCAAAGGACAATGAATAAATGTCACTCTGAAAAAAGGCACTGACAGATGCACAGATTTTTTTCTGCGTTCTCAAAACTGTAAGATTTAATTCTAACTCATCTTCCTTAATAAACTCTATGCTCCTCCCTCAATCTTAATTTAAAACTGGGCGGACCAGTTGAATCTAAATGCAGAGCAACTCATTTATTCAGGTGAGACTGGCACAGTTGACTGATGATAAGCACAAATTAAAGTTCAGCCACAGAATGATTTGGGTTGGAAGGGACCTTAAAGCTCAACTCATTCCACCCCGTGGAATGCCCCGTGGGCAAGGACACCTTCCACTAGACCAGGTTACTCCAAGTCCTGTCCAACCTGGTCTTGAACAGTTCCATTGCCTTTCCTCAATTTTATCTACTTTCTTCCAGTTCTGGTCTAGGACTGTCAAATAAGACTGCAAATCCTCACCAGACCAGGTTTCTCAGGACCCCATTCAACATGGCACTGAACAAGATTTTCTAAAATCAGAGTAACAGGGATGTTCTCTCTTCACTTCTATAATCTTTAGACTCAGGCTGAAGGAACTGAATCAAGAGAATAATTATATACATCTATTTCCACTATATATAAAGGAGAGATGTCAGGACAGGCACCTGCTTCTCTCAGAAAACTGGTGGTCATCAAAAACAAGTAGCTGAAACCTTAATAATGGTCCTATCTAAGCTGTACCCAAGTAATTCACTATGCTGACCTGACAGATGAGTCTTACTGGGGCACAGATTTTGATTTTAGTAAACAGTGAGACTTGTGACACGTTTTCCCAAAGGCCTGGCAATGTACCCACCAGAGTTGATCAAGGTAAGTGTGCAGCACAGCAAAGCCCTTCCCTTTCATTCCAGCAGCCAGCATTTCTGCAGTGGACATGGTGGCAACTGCAACTGCCACTGGAGCTCTGAGAAAAGAAGGGACAGTTAGAGCAGAACCATAAACACACTGTGCTGTTGGACACAGGCTGTGCCACTGTGATATACTGAATTTCTTTCACAATATCCTTGCTCTTTAGAACCTGTTTTTTTTTCTAAGCATTTATGTATTTTATGGTTATCTTTCTGGTATGTACAGTCTTCCAAAGAATCCCAAAGATACATGCAGCTGGGATGAAGTGAAGGTTGTGCAATGACAGATTCTTGCTTTTAATAAATTACCAGAAGTACATGCATGGCCAAAAGAGAGTAGCAGTGAGAGAAAAACAACAGCTTTAGCACTGCTCCCTCACTCAGAATTTCCTCACAGACAAAAAGACAATTGTGCAGAATACAATCTTTTGTTTAAAAAATTGTGTTTCAAAACAAATCTACCAGTCATACCCCCACAGGTTCAAAAGAACCAATTTACAAAGCTGTCCACCTCAGCTCAAACATATCGTAACCCAGGAAATTTTTCCTGCTGTATTTTCCATTTTTTAAGTCCATAGTGCATCAGATGCATGGGATCAATTCTGCTTTGATTTGCTCCATAGCCGCCGAGTATTCCCATAAAAAAAAATCGCTTAATTTCATTTTGAGTTTCTGAAAAGGACAGGAATTAAAGAACCCTCTGTACCTGTTTCCCAGAAGGGTGACAGCACAGAGTGTGCCCTGCTCCACTTGAGGGAATCCAGAAGGTGGCACCACAACTCCTGGCAGCATCAGGTCTGAGGGAAGAGTGAAGCGCATCCATTTCTCAATGAAAGACTCAGCCACCACCTCCTCCACCCCCATCCCTCCTGTTACTCAGCAGAAACACGAGCCTGCTCATAGCTGAGCACATGGCACATAAAACCTGATTCTCTATTTCTCCTAGTAAGGCAGCACTTCCCTGTGGAGCAAGGGATCCAATTCAAAAGGGTGCTGGGCACAGCCAAAACACTGCAGAACAGCTGAGGCTGCTCAGGCCTGAGGGGCTGTTTATAACAGAAAGGCACAAGCTCCCAGCCCAAAGAGCATCACTCTTCATTAATGACATGGAAAGAGAAAGGAACAAGACGTGTCTGAACTACCCATTTACCCTCCTCTGTCCAAGGGCAGGTTATCCCAGCAGCTCTCTCCCTGGAGAGAGGACTATCTAAAAGTTGCCACTGGTGCCCCAACCCTCCTGGACCTGACACAACAGCTGCACTCAGCTGTGGATCCTCAGGAAGATGCCTTCACCATCTCCTTGCTAATCTGGACAGAAACTGTACACCTGCTTCCTTCAGCTTTCCATACCTGGATGAACAGACTGGCATGTGAGTAGAGAACAGTTTCCATGCTGCAGGTATGGCATGATGCCATCACTAAAATATGTGAAGAGCACCTGCTCTCCCTCACAGCAGCTATTTGCAGCCACCTGGTTTGACCTGTGTTCCAGGCAACTCACTTTTGAAGGCAACTTACTCATTTTTACTCAGCATCCCACATTTAATGTGTATGCTGAAGAAGATAACAAGATTTTTCCCCCCTCAGTCACTGTCACAAATACTTTCAGCAAATCTAGAATGAACTCTGCAACTGCAACCAAACTGCCACATCGCTGAGGACAAATCACATAAAGACCAGGTAAGTAGCCTTAAATTATGTAGAGAACCAGGGCAGATGGGAGATATTTGGATTCATGGAAAAGCTACCACAGAAAGCACTAATATGCTACTCTTTATAAGTGAATGCTCCTTAAATCTGCTCTCCCCACCACCCGCAGGACTGCTCATGCTTTTTCTCTCCCTTCTGAGAAGTGGCTCTACCTCTCCCCCTGCCTTTGTGGCCATTGTCTCCTGGCAGGCTTCTTATCTTTGGATCCTACCCAGAGGTAGCCCGGTTGCCATGGGCGATGAATGACCCACAGCCCTTTCATCAATGTCCTTCCCCCATTAGTAAGTCTTTTTTTTTTTCCCCCAGAAACTGGGTCATTACAAGTCAGCAGCGAAGCTTGCTCAGATGTCTATCACAGCTACACATTCAAGCACTTTATTTTCCCCAAAGCAAACAAAGGGACCTGAGTTCTACTTTAGATACTGTGTAATGGAAAAAGACATCTCTTCCTATGAGAACGTTTCCAGGTAGAGACCAAGGCTGCAGCAGCTGCAATTTAATCTTTTTCTGCTTGAGCAGTTCTGCAATTTAAAGTTTATAATGACCTGATTCTCCTGCATCTAAAGCAGGTTCCAGAAAATAGACTCCTTTCTTGTTAGTCTTGATCCGTAATGAGGTGGTAGAACCAGTAACCCAGGAATTCAACACAAACCTCACCTGCACAATCCACAATTTACCTGACAGTGATTGATTGCAACTGCAGGTTCCAATAAACACTCACTTATCCACAGGATAAGTTAGTTCACCTCGGAACTCACAGGAAGCAGGGTGGGAGCAAAGGAACTCAGCTGCTCAAGGGAAGTTATAAAAGAGACAGACCAATGGCACAGGCAGTTCTGTGTCCCAGTTCAGAGTGGCTCATCACCCTGAGAAGGTATTTCCAAATCTGAGACTCCCACACAGAACAGGTTACTGCATTTAAACACCTTAACCCACTTTGGTTCATTCACAAACACTTTTTACAGCTAATTTATTTTCGTTTTTAGGACACCACCACGAATTACTTTTGAATACTTATTCTTTACACTTGTTTCAGGTACATTTTTGCCACTGAGAAAGATAACATCAAAACCCCTCTTTTTTGCAGCGCAAAGTGACAAAGTTCTGGTGCTCTTACCTGCTCCTCCTGCAAGTTTCTGCAGCACAGGGGGCCATGTTGAAAAGGCAGGGAGAAGATCTGGGTAAACCCACAGAGTGTACACTGTCCCAAAACAGAACCAAATTTTAAAACGCATCATTAAAAAACATCTCCAGCTGCTGCTTCTTCCCATTGATGCCTTAATGAAGAAATGCCACTGATTTTACAAGGATGTTGGTAGAATAAATGTACTAAAGATTATGAAGTGTACAGACACAATAGTGATAAGTGCTTAAAACAGACACAAGGGAATATGCTGGGGAAAGGTAGGCAGTGAAGGAGGATTATTCCAGTGTCCTCCCCGTACCTGTTGGATACAGAGCCTTCTCAACTTCAAACAGTATTGGGTTCCTGTGATTCACATAAACAGTGACCGCCTCCCCTTTGTGAGAGTATATTTTGATGACATTGAGCTCTTCCTTGTTTGGAATAAACTCAGCCAGTTGTTCAGCACTAAGGCTGGGAAAAGCTGCTGCAACATCACTTCGTAGCTTTCTCCTGTAATGATAAAATCACAAATGTCTTACAAAGCTGTCCAGAACATCAAAATAACTCTTAGATCAGTTGTTACTGTTTTGTTGGCTGTTCAGGAGAGTCCCACCTTTCCACAGAAGATATTGAAGCATTTGTATCCAGCTTTACGAGGTAGCTGCATGCTGGAAGAATACTGGGAAAAGGCCCAACATACTTGCCCTGCTCATATCTTCCTCAAACATCTGCTTACAGCCCCTGGTTGTTGTCTTTGCCTGTTTTGTGCTGTGATTTCATTACCTCTCTGAGCTCCTAAGCACAAACCCCGGGTGTGTCCCACTTGCTCAGCCTATCACCTACAGCCCGAGGGGGAGCAAGGGACCCTGACCCCCAGGTTTAATTGGTGCTTAATTGGATTTTAAGGCTACACGACCAGCACAAGGGTGGGTTTGTGCGGTCATTGACAGAAGTGAATCTGAACAGACAGTGAGTCAGCCCAACATCTCTGCTCAGGAATATAATGCAGAATTATAGAATCCCAGCATGGTCTGGGGTGGAAAGGATCTTAAAGGTATCTCATTCCACCCCCTGCCATGGGCAGGGACACCTTCCACTAGAACAGGTTGTTCCAACCTGGCCCTGGACACTTCCAGGTATGGGGCAGCCACAGCTTCTCTGGGCATCCTGTGCCAGGGCCTGCCCACCCTCACAGGGAGCAATTCCTTCCTCATATCCCATGTAAATCAACTCTCCTTCATCTTAAAGCCATTCCTCCTTGTCCTGTCACTCCATGCCCATACCCAGAGCCCCTCTCCAGCTCCCTTGCGGCCCCTCTGTGTAAAAGAAGCCGCCATAAATAAGCATAGAAGGCACAACAACTCAGTTAAATCCTGCTTCACTACGGCAGCACCTTCATGCCAGACGCACGTCCCGAGCTCAGGCCGGGAGTTTACCACAGGCAGGAGGCGCAAGCAGAGACCCCCCCCCATTCCCGAGCCGGGCCCCGCTGCCTGCCCTGCCCTGCCCTGCGGTGCCCCGAGTGGTCCCGGGGGGCACTCACCGGTCGGAGCCCTTGATGGCGGTGTTGGCCCTCACGCGGAAGGCCCTGGCGAACATGGCGGGCCGTCCCCTCAGCGCGGCCCGGCCCGGCCCGGCGCGGCCNGAGCGCCGCAGAGACCCCGGTTCGAGCCCCGTGAGGGGATCCCGGGCCCCGCCGAGACCCCGATCAGAGCCCCGGGAGGGGGTCCCGAGCTGTTTGCTGTGGTGGTAAGTGATGGGTTCGCACTGTGAGGGGAAGGAGTGTGGAGTGTGATGGAGTGTTGCAGCACTACAGCCTTTACAGGATCGCTGAGGCACTGATTGAGGCTGGAAAATCCCTCCAGGATCACCGAGCCCACCCTGTGACCCATCCCCACCTTGTCCCCCAGCCCAGAGCACTCAGTGCCACGGTCAGACCTTCCTCGGACACCTCCCTGGGCAGCCCCTTCCAAGGCCCGAACACCCTTTCCGTGGAGAAATGTTCCCAATATCCAACCTGGCCCTCCCCTGGCACAGCTTGAGGCCATTCCCTCTCATCCTGTCCCTTGTTCCCTGAGAGCAGATCCCGACCCATCCCTGGCTCCACTCTGCTGTCAGGGTGTATCTGTGTGTGTGTGTGTGTGTCTCTGTGTGTCTGTCTGCGTGTGTGTGTGTGTCTGTATCTGTCTGTGTGTCTCTATGTGTATCTGTGTGTGTCTGTGTCTGTGTGTCTCTATGTGTCTGTATCTGTGTCTCTGTGTGTCTGTATCTGTGTCT
>VWZG01007175.1:162435-187308 GCA_013396735.1 Grallaria varia
GGCGGGGCGGGCGGCGCGCGGGGGCCGTTCCCAGGGCAACGCCGGGGCCGGGGCCGGGGCCGGGCGCCGCCGGGGATGGATGGCGCGGGGCCCGCACCATGCTGCTCGGCAGGAAGCCCGAGGGGCCTCTCGGAGCCGGTGAGGAGGCGCCCGGGGGTGTTTGGGGGGGTCCCCGCGAGGGGCCGCCACGTCTGATCGCGATAGACGGTGCGATTTTAAGTCCCGTCCCCGGTCCCCATTCCACTCCCCTTTTCCTGCTTCCCCAACCCTNGTGTCTCTATGTGTCTGTGTGTCTGTGTCTATGTGCGTAAGGGTTCAGCGCCACGCGTGGGGCGGCGGGCGCGTTCTGCGCAGGCGCGGGCGGGGCGGGNCGCGAGGGGCCGCCACGTCTGATCGCGATAGACGGTGCGATTTTAAGTCCCGTCCCCGGTCCCCATTCCACTCCCCTTTTCCTGCTTCCCCAACCCTAACTCCCTCATGGGGCTTTTAAAGCATAACCTGCTTTAAAGCGTAGCCTCCTCTCGAGTGGTTTTGCTCGTTTTCTGCTCGTTTGGGATGATCCTGCTCAACACGGGCAGCGTGGTGGGTCATGTTTCTTGAGGGAGTGTGGTGGGTAATGTTTCTTCAGAGTGCGTGGTGCTTAATATTTCCTAAGGAAGTGTGGTGGGTTAATGTTTCTTAAGGATGTATTCACAGTGCTGGACTTGATTAGCAAAAGAGAAGCTCTGAATTAGAAGTATTGTGAATTAGGATTTCCTCAGGGCTTCACAGTCTGTCCTGGTATTACAATATAGTTAAATTTCAGAGGTCGTTTAGTGAGTGAATGGGTATCAATGATTTTACGGGTTCCAAATGTGCTAAGGGAGATGAATTCAGCGTTTGGCTCTGTCTCTGGCAATGTGAGTTGTTGTGACTGACTGGCTTGTATGTGGGACCTTTGCAGGCAGATTTGGAGATGGATTATATGACTCCTATATGAGGATAGATGAGTTGAGATACCAAGAGCCTACAAATGAAGAACGCAGCCCCTCTGCGCTTCCTTCTCTTGCAAGACCTCATGTGAGTATTTTAAAGTCATCTGTGTCTTCACGTTGTGTTGTGTTGTGTGGCAGTAAGAACTATCCAGGAGCGAGATATCTCTCCAAAAAGGGAAAAAAAGTGGAATTTTGCAGCTCTGTAGCAGCCTATTAACATTATTGTTTTCTGTAAGCATGAAAATGATGTGCTGTGTTCACTGTAGAACTTGCTGGCAGCCTCAGGAATCCCATCTTAGTGTCCTCAGCTCATGTTTTAATCAAAAAACTTCACACAGGGTTGAAGTGTTCTGCCATGTCACCTTGTATGCTGATAAGTAAATCCACTCACACTTTGCTTTACCTCCTGCATGTTTCCATTTTAGTTTCTCTCATGAAAATTCCAACGTATAAGTGCTTAGGAGCAGCAGAAGGAGCAGTGTGGGTTTGCATGGCTGCCAAACATCTCACAAAAGTATCTTTCTCTTCAGAAAACTTGGGCATTATCTGTCACTTCATTTGCCCCCAAAATAGCTCTTTCTGGACTGAAGGTGTTAACAGGCTTCTTCACAAGGGCTGTGTTCCCTCACCCGTTGTGGAGTTGGGATATCTTTCCATAAATTGATTCTGCTGAACAGTACTGGTCATGTTTAGCTGTACTTTTGTACACTGATCTGTCTTTCAGATGAGTTTATAATGTGTTTTGGCTCCTGTTCAGTTCTGGCAGAAGGGACAGAGCTTGGGCTTAAAAAAATCTCACTCTCTAAAAGTGAAAATAGACATTTCCTTGAGTAAAATGCATTTGAAAATAATCACCTTGGAGGATTTTATTGTAATTAATTTCTTTTTTATTTAGTAATTAATTTGGTCTGTGCAAACTCACAGGCATGGGTCTGTGTTTTCCCTTTTTGGCAATGGTGAGGGAGAGGAGAAGGAATTTAGAGTTGTGTTGAGCAGGAGAGTTTGAAGAGTAGTCGGCTGGGGTTTTTTGTTTGCAGGGACATGGAAACATTTCAACTGCAGTGTTTTAAGTTGTGTAATTTTAGTTGTTCCTTACTGAACAGAAGTCAGTGGAATGGAGCTACCCAGTTAAATACAAATATAAATCTATGAATATTTTGTTTGACTGGTGTATCTTATCTTCATCTGTATTTTGTCCCTGAAGCCTGTTAACTTCTTAAAGCAAGATTAAGGATTATAACATGCCCGTTTTGCATGATGATACATCAGGAAAATATAGCCTCAGTGGTGTCATGCAAGCTGAAACTGAGGCACAGCATGCGATGATGATGCTCAATTTTAATGGGAAAGTATCTGGATTTAAGTGATATTTAGATTCCTTGCAAGATTTTTCTATTAGGATGTAATGTGACATGAGAATTGAGGAGTCCTGGGGACTGCAGTTGCCTATTCCTTCTTCTGAGCTCTCTGCTTTGAGAATACATGAGTTGAATTCAGGCTGTTTAATTCAGTATTCAGAAGATATCTGATGCACTTTTCCAAAGCCAGTTATGTAGGAATTGGGCCCTGTCCTTGCCAATTAAAATGGAGTTTTGTAAGTAAGAGCTTGAGTTGTTGTCAGCCTAATTTCTTGCCTGCTGATAGAACTGATAAAACAAAACCTGTGCTTTGTAAAATGAAGCTATTGAGACAAAGCTGGTATTACCCAGAAGTCAAAGTCATCTGACTTTGAGTGCAGCTCTTCTGAGTTCAAGAGAAGATGGATCTATATTTGCGTCTCACCATCATGTGGCAAATGATTTTGGGAGTCCTCTAAGAATGAAAATTGAGACCTTACTACTGTGGAGTCAGGTTTGAAATCCAAAACCACAGTTCCTTCATTAAGAAATCATTCCAGGATAAATGGAATAATGAATTCCATGTTTATTTAGGGATTCGAAGGTACAAAATGTTTGCTATGAACAGCAGCATGAACCGAGTTGCTGTTGCTCCTGCACAGAGAGTATTTAAACAAGTGGGAACCTAGTTCTGTGTTTATATTCTCTTGTTTATTTGTAAACTTACTGTTTGGATCTGCTGGACTGGGTAGTCCTTTAGCCACCCCTGAAAAAAAATGTCATTCTTATCTCGGAGGTTCAGCCAGGCTCCAAGAAAAGGACGTTTGTTCTGAGTTACCAGGGCTGGGCTGTGTTGTTTTTATTTCAGACTCTCTGCAAAGGCGTGTCTCTGTCAGAACACTGCATTTTTGGGTTGATAGGACACAGGGGAGTGGAACGTAGCAGGATAGATCTGATGGCCCCTTGTCACCATTCATAAGTATGACTTCTGCAGAAAATACCCATTTTTGGGGGCCTGTGAACAAGAATTAACATTTCAAGGCAGCCCCAACAAGCAGACCCTTTTCAGAGACGCGTGTTGTTGTTTTTGGCAAGAACATTCCTTCCCTTATTTACTGACTGAGCCGAGATGTTGGACTGGATGTAACTAAAAAGGCATTTGGTTTTATTGCTGTGGGTCTGCAGGTTTATTTATATTTTTTGTTTGATTCCTGTATAGTTATTTTGGTTTTCAGGGATTTGGTTTGGCATGTCTCTGAAATCTTTATTTTTAGATTAAAGGACCAAATGGAAAACAGATGTTGTTACTCCAGTCAGGGCTTCCTCAGTGCTGCATGGGATGAGACAACACCTCTGTGCTGTCCATCAGTGAGCAGAAAAGGGAATAACTGCTGTGCTAGTAGGGAACTGACCTCTGGGGAGTTCAGCATTTACTAAACTGTAGAAATGACAAGCTTGAAAAATTTCACAGTGTTTTTCTCACCTTCTATGGGTTTGTTTCAGACGTAAATATTTTAGCATGTGGCAGTGAGGGGCAGTGGTTATGGACTGCTGTCAGCTGAGTGGGAGTAGGAGATATTCTTGATTATTCAAAGCTTCTAAGTCTGTCTTAAGATAGTTGTGCAGCTCTCTATTCTCTCTGGTGAGCAGTGACAGGACCCAGGCAATGGCTGGAGCTGTGTCAGGGGAGGGTTAGGTGGGATCTCAACACCCAGAGGGTGGTTGGCACTGAACAGGCTCCCCAGGGCAGTGGGCACAGCCCCCAGGCTGCTAGAACTCCAGGAGCATATGGAAAACGCTTCTGGGGACATGGTGGGATTTTGTGTCCTGTACAGGGCCAGGAGTTGGACTCCATGATCCTTGTGGGTCCCTTCCAGCTCAGGATATTCTGTGATTCTACCCTGATTTCACAGGGAATTGCGGATACAATGTTTTCTCTTTCAAAGAAATAACTCTTTTTTTCCTTGTTTTTAAAGGGTGGTTTACCTTGTCTTGCCTTGTCATCCTTCTGCTCTTCTGACCTGTGCAGCTGGGTCACACCAGCCATATGTCACCGGCTGGTGTTTCTTTGTCTTCCTTTGGCAACTTGTCTGTGCAATATTCCTGCCACTTCTCTGCACGTTCACGTTACGTTGCGTGTTCCAGACAGGTGCAAGTCGCATCTGTCGCTGGTCGTGTTGCTGCACCCACGTTTAAAGCTAAACATAGCTGTTCCCTGGCAGTTTGCTGACTAGAGATAGGTATTGTGTCCTTTTAGAGTGTTTGGCTGTCTAGGGTTTCCCTTTATGGATTTAAAAGCACATTACATCTGTGCAAGTGCTGTTTCAGGGAGTTGCTTTCTCTTTGTGTACCTTTTTATAACTGTGCTTGTAACTGAATTTAATCCAGCATTTTATATTTGTTCCTAATAAATGCAAAACCCATTGGTGTTAATGATTTTGTTTTATGTTGGTATTGCTTTTATTCTTAGTCTGCGCTTTAAAAGATAAATTAAAGTCCTTATTTTTTTCTCTGTCTGTAGGTTTCCATCAACAAACTCATGATGAAGGATCACTCTCTGACTGGAAATCAGGTCAAAGCAGAGCAGTTATTTGAGGACTCTGGCAACAGAAGGAGCAGTGGTCCTCAATCTGCAGGAGTTGCTGGTTCAGAAAGACCTCTCCATTCCTTGACAAAAGATGGAATCCTAGAGAGAATAAGCTCTTCCAAACCTGGTGTCAGTTCCTGCAAAGCACTGAAATGTCTTTCCCAAGCCCCGGAGCAAGCTGTCAAACAGTACAAACATCAGTTATCCGCTTATGAGCAGCAAGAGATATTTAATTTTTCTGAGATTTACTTTGTGGGTCCAGCTGCAAAAAAAAGACAGGGAGTCATCGGCGGCCCCAACAACAGCGGCTACGATGACGACCAAGGCAGCTACATTCACGTGCTCCATGACCATCTTGCCTACCGGTATGAAGTGCTCAAAATCATTGGGAAGGGCAGTTTTGGGCAAGTTGCCAAAGTCTACGATCACAAACTCCACCAACACTTGGCCTTAAAGATGGTTCGCAATGAGAAGAGATTCCATCGCCAAGCTGCGGAGGAAATCCGGATCCTGGAGCACCTGAAGAAGCAGGATAAAACAGGCAGTATGAATGTTATTCACATGCTGGAAAGCTTCACCTTTAGGAACCACATCTGTATGACCTTTGAGCTCTTGAGTATAAACCTGTATGAGCTGATTAAAAAGAATAAGTTTCAGGGCTTCAGTCTCCAGCTAGTGCGGAAGTTTGCTCACTCGATCCTGCAGTGTTTGGATGCCCTTTATAGAAACAAAATCATTCACTGTGACTTGAAACCAGAAAACATCCTCCTAAAACAGCAAGGCAGGAGTGGCATCAAGGTTATAGATTTTGGGTCCAGCTGTTTCGAGCACCAAAGAGTCTACACATACATCCAGTCTCGATTCTATCGGGCGCCAGAGGTGATCCTCGGAGGTCGCTATGGGATGGCCATAGACATGTGGAGTTTTGGTTGTATCCTGGTGGAGCTTTTGACTGGATACCCTCTTTTCCCTGGTGAGGATGAGGGAGACCAGCTGGCTTGTATGATGGAACTTCTTGGAATGCCACCCCAGAAGCTTTTGGATCAGTCCAAGCGAGCCAAGAACTTCATCAACTCGAAGGGTCACCCTCGTTACTGCACCGTAACGACACGCACAGACGGCAAAGTGACCCTTAACGGGACCCGCTCGCGCCGGGGTAAAATTCGGGGAGCTCCAGGGAACAAGGACTGGGTGACAGCACTGAAAGGCTGTGATGACCCCTTGTTTATTGACTTCCTGAAGGAATGCCTCAGCTGGGATCCTGCCACACGCATGACTCCCAGCCAAGCCCTAAGGCACCCTTGGATTTGTAAACGAATGCCCAAACCAGCCCCTTTGGATAAAGCCACCAACAGAAGGATTTCTAGCTATACAAGTTCTTTCCAAGGGATGAGTTCCAGGCTGCCTCCCTTGGTTGGAGGAGCCAACAAGCTGAGGGCTAATTTGGGATCTGACCCTGGTAGCAATATTCCTCTCTGTTCTGTGCTCCCTAAACTGGTCAGCTAGTGGGGAACGGTGGCTTTCCAGAATACATCCCTTGTGTTTTAATTGTCTGTTCATGATGTGTAAGGAAATTAAATGCAGAAGTTTTTAATGGAAATACTTTTTATTAGAGGCTAAATCTTGAATATTCAAAAATCAGTCAAAATATTCACATTTAAGGGCTAACTTTTATCCAATTGCTTCCCTCACACCGCGGTGGGTATTGCATTACTGGGAACGTCAGCTCAGCTGATGGGTACAAGGACAGTGTGGCAGATGTGCTGTTTTAAAATGTTGTTTTAGAAATCAAGCTATTTCTTCTCATGGTTTTTACAGATTCTTTTGTTTCAGACAGAAAGAGAACTTGATTTAAAACACATATTTTCAGTTATCTCCAACTGAACTCTTTTTCGTCTGGGGATAGTTTTTACATCCCTTGTCAAAAGCACAAATAAATTAACATAATGCAATGGGAACTTGGAAATTGCTGAAGTTTGAAGAATTTTATTTCTCTGCACTGCTTTTCCCTTATCTATCCTGAGATTTAAAAAAAATGCTATGGGATGTAGATACCAAAAAAGGAATTTGTTGTTGGAAAAGAAAATACTTAGATGATGAAATTTCAAAGGAGTGTAGAGATGCCATGAAACACAGGATGTAGCTAAATAAAACAATGAATTTCTGTAACACTTGCTATTTCCCATAAAAGTCTGTGCAAAGCTTGTAGGGGAATTTGAGATCAGGCCTGGTCCATCACAAGTGTGAGCCAGTTTGTTCAGGGCTAATGATTCAATTATGTTTCTTTGGAGCTCAAATTTCTTCAGTTCTGCCAGGTGTGTGTCTTTGTTTTTCATGTGCTGTTCCTAAAACAAAAATGTTGAACTTTTAAAAGCTGGTTTATATAGAAGTTTTGAGATTTTGGTCATTTTTAAAAAATTATCTTTTTGTGTAGAGTGAATTCCATTGAATTACATGAAGCTCTTTTAATAAAATGCAAACATGCCACTCCTGTCAGACAAGTAAAACTTTTTAAAGCCCAGGATTTTGACTAGGAAACGATGGAGGGGTTTTGAAGTGTGCTCTGGAATCTGAACAAAATCTGTGAAAACATAACATGGAAAGACTGATTAGCTGCAAGAACTGGTGGATCCAAATGGAAATGTTGCTTTATTTCTTATTATATTCCTTCAGGCCTTTGGGTGCCTACATTTTTTCATTCTTGAAATCCATGAGCTTGTATTTCTTCTTCCTTTATCTTCCAAGAGCATGGCAAGGTGGTGTGACCTGTCATGACAACAGCACAGCTTGTTAGGGTTGTTAATTCTTGCAGCCTCATGGCCTGAGTCCATTTCCAGAATCATCTGATTCCTTGCCAGGTGTCTGAACACAATTTTAAATACAAGTCAGAGCTTTTAGGAACAGAAGGTTTTAAATTTAATGACTTTCTCTGTGGGGGGGTTTGAATGTTAAAACAAGGAGACTCTGAATATGCAGACACAGGGGTTACCAGGGTGATTTTTAAGATAAGGTGAACACACGTTTAGTAGGAGAGCCTCCCTCTGAGGAGTTGGGGCTGCATTCTGCCCTCTCTCTGGTTTATTAAGCCCTGGGGAATTGCTGGATAGAAGCTGTAGAAAAAGGCCAAAAGACAGAGCCAAAGTTCCAAACTTCCCAGGACTCTAAACTGAGGTTCCCAGAGCTTAAATTGAGGTTCTCATGTATGTAGCTTCTCCGAGTTGTTTTGTTTTACAAGTGGCAATTCAATAAGCTTAGTAATAACATTAAAATAGCAGTGTAGATTTTATCCGTGCAGCTACCAGTGTGGGTGGCATGTTCATGGGTCACTTCATAATACCACATGGCTGGTATTTCTTATTTTGCTTGGCTGAGTGAAGTTTTATTTGAATGGAGAACCATGGAAGTGGATTTTTTTTGGGAAGTGGCAGAAAACACCTTCAATTTTAGTAGAATCTCTAATAGATTTGGCACATTTTCAGAAGCCAGAAATCATCATCATCCTCCTCTGCCCTTTACTTTTGTATTTTAAGCAAAATACCCCTGGTGGGTGAGAAGAAATGAACCTTTCAGAAGCAATAGCTTGGTAGGAAAGATGCTGGAAAAACACATTTTGTAGAGACCATAAGGTGATGGTGGTGATGGGGCCTGGCAGAAGGAGCTGTGTTGCTGTGCTGAGAGCTCTATAGACAGGTCTCTTAGGAACACACAGCAGTGTCCTGGTTCAAAACCATTTTGTCTATAAAATGCCACATGCAGAATATTTCTCCTGTTATTTCTGGGAAGAAGTGACTCTGAGGTAACTTCTAATGTGGCAGCTCTGGTGCACACAGGGTAATCTTAAGGCTGGTGCTGTAAAGCTGCAGATAAAGTAATTAGCTGGCAGAAATATGGCTTTTTATCTAGAAAATGTGTTTAGCATGCCCTGACTTTGCAAGGTGCCTGTTTGTTTAAGACTGGATCTTACTTGGGACTACTGTATTTGAAAAACAAACACATGGTTAAGTGTCTTGGTAGTTTGGGACTCATGTCTATGCAGGTGAGATGAGGAATTGTCCCTGCAAACACTGGACTTGTTGGGTTCCCTGTGAATTGGTGCAGGAGTTACCGACAGCCATGAGAGGAGAGTTGGACCATGGGCTGTGTCACTGGACTGTCATTTATCAAGGGTGGTCACGGTCACAGTGTCTGTGTTCACCAGATAGGGTCAAACCTCAAAGTCACACTTGTTTTTTGGAGAGCTAAACAGTAGTGAGGTCTAAAATCACCAGTGTCCATCATTTTCATTAGCTGGGATACTGCTAAAAGTGTTTAAAGTAGTCTAAAATTAAACTTGTCTGAATAGATTAAGAGAACAACCATCATTTTTGTGGTAACTTTGCTTTGCAGGTTTGTTAGTCTGCCAGCTCTGGAATTTCAGTAATGTTCTTCTTGGAAGTTAGCACAAAACATGGAAACTGTTTGACTTTATAGCAAAACAGGCATTGCATTTCTAAAAGTCACCCAAATTTGTTTTCAGATGTTCCTTAAAATGTTTTACTGCCTTTGTGGTGTAAATAACACACTGTTGTCTACAGTTTTAGCTGTTTGGCTTAGCAATATTTTTATGTAACTGAAGGACAGGGCGTGAGCATCACATCTGACAGATACACTGTGGCCCAAATAGTACCTGCCTGTCCCTGTGGCAGGGAGAGGCCTGTTTTTATTGGAATTTTTATTGGAATTCAATGGGCCAGTGAGGAATTCTTCTGTGGAACACCTACCTGAGGGTTTAGTTCTTTGTGGGCTTTCCCTCAGTACCAGAAGCTGCTCAGTGTGGGGTTGGTTTGACAGCAGTGACCCGATTCTAGAGATCTTCTGGCTACAACAGACTCTCCTCACTAGTGGTTTTTATCCTTCCAGCCAGCTTGAATGGTAATCCTAGTTGTCCAGGGACGTAAAATTCACAGCAAACTAAATGGAAAGATTTAATGTGACTTTTGTGGAAGAGCAAATGTGTTGCATACAATCTTTTTTACCAGTTAGGATTTATCAGTCAAGGTTCTTTGCAATGGTCATCCTCTTTAAAACTACCTCTGAAACAAACCCAGCATCCTTTTTAGGGGGTTGTGCACTGCAGGCTGCAGCTCCTCTTGTTGTTTTTTTTTTCTTGTTTAATACTAATAGCTGTTCTGGCTGTGAAACCTATACATGATGATCTCAGCAATGTCTTGCTAATCCCAGGCACACAAGCGAAAGGCTGATGCTGCACCCAGAGATCTCTGCTGAAATGATTGATACAAATCCCCTGCCTGCCGAAGTTTAATGCTGTTGTGGAAGTGGAGAGCCAAAATAATATGGAAAGATCTGTGGGTCTTGTGTGCAGCACCCAGCTGAGATTCAAAACAAACTGGGCTCAGATACTTCAGTTTAAAAACCCGTGGCTTTTGGGTGTGATGAGCGCTCAGAGCTGTGGGTCTCTGGCAGTTTTGGAAATCGGACGTTGTGTTTTTGTACTTGGTGCTTCACAGAATCATGGATTTATTGAGGGTGGAAAAGACCTCCCAGGTCGAGTCCACCCTGTGCCCGATGCCCACCTTGTCCCCCAGCCCAGAGCATTGAGTGCCCCCTCCAGTCGTTCTTTGGACACTTCCAGGGATGGGGACTCCAGACCTCCCTGGGCAGCCCCTTCCAATGCTTTTCCATGAGGAAATTCCTCCTGATGTCCAACCTGACCCTCCCCTGGCACAACCTGTGGCCATTCCCTCTTGTCCTATCCCATGTTCCCTGGGAGCAGAGCCCGATTCCCTCCAGCTCCCCCTCCTGTCAGGGAGTTGGGGACAGCAAGAAGGTCGCAGACACCACCTGATTAATATTTTTAAATTAATTTAACAGAGGTTTTGGGGAATGTATACACTTCTTATATGCCATAAGAGCCCTCGTTCTCAAATGCCACTGGTACCTTCCAGTTCTGCAACTCCCCCTGTACCATGTGAAATCTGAGCAGCCGTGGGTAGGTGAGTATTGTCCTGGACTCGCAGGGAGCAGTGACTTTAATCCAAATAACTTCTTGCAGAAGGGCTCACTGGGTCAGGCAGTTTGTGTTGCTCAAAGCCCTCGTGTTCCCTACACAGCACTGTGCCTTAGGATTTTACCAGCTAACATCTGTCTCGGTGCAATCAGATTCCTACCCAGGGTTTCTTATACATTGCAGATGTTCATACTAAGTGTCAACATCTACAGAAGTTACAGGTTAGCCTTTTTATTCTAAATATTGTGATGGGGTGTAATACGGTGGGGAATGTGGAAAACATTGAAGGTGCATGGCAATATAACTTGCTCGGAAGGAACATTTTGGAAATAAGTCAGTGTCAAACTATGTATCTAAATGTAACGAGCAGAGATTTCCTAAAGTTGTATTTCGGGTCATTTTTAAAAGAAAATAAATACCTAATTTTCTTTAGCAATGGAGTGTGCAAATTCTTAAAAGTCCTTGATTAAAAACAGAACAAAAAGTATTAATTGTTTCCAGCTGGAACTTACCTTGTGCTGCCAGACACCACCTCCTGTGGCATCCAACTAGAGAGGAGAGAAAATTTTCGCTCTGTGAGTAGATGGTTTCAATGTGTCTGTGCTAAACGTGATGAATGCTCTGCTCTGACAAATGTTCTTCTCGTTAACGGTGCTGTAATTAGAACACACCACGGTTTTGCCATGACATTCTTCAGTTGTCACTTTCTTATTCAGCCCACTAGAGATCTTTTTAAAGCCCAGAATCCTTCTTATCCCCAGGCTGAAAGGAGAAATCCAGTAATAGCCACTTAGGGAAGATTTGCTTTTATTAGAAACCTATAAATGGGTAACTTACTGTACACAAGTGGATATTGGGATGGTTTGAAGATGAAATCACACTGCAATAACTGGTCTGTAGCTACGACCTGTGTGATTAAATGATGTGTGTTACACACAGAGAGTTTGAAGGCAGCACCAAGTGATTTTTTTCTCTTGCTTTAATGTGGGTGAATGCAAACCATTTGATTTTTAAAAAGTTTGCAACATGAAAACAGTGAAGATATATATATGCAGACATTTAGATGTCTTTGTTGACGGTGCATATATGTGTATATATACGTATATATACATTTATATATACACACACACACACACGTAGCTCTATGTTCAGTCTGCCCTTGCTGCTGAGTCCATGGGACAGTCAGTGGGAGGGTTTTGCATGACTGAGTGGCATTTTCTCAGGCACAGCACCTCTGTTTTAAAAAATCAGCTTATCTCCCATGTTGTAATGCTTGTTGATGTAACATGATAAGGTATTGTATCACCAGTTCTGCTGTCTGAGCTGCACAGTGCACTGTGAGGGGAAACACTGTGTGCTGCCAGCAAAGGAGCTGGGAATGCGATTCCAAAGCTGTGTCCTCATCTTTCTGCCTGGCTAAATTATGCTGAGGGATGTTGATATAAAAACCTCCAGGACAGATTCAGAGTGTGGAGCAGAAGGCTGGAATCTGGCCTGTATATTCCAACTATTATTATAGTGACAGGACAAGGGCTGATGGCTTCAAACTGCCAGAGGGTGAAGTTAGATGGGGTATTGGGAAGAAATTCCTCCCTGGGAGGGTGGGCAGGCCCTGGCACAGGGTGCCCAGAGCAGCTGTGGCTGCCCCAGCCCTGGAAGTGTCCAAGGCCAGGTTGGACGGGGCTTGGAGCAACCTGGGCTGGTGGAAGGTGTCCCTGCCCATGGCAGGGGGTGGGATGAGATGAACTTTAAGGTCACTTCCAACCCAAACCATTCCATGACTCTATGGTTAATTAGTGTGGTTCCTTGATGGAAAAATTAATCAGGAGACTCTTGTACCATTTGGACAGGCAGAAGAAGAGATTTACTTGCATTTAGCAATATTCCTTTGGTTCATTGGGTTTAACTTTTGCCTGCTGAGAGGCTGGTGCCATTCCAGATTCATTTAGCACAAAGTGCTTTAAAAAGCAGCTGCATCAGTTCAGTGAGTTGTTGCATAGCACAAATTTGCCCCATTTAATTTTTGCCTACTGACACTTTCAATACATGGGCTGAGGGCTTTTCTTAAGCTACTTACCTGGTTTATAACCATATGCCAAGGCTCTTCAGTGGTGTCTTGTTTGGGATCTTCACATTTGGATCTTCTGCTAGATATATTTTAAAGGGACCTGATTTTTCTGAAGAAAAGAGCCAGGGAGTTGCCCGGGGCCATTCCAAAGGGCCTCAGAATTACCAGACTGAAAACTTTGTGTGTGTTTTCTGGTAACTGATGGTACAAATAACTGGTGGTGCCTGGACTCACCACGTGCAGGACATTGCTGTGCTCTCTCCGCCAGAGGAGATCTTAGTGTGGGTCAGTGTGTGGCTCGAGGCTGTTTGAACCAAAGAGTTGAATTTGGCCCATAATTCAGTTTTCTTTAAGCATCAGCAGGCAAACTAGTAGTGCTAGTCTTGGTATGATTCATCTAATCCTTTTTATAAGCTCGGTTCTTCGTGGCGCAGGCGATGAGTGAGTGGTAGGCAGCTTTGGGTTTGTTTTCTTTCCTCCTGTCAAATTAGCCTAATGGGTTTTCCAAACATTAGGGCAGCCACATGCACAGATGCTCAGAAGTGCCTTTCCCTCTGGAGCTTGCTCTCTTCACTGGGATTTTGGATGTGAAACCTCGGGATGAAGCGCGTGTGACGTGCCCTGGATGTTTTCCTGCGCTCCCATTTCTCTCTGCCTGGGAGTGATGGATGTGCGGGAGCTGCTGGGTGCAGATGCAGACAGCTGTGCTCCGAGGCAGCTGGGAACACTGAGCTTACAAGGAGCCCTTTGTGAGGAAAGTTTGGGATCTCAGGAGTTGCTGGGAGATGGGAATGTTGGTGGGAGGGCTCTGCAGCTTTTCCCTCAGCTCTTGCAAGGGGGATTCAAATAATTGTCCCTTAAGTGTGCTTCAGCTCATTTCCTTTGTCTGTGTGGATGGAATAGTTGCCCGAATTAAGTCTGGCCATTCTTAACTGCTGAGAGGAGCTTTTTTAAGATGAGGAGAGGCAGCCCCAGCCAGGAGAGGAGCCGCGGAAGGGTTTACGTTCCTCCCACTAGCTGGGAAGCTCTGGAATTTGGCTTTACAAGCAGAGAGGCCTGTCCGAGAGGATTGTTTTCCTGGGCAAGAGGGTTGTAGGTAGGAAGGCAGAGACCATGATTACTATAATGAAGTGTAATTAAGCATAGCTGAGAAGGGATTGAAGGCTATAAACCACATGCCTGATTAGCCCACAGAATGCACTGTTGGAGGCTGTTGTAAAGACCAGTGACATAAACCAGGCTGGATTTAATATGAATTTCTTCACCGTTTTGATTGCATTGTGAGAACACCCTGGATGTGGGGCTGGGAGCAAGGGGATCTCCACATGAGAAATAATACAGCCAGGCTGTGCCCTGGGGTGGTTTTTTTTTGGCTGTTGTGGACATGGAAGTGTGAGATATCACAACCAAGAAGTTGCTGGGAGAGTGGAGTTCAGCTGGTGGCCTTCAAGGTCTGTGTGGAGGGACACCTTGTAGGGCAAAAAAAAAAGAGTTGGAAAAATTCACCCTGCCACACTCAGCAGGAGCCTCAGAACTCGTTCTGACCTGGGTGAAGGATGAGAAGGAGAAGACAAAAGGAGGATTTTTCTCAATACTGTCACAGGTCTGACCAACAGTGCCCAAAGTCCTGGTCCATGTGCTGCCCAGGGCTGTGAGTGCAGAGGGATCTCCCCAGCCCTGTGTGTGCCCGTCCTCTGCCCTGCCACTGCCACAGCCCTGGGGGACAGCAGCACCCGTAACGTCACCGCCAGGAGCTGCCAGTCTCCCCAGCAGGTGTTAATGATGGATGGCATAAATGGAATTATCTCTGAGGTGTGTGCAGCCAGCTGTAAAGTCATCAAACAGGAAAGGTCGTGCGAGTAATTTACCCCAGATGTCTGCTCTCAAAGCCACAAGCACAGAATAAATGTGTGCAGGCAAGCAGAGAGGGATAATTTTTTTGTGTCCGAGGCTGAATCTCTGAGACATGAGCTGTGAATCCCCCCTATATCCCCTGCACAATTCCCTTCATTGCTGTTTTCCTCTGCAGAGCCTTTGGCATGCTTTGGTCTTGATGCCACCAGCCCTTTGCTGCCCTGGGACAGAAAGGAGCTGGAGATGGGCAGTGCTGGGGCTCCTGCAGCTCCCTGGCCCTCTGAAGGTGCCTGAAGAAACGGGCTGCCCACCTTTTTATGCTTCATTTCTTCTTTAGATGGAGATAAATGTGGAAACAATGGGGGCGGTTTAAGATTATTTTGCCTCTTTGCTGAAGACACCTTGCAGCCTCCACACAGGACCCTGGGCACTGGGAGGGCACAACTGTGTTTTCCAGCACTTTCCAGACATTTATACCCTGGTAATCTTCAAAAATACCCCTTTAATCTGGTCACTTGCAGGGGCACAGGGAGCGGGAGGGTGGACACGGCCACGGCTCCCACTGGGCACTGATTGCTGGGGAAGGTTTGAGGCTGGCAGGGTGAGTACAGGGAAGCTGCTGGTTATTTTGGGAGGTGCAAGAGGGGAGCAAAGAGCCCAGCTTTCATTTTCCAGCCAGCTGGTGCTGATTCAGGATGTTTTTGCAGGGACAGTGGCGTGGAGCTGAGCTGCCACCGCGGGCTCGGTGACACACGCTCGGGCTGCAGTTCCACACTGCAGCAGCACTTTACCTCCCTCATCCTCTGATTTCTCACTCCTGGGGCACTGGTGGTGCTTTCAGGAGAAGCAAGAATGTTTGGGTGGGGGGCGGGGGGAAGAGAAAGCCAGGACCTCCAAGCTGGATTTTCTTCTTCTTTTCCCTGGTCTAGTGGATCACATGCTTTGCTATAACTATTTCCAGACCCCTCTTCAGCACTTGCAGGACTAAGTGTGATCCTTTGACACATCGCCATGTGACGGGAAATGCACAAGAATAGCACAAACCTTTATAAATACTCTTTGAGGATTTTTTATTTTCCTATTAAACTAAACCCAGAGCTCCATGCATCATCTACACCGTTGGGCTCGGTCCCACATGGTGGAAATTTGGCCTTTATGAGCTGCTTTCTCAAGTTCTGGTCTCATTCCATGGCCCTTTCTATGAACTGGCAGTGTTACAGAAAGATGTTTTACCTTCCCAAAGGGCCACAACAAATGCAGCTTTGGGTGGGCCCCATTTCAGGCGTGTTCCCCCCATCCTTTCCACACATCTCTGTCCTCCCTGATGGCATTTGCAGGGTTCTTCCTACATGGCACTGCTGAGGGATTAAGCACTGCCAGCAGCAGGCATGGCAGGTGGGAGGGTGACCTTGGTCTTTCCTCTATCATTGCAGGATGGTTATTTTCTTATTTTGTATATAACTGGTTTGGACAATTTTCTTATTTTGTGTTTAACTGGTTTGGTCACACTTATCAGGCCATCTCCCTTATTTTCTCTCTGCCAGCCTCCTGGAGCTTTCTCCATCCACCTGGATCCTGCCACCGCAGGGATATGTTGGCACAGTGATGGATCCTGAGCCTGAGTCCATGTGAAGAACCCTCAGTCACTTCTAAATCCCTTTCCCTGTCCATAAGGTGGGATAACAGCTGGAAAGGGGCTTGAATGCAGCAATGTGGGTGATGTCTTTTGAATACTGGGATGCACCTGGTTCAAACCTGTACCTGCATCCTGCTATCTCCATTTTGGGTTGTATCCAGCATTTTTCCATGCACATCAGCATCCAAAAGCCTGTGGCACATGAAAGGGCAATGAAGATGTTGCTGGTGCCAAGGAGTCTCAGACCTGCACGGAAACATCCTGCTGCCACTTGCATCCTGGGGAGCTCGCATCCCAAGCAAAAACCCCTTTAAAATGCAAACAGATCTCTTCTTACCAAATAAATAAATATTTCTGACTTCCCCAAAAAACTGCAAACTAAACCAAACCAAACAAAAAACAAAAAAAAAACACCCCAAAACGCCAAAAACAAAAACCCCAAACCAAAAAAGCGAGTTCCATCCCACCTAGCTGCTGTTGCTGTGTTCCCAGTTGCTACACAAACAGTTTTATTTCGGGCTCCCTCCACATGCCAGCTCCCAGCCTGCTGCAATGTAATCTCGTGTTGTTGCGTTGAGCACGTCGGGGTGGCCACGGTGGGTCCGGCACGACCCTCCCGGCACGGTCTCCCCAGCACAGCCCCCCCGGGACAGCCACCCTGGCACGGCCCCCCCAGCTGCTGGCCCTGACCCCGGCCACTTTTAGCCTGTTGCTCGCTGGCCCGAGTGTTTTTCCACCACGCTCAGAAGCCCCAATAAAGCCCTGTCAGCACCCACTGCCACCAGCACCTGTGCGGGGTGCTGAGGGCTGAGCCTCCCGCCCCGGGGGGACTCACTGTCACCTCTTGGGTGGCCCCCCAGCCCCTGACCCAGAGCAGAGGGTGTGGGGGTCCCTGTGCCCCAGCTCTGGCTCGTCACACCAGTGCTGACCCCCAGCCTGGCCAGCTCTTGGGTCACCCTGTGCCTTACGCGGAGATGTCAACGATAGGATGGGTGGGAATGGATTTAAACTGAAAGAGAGAAGGTTTAGATGGGACATTGGGATGAAATTCCCCGCTTTGAGGGTGGGCAGGCCCTGGTACAGGTTGCTCAGAGAAGCTGTGGCTGCCCCAGCCCTGGAAGGGTCCAAGGCCAGGTTGGACAGGGCTTGGAGCAACCTGGGCTGGTGGAAGGTGTCCCTGTCCATGGCAGGGGGTTGGAACTGGATGATCTTCAAGGTCCCATCCAACTCAGACACTCTTTGATTCCATGATCACTCACAACCTTCTCATGGGATGCAAGAGATTACACAGTTTTATCTTCTCTTTCCCCCTTCCTTGCAGGCAGCGCTCCACCCTCACACACCCTTGCTTACACACCTGAGTGCCTGGGGGTCAGTGAGGCCTGACGGAGGCCAATTAACAGCATTAATTGCCATGGGAGAAGTTGCCCTCCAGCAGTGCTGGTCCTCCTTCCTAGCTGGGAGTATCTGTGCAGGGTGAGGACTGACCTCTGCTTGTTCCGCCGCTGACCCCACAAGCCCCGAGCAGCGCTTTGCTTTGGGCACTCCCAACAACAAGCCTTCTGTGGGGGAAAGTCAAGCAGTGGGGCGTGTAAAGCTGTTCCATCTGGGATGTGTCACTGCCCAGGTTTGTATGGAGACCCGCAGAGAGCAGTCCCTGCCACGTGTGGGGTGTTTTTAGGTTCCAGCTCCCCGGCACTGCCTCTGTGCTGTACAGAGCACCTGGAAAGGCTGTGTCAGAAAAATACAGAGGGTGAACTTTGCCCTGAGGCCCCTGTGCTCGTGTCAGCTGCCTCTCAGCCCAGAGTTTGCTCTGAGGGAGCAGAAAAAACCACCCCAGTGGCCATCCTGTTAGCAGGGGCTGGGCTGGGTGGATTTAGGGGGTCCCTGCTGGCACACGGTGCCCACCCTGACAGAGAGACATCGGTGAAAATCATCTCCTCCAGCTCACACGGGCCATTGAGGAGAGCCAGGGAAGCAGCAGCGCATGGACTGCATATGTCCCTCTGGATTAGGGCCAGCCCAGGAGCTGCTTATGCTAAGGGAGCTAATCTCCATAATCTTGTCACACAAATGCCTCCTCTCTGCTGGCACACCAGCAGGGATTTGGGTTATCCGTGGATGCCAGCAGATGTAAGTGCCCAGGGAGGTGGCACAGAGAGAAGGCACACCTGGGGCTCCCGGGGGCACTGCCAGCTTGGGTTCAGCTGGGGCTGCTGTGAAATCCCCTCCTGTGCCCTGCTCTGGGCTCTGGGGAGCTGCTGTCCAGGGACGGGGTGTCTCAGGGCACTGGCTTTAAAAGCAAGTCCCTTTGCCCCAGCTCGGTGCCTGTAACCCCTGGGTGCTCCTTTCCCAGTCTATGCCCTGTTTTTCACCCTTCCTGCTGTACCTCCGAGGTATCTCTGTGTGATCCTGCAGCATTTCCTCCTGTGGCTCACCCCGCCTTGGCTGATGGGCTGGGACAAGGCTGGGGGGGACTCTCTGTCCGTCTCTGGGTCTGGTGTAGCTGATTTCCTTGTGTTGGGCTTTGTCAACCTTTTCAGATCACCATTATCTCTGGCTGGGCCCCTCTGAGGGGTCTCTGCTCTGCAGGGGCACATGGGCCCTTCTGACCTTAGAACCTGATCCAGTCCAAGGCCACCTCTTGCTGCCAAGGAGCCGAGTCTGTTCAAGTTCATCGGAGTTATTTTGGGCTCAGAGAAAAACCTCTGGGCTCCCATTCTCTTCTCCTGTTAAATCCCACGAAGTGATGAGTGATGTGGAGGCAGGAGACAGGACCTGCCTCCCCGCCTGTCACAGAGGTGTTGTGCAGGGAATCCACAGCTCCATCCCACAGAACATGACACCCTTGGCTGGACACCCCCAGGGACCACGGTGGCAGTGGGTGCTGTGGAGCACTGGGTGCCTCTCCAACAGCATTCCTGGTGCATGAGGGACACATTTTTATTCAAAAGATTAGAGGCTCTGTTTCCTGAGCTGAAATCCTGTTCCCTCTCTCTAGTGGCATCGCTGTGGTTTTTTGGGGGTTTTTTTAAGAAAATCCATAAAATAAACCTGCATTCAGGTCAATGGGATGTGAGGGCTGGGCATGAGTTGCTGATCACCCCTTGCTCCGAGGCCATGGGGCTGCTCTGCTGCTCAGGTGTGCCTTAGGTTTTCCCTGGTGTGGGATCTGGGGTTTTGCTTGCCAGTTGGACTCCATCCCTTTCACAGTTAATTATTTTAGAGCAGATATATTTCTGTATTTCTGAGCAGCGGGTTTTTGTGACTGTGAGTTAGGGAAGTACATTTGACATCATCTCGTGGGCAGTGAATCAGGATCCAGTTTCCAGACGGAAAAAATCACCATGTTGAGAAAAACAGAGTAAGGGGTCAGTGCTCGGGGGGTTTTTGTGTGCTTTCAGTGTTCTCTTTTGTGGTGCTAAATGCTCCCTGGTGTGGGGGGACACTGCCTGAGGTGGACACAGGTAGGATGTGATGCTTTGTCCATTAGGTCTTGCTGAGTCCAGTGGTGTGTCCCCTCCTTTGTGCTGTGAGCAGGACAGCCAGGAAAGGGGGAGGAAAATCCTCATCCCCAGCAGCCAGACAGATATAATCCTGGCCAGTATTTCCTGACGTGTCCTGCAATTACGGGCTCTGTGTGTCAGCTAGAGTATGTCCAGCGGGAAGGGTTTGGGGAGCTGGTCCCGCTCGGGTATGCGAGTCACGCCAGGCCCCTCCGGGTGCTAATCTGTGACGGGAAGCCCAGCCCTGGAGCTGCTGCCTCTTCCCACCGTGTGCCAAGGGCCCTTGCTCCATCTCCTCCTGCAGCAGCAGGGTGGTGCCAATGGGAAATGTTGCCGGGCAGGAACATGCCATGCTCCGGCAGGGTCGGGAAGAGAGGGTCTCCTTAAAATTTTATTGCTCAGACTTGTCTTTGAGAGGGTGATGTGGAGAAAATTTGTGGTTACATTTTTGGGGAATAAATCCAAGTTAGAATAGCTGCTTTCATCCCAGAGGATCCCACAGTGCTTTATAAATAGATTTGCAAACCATGTGCAAGGATCACTTCCAAGCTCTGAGATGCTGCCGCTTCCTTGGAGAGTGAAGCAGCTGGTGGGAACAGAGCTGGAGCTTCCAGGGCAATGGAAAAAACCTCAGTGCTAGACTTCCAGTGCTACCTCCTGTCCTTATTCCAACCCTTCTGTTGCTTTGCAAATGGTTTTAATAGCTGTAATGGTGATTAACAACATCTTTTCAATTCTATTACCCCTCTCCTAAAAGCACAGGGGATTATTTCAAGGTATTATCATTTTTTTTTTGATGTGGGATAGCTTTTCACCAGCCTTGCGCTCCCACAGACTCACCCAGGGAGGAGAACAGGATGTACACAGCCTTAATGATCATTATCCTAATCTTCACAGCCTATTTGTCCTGATAACTCTGCTAGAATCAAATAATAATAATCTGGTTTATTACATGCCATGGAGGGCGCATTGGCAGCTCAGCCACTTGTGCCGCGTACATGCAAAGGCTGAGCCTGCTGCCATCCCTAATGGAAATGGGAGTGGAAGGAGGGAAAAATCAGTTCCCATTCACATCCACATGAACCCTCTCCTGGCTCAGCAGTGAAGGCTGCACAGAGCAGCCCCAAAATCCCACCCTGAGAGTGTTGTCCCAACTCTCCTGGAGCTCTGGCAGCCTTGGGGCCGTGCCCACCGCCCTGGGCAACCTGCTCAGTGCCCACCACCAACCTCTTCCCGAGATGCCACCTAAACCTCCGCTGATGCAGCTCCCTCGGGAATGTGTGATGTGGGGAAAGCCACGAGCCGCGGGGGTGGTTCCCTTTGTGGGGCTGGGGGTGCTGAGGAGGGGGGCAGCTCGGGGGCAGCTCGGGGTGCCCCCCTGCCAGGGGCTGGGCAGGGCTGGGTGGGCACCGGCGGGGCCGCGGGGCCCGGGGGCCACCTCGTGGCGAGCGGCGGGGCTGAGTGTGCGGCGGGCCGGGACCCGACCCCGCCGGGAGCGGCCGCTCCGCTCCGCTGCAGCATCCTCAGCAGGGACAGCATCCCCCGGGAGGTACCAGCAGGGACCGCATCCCCTGGGAGGTATCAACAGGGACCGCATCGCCCGGGAGGTATCAACAGGGACCGCGTCCCCCGGGAGGTGTCAGCAGGGACCGCATCCCCCGGGAGGTATCAACAGGGACCGCATCGCCCGGGAGGTATCAACAGGGACCGCATCGCCCGGGAGGTATCAACAGGGACCGCATCGCCCGGGAGGTCCCAGCAGGGACCGCATCGCCCGGGAGGTGTCAGCAGGGACCGCATCGCCCGGGAGGTACCGCCAGCACCGCCTCCTGCTGCCCCGCAGGCGCTCCCCCAGCTCTCACCGCCCAGCTTTGCTGTAAGAAGCACAGAGCTATAAACCAAGTATTTGTGCTCATAGTGGGCCGCCTCTTGCCTTCCCCTCTCTCGTTACTTCTCTAATATATTCTTTAATTTCTTAATAAATTCACGCCAAAGGACACATTGCTTCCTAAGGATTTCAGGTGGAAGATTTTGTTGTCGGACTTAGCTGGAAATGTGATGTTACTAGGAGAGAAGACATCTATCTGCATAAACCAGATTTGCTAAGAGAAATCTTTACTTTATCAACAAGTAAGACATGGAATAGTGCAAGTATAAAGTCCCTCCCAGCATCAGATTTATCTTAGAAATAGTTAAAAGGCTCTAAGAGGCTTGATGGTAGGACAGGGGGGAATGGTCTTAAACCGAGAGGTTGAGGTTCGATGTTGGGAGGGCATTCTTCCCTGGGAGGGTGGGCAGGCCCTGGCACAAGGTGCTCAGAGAAGCTGTGGCTGCCCCAGCCCTGGAAGTGCCCAAGGCCAGGCTGGACAGGGCTTGGAGCAACCTGGGCTGGTGGAAGATGTCCCTGCAGGGGTGGAACTGGATGATCTTTAAGGTCCATTCCACCCCAAACCACTCCATGATTAATTCTCGGACAACATGCTGAGTACATCAGGAAATCCCTGGCCCTGAGTCACCCTCCCCTCCAGGCTTGAAGGCAGAGGGAAGTGGGGGCTCTGGTGTCCCAGCCCTGTCCTTGCCCCTGATGGAGGAGCCAGCGCAGCCTTTGGCTCGGGTGAGTAACCAGGGAGGATTTCATGGGAAACCCAGGCTCCCAAACTGTGCCTCCTCTGTGCTGGTGTTTATCTTTGAAATAGCTGGAGGGTCGGGTTACAAAGCAAATATGAGTGAAACGAAAGGAAACACAGCAACAAAGTGGGTCAATCGTTTTCCTTTGACCAGATTCCTCTGTGGAGAAAAACTTGCCTGAAAGGTTCCTTTCCCCTGACGTGCTGAGACGAGCCCAAGTCAGGGGAAGCCAATGCTGGGAAAACCCCAAGGAGCAGCAGCTTTGAAGCATCTTTGATCTGCTGTTACAGGGTACATCGGCTCTAACTCTGACCCCCAAAATGCCTCGTTAATTGGGGTGAAGGATGCAGGCTCAGATTCTGGGAGATGCTGCACGTCCCAGACTGAATCCATTTTCCCAGCAGGAAAGTTTCTTGCTGCAAACACACCGTGGTGTGCCGGGAGCAGGCAAAGGCCTCTCCTGCTCTCTGGGTTTCACAGGGAAACTCAGGACCCGTGGTGGGAGGCACTGGGAGCTCGACAAGGTTTATATTTTTAAAGCTGCCAGCGCCTGGTGTAGGTTTACTCACTCTCCCATCTGGTGACTGTCACTGCCACCTCCTGACAGACGCACAGTCTCTTGCTGCTAATGACGTACTTTGATTAGCTGGATCTGCTGCTTCACCCAGCTATTGATCAGTCACGGGTTAATAACTGGCTGTGTCAATGTGGGAGCTGTTTTATTGTTCTGATTAAAAAAATACGAGAGGATCTTACTGAACACAGAAGGTGCTGGGGTAGCAGAGGGGGACCAGCTGCTTCCTGCTCCAGGGTGGCCTTGCCTGTGTGTAGGGACACAGAGGTCACTGCCTGCCCTTCTCTGTCCTGCCCTTCACTGTCCTGTCCCTTTCAGGTCCAGGATTCTTCTTTCTTCTGGTGGCAGCTGCTTGTTGAGGGCTTGGTGTGGGTTTTGCGTACCATGGGCTTGGTGTTCCCTCTCCTGAATGCTGCAGTCATTTTATTTTGTCCTTGCTCTCCTTTATTTGAAATAGAAGAGGAGCCACTTCCATGGCTCGCTCTGTCCTTGTGGCACCAGTGAAATTGATGGCATCAGTGCAGACGGAGAGGGTGGTTTCTCACCAGGACCTTCCATCAGAGCATCTCTGAGGGGCTTCCAGAGCCCCTCATGGTTTACAGTGGGGCTGGGGCTGCTTGTCACATCCTAGCCCTGTGGACACACTGTACGATCTGGTGGCATGTCCATCCTTTGGCTGTGCCACACAGGGTGGTCTTCTCCCTGTGGCTGCCCAAATGCAGTGGCTGGGCCTTGGGAGATTGCTCCAGGCTCTGCTTGGAATGGCTCTGGGCATGTTCTTGCATCCCTTCCCCAGTGCACACTCCTTGCTTACTGTGGGGCAGCTGGGCAAGAGGGATGGATGTCAAAAAGCACATCTTCTTTACTTAGAAAACGGGGATTATCAGTGATGAGCAGGAGCTGCTTTTTATGTCCATGAATTAAATGTCTTGATTTCCTGCTGTGGAATGTTCATTGCTGAAGGAATGTTCATTGAATTTGCTGGATGTTGGGCAGCTCAAGAGTGGATCTCTTATCTGTTAGCCTCATTTTTATTGGATTCTGGAATGAATACGGAAATAGGAGTTAATTAGTTTCCATCAGGAGGGACTGTACTCTTTTTGGACTGGTTTCCCATGCCCTGATGCTCTGTGTGCTGTGGACGTGGTTACATCTCATCCTCCTGGGATGTGGTTGTGGATGGAGCAATGGTGGAGGAGGTGTTGGGGCACCAGCACCTGCCCAGCCTTGGGAACTGCCCTTTGGCACCTTGGGAATGGAAAGTAGGACACTGTTACTGGTTTGAGTGGGAAGAGACCTTGAAGATCATCCAGTTCCAACACCTTCCACCAGCCCAGGTTGCTCCAGGCCCCATCCAACCTGGCCATGGACACTTCCAGGGCTGGGGCAGCCACAGCTTCTCTGGGCACCCTGTGCCAGGGCCTGCCCACCCTCCCAGGGAAGGATTCCTTCCTAAAACTCAATCTAAACGTATTCGCTTTCAATTTGGGCCCATTTCCCCTTGTGTTATCTCTACAGGCTCTTCTAAATAGCCTTGCCCCATCTTGCCCGTGGGCAGCGGTGGGGCCGTGCTGTCCCCGTGTCCCCCGGGGCAGAACCCCCGTGGGCAGTGGGGTGTCCCCAGGGGCAGCGGCGGGGCCGGGCTGTCCCCGTGTCCCCCGGGGCAGGACCCCCGTGGGCAGTGGGGTGTCCCCGTGTCCCC
>VWZG01007175.1:187919-211349 GCA_013396735.1 Grallaria varia
GCCGCCGCCGCCGCCCGCCGCTCCCCCGCACGGGCCGCCGCCGGTGCCGGGCAGGGCCGGCCTGCAGATCCGGAAGAATGCCATCACGGACGACTACAAGGTCACCACGCAAGTGCTGGGGCTCGGCATCAACGGGAAAGTTTTGGAGATCTTCAGTAAGAAGAGCGGCGAGAAGTTCGCGCTGAAGGTGCGGAGGGACCCCCGGGCCGAGCTGGGGCTGGGGCTGGCAATGGGAATGGGAATGGGAATGGGGCCCGCCGCGGGCACCGGGAGGGGCCGGGGCAGCGGCGGCTGCCGCTGATGGAGGGGCTTTGCTGCGGGCACGGGGGTCCCGGAGGGGCCGGCGGCGGGGCCGGCCGGACAATGAGCTGCGCCCGCCCCTCCGGCCGCGCTTTAATCTCATTTCCCCTCCGCCCTCCCGACTGCGAGCAGCGAGACGTGGCTTTCCAGCTTTCGAGTGTGAAAAACGACGCGAAGTGACATCTTGGTGGCCCGGGGTGGAGTGGAGAGGAGCCTGTGGCCTGGCTGGAGTCCCCCCTCCCGCCCCGTGGGTCTGCATCTCCAAGCGTGGGGTCCACGCTGCAAAACGCGGGGGTCCCTCCGTGGGGCTGCTCACGGCGTGGGGTGTGACCCCGCTGTCCCCTTGTGATGGCGGGTCCCTCCCGGCTGTGACCCTGAGCGACTCGTGCCCCAGTTCGCAGGAGGGTGTTCCAGCGATACGATGTTGCCCGCGGTCCGTAACACGCTTCTCTTTGATACGCGTGGATAAACAGTGGCGGAAAAGCTGTGCTTTACCTGATGCGACCCGCTCCTTGTTTTCACACGGGGCTTTTTGGAGCAAAGAGGGGAGCGTGTCTCTCTTTGGGAAGTCCGAATTGATTCCCGACACGCTGGGTGCAGGCAGCCTGCTCGGTGGGAGCAGCGTGTTCTCCAGCATCCGTGCAATTTGCGCCCACACATGAGCTGTTCCAACCCTTGGTGTTGCCCTGAGAACTGGGAAGGCTAAAAAAAACCCCCACCTAAACCTGTGACCCCCATGTAAACCCGTAACTCCCATCTAAACCTGTAACTCCCACCCAAACCCGTGACCCCCACCTAAACCCATAACCCCCACCCAAACCCATAACCCCCAGCTCTTTTGTGTTTAGAGGTGCCCCTCTGTTGGTACCTGGGGTTCCCAACCTGGGTGAGTGAATGGACTCGGGGCTTTGGGGACACAAGTTGTGCTGCAGGGGTGGTGGGCTCAGCCAGGGATGGTCCTCCAAGGATGGGGGTCAGTGGGGTGATAAGTTTGACTCTTCTGTCAGGAGTGCCAGCATTTCTCCCGAGCGCTGTGCTCCGGGGTGACATGGATTGTCATCTCATCGGGTTGTAAATGAGCGAAATCCTCTTGTGTTTTGACAGCCGGGCTCCTCCTCACCTCTGGAGTTGACTCATGTCGTTAGAGCAGAGATGCCAGCACTTCCCTTTGGCAGCCCCGAAAGGGGAAGGATGGCACAGAGAGCGGGCACCGGCGGCTCCTGTGCCCGGCACCGGTGCTGTCACCGTGCCCGTGCCACAGCACACAGGGCAGAGGTGGGTCAGGGTTTGCTGCCAGGAGCTCAGCGGGCTCCTTGGCATCGCTGCAGAGCATCCTGGAGGGCAGGACATCGTGCTGTGCTGTCGGAGGGTGACGTAGAGCATCGGCGCTGCTCTGGGAGGGTGAGGCGTATTTGACACTGAACCTCTTTCAGAAAAAGGGATTGTCTTCCCTGTCCCCTGCCCCGGCCTCCTGTCGTGTCCCTGACGGGGAGGGACAAGTTCAGCTGAGTGGTTGGACGTGTCCCTGCCTCCTCAAAGAGCAGCACAGCTGCTACTGTAAGTGATTCCTTCTAGCACCTTAGAAACTGCTGCGCTGTGAGCTTGGGCTCTCGATGAGCCGGTGGGTACCCGCCTTGTCCTCAGGAGTGTGAGCTACAGGCTCGGTTTACCGGATTGTGATCTTTGGGCTGAGCTGCCGAGCCCAAACTTGGTGTGGGTGAGTGCCCTAGACATGATGTGTGCTGACTTCGTCCCCTGCTCTGGTACACAGCGGCGATGACGTCTCTGCAAGAGGTCTGTGGAGAGGTATTTGGGTCCAAATTACTCACGGACTGCATCACAGTGGAAAGATGACCTAAAGCAGGATCCACAGAAGTGATTGCATCGAGTTGTCATGTTTCAGATGATGCTTAAAAGAATCCTGATGGCCCATGGCCAGGAGCCACAGCTGAAATCTGTCTGCTGCCTTTCTTTGGTTGTGCAGTGAACCTTTCCATTTGGAACGTCACTCTTTACGTTTAGTATTCCGAAGTCTTGTATAACAGTGCAATCTTCCACTGGAGGATGAGAGGATGAGGCACAGTTGTCTCTCCCTGATGTTAATGGTGTTCTCTGGTTATTTTGTGCTTCCTCTGAGATTATGAGCAACTATTATATTGTTAAACCTCCTTCTCCCAAACCGAGAGATGCATTTAAGTCAGGGTTTTGCTGAGAGTCACTTTGCTTAAGAGAACTTTTCAGTGCTCCAGGAAAGCTGAAGAGAGCTTGGAGACAGTGTTCTAGCAGCAGTGAAAACGTTAAGGCCAATTTTCTTCCCCTTCCAGTACAACAGTTTGTGGCAGAGATGCATCATTAAATAAAATGATGCTGTATGTGAGTTAATGGATGGTAATTCTGCTTTCTGTGTAGTACCTAGGTGAAAACAAGAGATTCCTTTTCTTATGGGTTGTTGTTCATTTTTCAGTTTCCCACCCCTCAATTTTATTTTATTTTTTGGTACCAAGCAATACCTGAAGTGTGACATCCCTGAGTTATCTGGTGTGAAGCAGCCACGGATGGTCCCACTCACCCGTGACCTGACCCTGTTTGATGCATGATGATCTATCTGCTGCAGGGTGTGAACATAAAGCCCATGGAGAAGTGATGAATGGAACTGAAACGTGAGGTTTGAGTGATTCCTTACCCATTTCTCCCTTCTGCTTTAGTGTGATTTATTAGTAGGCAAAATTAGGCTTGTAATTTCTGTAGAGGCTGCTGTATGTAGGTCAGTGCTGGCCTGACTTGGCGAGGTTTGCTGTGGTCAGGCTGCAGTGGTGGGGCTGGGAGTGAGGGCTGTCTTGCCCTGCTGCAAATTTCACTTTTAAGACTAATCTTTAGGCAAGATGCTGAGTTGGTGGCTGACTGCCTTAATTCAGCAAGGAAATCACAGGTAAGCCAGGCTGGAGAGTGGGGAGGAGAAACAGCAGCTCGGTGGAGCTTTTCGTGGAGCAGGTTGCCTTTAAAACAAATTGTCAAACCTCACCCCTAACCTCAACTTCGAAGCAGGAGATCCTCCCCTGCATTGGTGAGCTTTGGAAAGGCTGGAAGAGCTTTTCAGGGCTCATGGATTTACCCCTCTCTGACAGCCTTGTTTCTGGAGCATCCTTGGTGCTTTGGGGCATGTTTGCGAAACGCTCTCAGTCTCACTCTTGGCCTCATCAGATAATCTGTGAGTGATGGTTCTTGTGATGGAGAAGGAGGAAGGAGGCCGGGACTTTTGTGGTTTATTGTTCTTGTAAGATGCCTGTCATGGAATTAGGGCAGGCTGCTCATAACTGATAACTGAGCAGTTCTGTGGATGAGCAAGTTTGTGGAGTTGGTGCCTTGTGCTGTCTCTCCCACCACGGTGAGAGGCTTCTTACAGAGGTGTTTAGGGGGGCAAAGACCCCTGTTTGCTGCATCTTTGTTTGAGATCAAATGCTTTGCCCCCCAGAAAATCCGTCTAGAAAAATATCCCTGGAGTGATGGAGTAGATGAAGATCCCAAGTTTATGCTCAAGGGAAACAACTCGTCATGTGTCTGCTGTACTTCTGTCCCTCTCTCAGTGGGGAGTTGTTTTCTTTTTATTAACTCTACCACGTACTTGATATATTCAGAAATCTCTTCACTGTGGCCTTATGTGCAAGCTGTGGTTGAAAAGCTGTGGAAAGTGTGGTGACATCACTGGGACTTTTCCAAAGCGGTGGTTTATTATCTCATTGACCAAAGGAGTCTACTGACTTGGGGTTTTAGTTTGTTTAAACAATTAAGGATTTGCCATAATCTCTTCTAAATACTTTACATGTTCTGAGCAGTCAGACCTGAGACTGTGATGGTCTGATAACAGCCTGGGAGCAGGGGCTTGCTTTTCACTTTGGTATGTGCTCAGGAAGTGGTGGGTCTCTTCCTCTCAATAATAATCTAATGCCATCAGCTAGAGGTCTTGCAAAAAGAAGTTTCCCATGTTTTCAGGGGCAGGGAACTGAGATACAGTGATTTACTGAAGGTCTTGCAGCCCGTCAGAGGCGGCACCGGGCTGAGGAGCTGAGCTGCAGGACAAAAATACAGCCCTTGTGTCTGTGTGATTTAGTTGCCAAATACAGCCAGGTAAAAGGATTGTTTTATCATTCACAGTGAAATCCCATTTGTGCTGTTGGGAATGCCCAGTGTATGGGACAGCGCTGGTCTGTGGGGCTGTGGAGGTGATGGCTCTGCCTCAGGTAGCGACTGGTGCAGAGAAGACGCTGGGATTTATCAAATACATGCTCCAAAACATTCAGACCAGTGTATAAATAATGATTTGAAGCTGTACAGACCGAGAGCCAGGTCTCCTACCGTGTTTGGTGGACAATGGACAGGCAGAGGTAATGAAAACTCCCAGAAAGCTCCTGCAGAGGAAGCCTGAGAGAGCGAGTTGATGACTTCTCTCTTCCCAGAAACATGCAGGATGTGCTCTGGTATCTGATGAGATGGACGAACTCCTGATGGCTTGCAGGGTGGCGCAGGTATGTGGGAGGCATCCAGAGGAGTGGCCGGGTCGGAAGTGGCTGTTTGGCCATCCCTGTGGCACGGAAAACAGCGTGGCTTCGAGTCTATGGTCTGGCACCTCCCGAGCCTTCACGGTGGGCTCGTGTGCCCCGCACCAGGGTGGTCCGAGGGCTTTGCAGCAGACGCAGCAGCTGATGCTGTTTTCAAACCCGTCCTTTTGCTGTGGTTTCACTGTCTGCTGAGAAGCTGCGAGGGACAAGCCTTCCTTCGTGGAGAAACCCGTCCCTCCTCCCGGCGCCCCGACCTGCGGGCGGCCCTCGCTGCAGAAGGCAGGCTCCTCTCCAAGCACAGCTGGCCCCACGCTCGCTCGCTCGCTCGGCTGGCCTCGAGTTGCAGCATTCAGGCAGCATGACCTCACCTCCTGGTTTCCAAGAATAACGCGCTGCCTCCCCTGTGCCGCGCCGGGACCGTCTGCAGTGGGTGAGGGCGGCAGCCACGGGCAGCTCCGGGGCTCTGCCCCCCGCCAGATGCCCCCCGTGCCCACCCCGTGCCCACCCCGCACCCCTCGGCTCCTCTGCTCTTGCTGGAGGAACTGGGAGAGGGTCTTTCCAGGACCCGGCTGAGCCTGCGGGTTGGTTTCAGAGGCTGGAGAGTGGGGGTGGATTTGTGAGGACCAGTTCCAAAAGCTGGCATGTGGACGCTCCTCCCCAAAAAAACCGGTTTGGAGCCTGGGCAGTGGCGTTGAGTCAGCGTTTCAGTGTGGTCCAGTGTTGAGCATCGTGGTCATCTCCGGTGGTGATGTTGGCGTTGGGTTTTAAAAGCCTCAGAGACCTGTATCCGGCTCAGAGTGGGTCCCATTCCCTCTGTGGATGCTCCTCATCTTTCATGGCTGCCAAACGCTAAAAGCAACATGGTCTAATGGAGGTGTCCCTGCCCATGGTGGGGAGGTTGGGATGAGATGACCCTCAAGGTCCCTTCCGACCAGACCATTCTGGGATTCTCTTATCCTGGGCAAAGGGGTTCTCCTCTCAGCTCTCCTGGCACGAGGACCGTGTGTGTGAGCGCTGCCCGGAGGCTCATTCTGTGCAGGGCTGTCCCAGAGATGGGTGGGCAGCAGCGCACAGGGGCCCGAGCGGGGCACGCAAGAGCAAGTCTGAATGCACAGAGCTCCAGCAGCCTTTTAAACTGCTGCTTCTTTGTACCTCCTGGCTGAGCCATTTCAAAGATTTCAGCCTTTTAAGATCTTACCAGTCTGAGGTAGGGATTACAGCAACTGGCAGGTTTAATGGCTGCATTAACTCACTGTTCCCTTTGTGGCCTCGGGAAGGGACTGACGGCCACGAGTCCCTGAGTGCTGGTAGATGCCCCTGACCTGAGGTGACTCGAAACACAAGTTTTGCTGGAGATGCCGTGAGCCGCAAAAATGCCATTGGGAGGGTGGTGGGATGATAACTGCTGTTGGAAGGGGGATACAGGATGGGGCACGTGGAGCTCCAGTGTGGCTCCCTGTTCAGTCTGATGCTGCCGAGGAGGATGATGGCATCTTCCCACGGCTTAGAGCCTTCCATCAGTGCCTGCCTTGCTGTGACAGTGCCCTGTCCCAGTGGCGAGGGCAGGTGAGCTCCCTGGCTGAGGCAGCCTGCAGCTGGCACGGTCCTTGCTGTCATATGTAATGAGATTATTGGAGCTGTTGGCGTCAGGGCTGCACGTGATTCTGTGTCTGGCTGTCCCGTGAGCCATAGCCTAAACTAGAGATAAAGTTCAAAATGCAGACCCGGATCTGAATGTTCCTGGGGCACCCAGCCAGGCTGGGACTTTGCTGCTCTGCTCCTGCTTGGCCTATAGATTGGGGATCAGTGGAAGGGTGGATTCATTTCTTTTGTCTTCATCGTTAAGTTAAGCTGCAGGTAGATCCCTGAGTGCCCCTCTTGAGTTCAGCCTCTCTTTGCTGGCCCCAGAGAAGGGGTTCAGTCGGGTTTAGGGCCCTTGTTGTCATACACTTCTCACCTTGGAGCAGGCTAAATCCGTGTAAGGGCATGTTGGGACTCTGTGCTGTCCCTGTCCCAAGGGTTGCAGCACCTCCTGGGTCGGGAGCATCTTCTGCCGAGCGTTTGGACCTGGAGCAGCCGCCCTGCCCATCCTCCTCTGGCCACGGTGCGTGGCACCGAGCTGGGGCAGCCTCTCCAAAGGCTCCTTGGATGTCCTGCCAAGTGTGTGTTTTCAGGGAAACGCGGCTGGAACGCAAGCTTGGGGCTGCTGTGGAAATCTGGCAGCGCGTCCCGGTGAGGCTGCAATTCCAGGAGCTGCAGCTCATGGCCTGGCGCGCCCGGAGGTGCCACTGGGAGCCGCGTCTGAGTTGGCCTCGCTGGGAAATGGGTTTGGAATCCCGGCAGGGCTGGGGGCAAAGCAGGTGCAACCAGGTCCAAGCAGAGCAGGAGGGGCGCGTGTTATCCTCGGGCTGATTTAACGAAGGTGGTAAATAAAACAAAGAGCGGGGGGCAGGTGGTCTGGTGGCAGGGATGTGTTTTTAATTTCAGCAGTAATGACAGCCTTATGGCATCCGCCAGCTCAGTGTTTAGGAACAATTTAAACTTGTTATATTTCCACTTGTTTTAGCAAACAGGGAGGGTCTGTGCTTGCTCACAGGTGCCACTGTGGGTGTCAGCGACCTGTCACCACGGAGTCCTGGCTCCCACAGCCCTGCAGCTCCTGTAGCTGCTGCTTTTGGATACAGCCGGGTTTGGGGAGTCATTGTCACCTGTGACAGCCTCCTCTGGCCAGCCGGGTCCCCTCGAGGCTCCCAACCGGGTCCCCTCAAGGCTCCTGTGTGACTCTCTCTTCCTCCTGGGCCATTTCACAACCTCGCTGCCATTGCGTTGGGCAGATGAGAAGACCTGGGTGGCTCTTGCATAAGTGGCGGTGCCGGTGCTGGGAAGGCCGGGCTTGCCAGGAAGTTTGAACTCAGGTTATCTCCTGGAAGTCATCAGAGCTGTGAATTTGGCATTTTCCGGTGGGTACCTCCCGTGCCGCAGGCAGGGCAGCACTGGCACGGGGACATGGCTGGTTTGGGGAGCCTGGAGGCATTGGAGCCCTTGGCTGGACAACTGCCTGGCCTTCTGGAGAGGACATCTGCCCCCTTGCTGGCCCAGGAGCTTGGAAGAGGCTTGTGGAGGCTTTTGCTTTTGTCCTCAGTGCTTTTTTCCTGCAAGGAATGAGCCTGTTTGTGGGATGAGGAGCTGTGTGTTTGTGTTGGAGCAGGATGCTCCATCTCCCTCTCCATCTCCTTTCCCGGCCTGCTTGTTCCACTTTGGAACTGAAACTCCTGGTATCTTTTGTTGTAAGGAAGGGCTGCTGTAAAGAGCAACTCTCTGCCAAGGTGTGAGATGCTCCGTGGGTGGTGGGATTCAGCAGGGAAGCACTCCCAGGTCCTTGGGGGGTTTGGGAAGTGTCCTGGTGCTCCAGCTCCCTGCTGCTGGAGGAGACAGCCAGCCCGGCGTGTCCTTAGGGATGCAAATGCTGGGCTGATGAGGTCTGGGTGAGTAAGATGCTGAGGAGGTTCTGGACTGATTAAAATGTGGTCTTTGAGTGCTGCTGAGCTCTGGCCCCTCCCTGGCAGCTGTGGGGCAGGAGGGCTGGGAGCAGGAACTGCTTCCCAGGAGCTTTGGAGCAGGTCTGAGGCTCGTGCCCTCTGCCACAATCTGGGGTAGTTCACGGGAGATGAAGTTCTCTGTGTGCTTTGGGGTGATATTCCCATTTCTGGACCTCACCTCGAGGAGCTGCAGGGCAGGGAGGGCTCTGGCCCTGTGGGGTCTGGCTAATGAGAGCAGGGAGAAGGTTTTGGCTGCTCTTGGTGTAGCCCTTTCACTCAGTTTTGCCAGGCTCTGGCAGCCTGTCCTTGGCAGGTCGAGCTCCTCTGGCTTTAACCAAAACATCCTTTTCATGTTTCTCTCTTCCCAAAGGTTGCCCTGAATCACCCGGGTGAGCGTCTCCAAAGGAGGGCTCCCCTGGGACATGGTGGTGATGCTTCGAGGGTTTTAGTGGCTTAACTCCTAACCAGCACTGAACATCTGGGTCTTCTACCCACCTCCAGTCCAAACCCTCCCAGCAGCCCTGGGAAAAGCTCTGCTCTGTGAGCCAGGGTAATGTGTTTTGGGTGCCACGGAGGCTTAACTTCTCTCTCTGGCTTAGAAAGAGGAAGCTCTGCTGACTCGAGGTGTTGCTCCAGGCTTGGTGTGGCCATGGGGGCAGTGCCAGCCCAGCTGCTTCCTGGGGCTCTCCAGGCTGCTGCAGGGCTTGTGTGGGGGAACGCGGGGGCTGCTGGAGCCCTTGGGTGGGACAAAGGCTGCCCTGTCTGCTCTTTGGCTTCCCCCAGCCCTAAGCTCTTTTAGTGAATAAGTGGGATTGAAAAAGCTTAAATTCACACAAAGCAGGATCCAGGAGCCCCCTGGTGACCCCGGAGAGAGCAGCTTCCCCCTGCTCACCCTGTGTCCTGGGGGTCCTGGTTGATGCTGCCCTGGGATGAGGTGGTGTCTGTCAGGCTGTCTGTTGGAAGAGGTTTCTTTTTAAAAGCTGGGTATGGGAATGCCCAGGAAGGACATCCCGGTCTGCCAGGGGAGCAGCAGTAGCTGCAGGAGTAGATTTTTTTTTTTTGTCAATTTGTTTAAATATCTCTGTGTTTGTCCTTTTATCCCCTTTCTGTTTTAATCTAACAGGCAAAATGAGTCCAAGCCACTTGTTGCCTGTTTTATTTGGTAAGAAATCAAGTAACCTGCTGGTAAACACTGTCAGGCAGTGGATTACTGGACATCCATGGAAGGATCAGCCAGTCTTTCCCATTTGTTTCCTACGTGTGGTTTTTGCTGTATATTGAAAAGATGCAAGGGCATAAACCCTCTGCTGTTAGCCCAGGCTGGATCAGGTTGGATGGGGCTCTGAGCAACCTGGGCTAGTGGAAGGTGCCCATGGCAGGGGGCTGGAGTGAGATGAGCTTTAAGGTCCTTTTCAAACCAAACCAGTCCCTGATTTTGTGACCACTCACTCCGTGCTGTTGTCTGTTGGGCAGAATGTCTTCGTGGGAGAGACTGGCCTTTCTCTCTTGGTAACAAGTTTTTGGTGGCATTGGGAGTTTGTGCACCCAGGCACTTCATGGTGAGCCTTGCACACTTGTTGGCTGAGGTATTTTGAGGTTATGGTGCTGACTGGGACACTGGTGGTCCGGGCTCTGCCCCAGCTTCTCCAGACCTCCCCAGCTCTGGGGCCACATGGCTGCTGCCAACAGGTGCCATGGAGGCTCCCGGGGCTGCCAAAAGCCTGCAGGGGCTAAGAATAACCCCCGTGTCCTGAGAGCTTTAATGTGGTGCCAGCAGGATGCACAGAAGGGCTTTTTGTTTTTTTAAATAGAAACACAACTGTGTTTTCCTGCTGGCTGAAGGAGTCTCGGGATGGCTGCTGTGCAGGGAAGAGGGGCTGCTGGAGGAGGAGTGCCCTGCTCGACCCCTTGGGCTTGCAGGGTGGCAGGAGGCTCTTGGATTTTCATTGCATTGCTTCAGAGGCCAGGATTTCCCGTAAAATACCAATTGCAGTGGTGGGTAATGTGGAGTGTGTGACCTTAGGTAGTGCTGGGTCTCAAGTCTGGAGTGTTGCTTGGCTCTTAACCCAGGTGGGTTTGTGGCAAACGGGAGGTGCCACCAGCTCTTCTGCAGGTGCTATCGAGCACTGGGGGTGTGCAGCAGCTCTGTGATGGAAGGAAGGGGAGGAGGAGAGCAGCCTGTGGGGCAGGGACAGCCTGGCTGGGGCAGGGACACTGCACTGAGCAGCCCTGGCTCCCAGTGAGCAGCTCTGCCTGGGGGTGTTTGGGGGAGATGGCAAAGGAGAGACTGGTGGGGGACACCTGCCACTGAATGGCTCTTAATCATCCAGTGGGGTTCAATCCTCTCCTTTCCCTCTGCCCCTTCGTTACCGTCCCCTCTCATTCCAGGCATTGCTGCCCCTCTGCTTGTCCTCTGCATCCCCAGGGGTGGGCTCATGCTTTGGCTGCATCAGAGCTGACAGTGCTGCAGGTTTGTAGCTGCTGTGCCCTGTGAGAGGTGGGGGCAGCAGGAGAACGAGGTGGAGGAGGAGGAGGAGAAGAAGGAGGAGGAGGAGGAAGAGGGCTGTTGGTGGCCGAGGGGCCCCTGCCTTGCCGGGCACCCGCGCAGACAAAGGCGTGCTGTGAAATCCCCCTGTGGCTCCTGGCCTGGCCTTCCCCTGCTCCAAACAGCCCTGCAGTGGCCACCCAGCGTGGGAGCTGCTTGTCTCACACGGGGGAGAGCCCCAGCCCCAGCCCTCGAGGCTCTGGCAGCCTCTGGACCACTCTGGGCACCATGCTTGGTGTGGGTTCAGCAGGCAGGAGCACCTTTGGGCACCGCTCAGGTGATTCCAGGGTGGGTGGTGGGTCCCAGCAAGAGGGGGGGATGCTCCACTCTGCATCCCTGCAGGGACCACCTGGCAGAAGCATCACGGCTGGGTCACACCCCCGTGCTCATCTCAGGGAGGTGTTTGCCATGCCCTGGTGTTGACAAAGCCTGTGACAAAGGTGAAACTGTGTTAAATAAACAGCTGAGAAAGAACAGAATGATGCAAAACGTGCTGTCGTCACTGAGCTTTGAGGGTGATTAAATGGAACCCTCCTCGGGCTTGGCACTGGTGCAGGAAACACATCCCGAGGCCATGCTGCTCCCAGCGCCGGGGGTGAATGATGCTTCAGGAGAGGCTGGCCTTGGTGCAGCCTCGTGTTTTGGTTTGGTTTTTTCCCTGCTTTAAATATACGTGTATTTATTTATGCTGCTCTAAGGTCTGTGTTGAAAGGCAGCAGGCGGGATCTCTGTGCTGGGGGGGTTTGGCAGACACTCATCTGTCCCATGGGAGGTCCCTACCCATGGGCTGAGCCCTGAGAATCTTCATTTTTGGGCAGAGCACGAGTCTGGGAGCTGCCGGGAAGTGGTGGGTGTTGTGGGGCTTCTGGCAGGGCTTTGTGTCTCCAGCGCTCGCAGGCGTGGACCTGGGCCATTCAAGCCTCTCCCTGGAATCACTTCCAGATTTAAACGTAAGGAATGGGTGCTCACATCCAAAACTAAAAGCAGTCCTGGGATGTAGGTGTGGGGAATCCAAACCCTAACACTAAGCCTAAGCCAAAGGTGTCCCTGGGGTCGGAGGTAACAGTGGGATCAGGGAGGGTTGTCCCCAGGACTGCTGTGAGGCTGGTGGAGCCGGGCCCCCAAAAAGATGCTCCGTGGGCTGTGTGGTCCGTCTGTCTGATGCCGAGGGGAAGCCCCCGGCCACGGGATGTGGGGCTGGTGGGGCCATGCTGGAGATAAGGGGTTTTTCAAGCTGTGCCTGTAGGAGGGGAGCTCAAAGGGCATAGGGCAGCGCTGAGTTAATGGTTTACACCGAGTGTTTACTTCGGTATTAATCACACCTGCAGATATCAGCCACTTCCTATCATAAAAGCACATATGTGCGCCTTTCCGCTCGTCGTCAGCTCCGAGGGGAGATCTTGCAAGGGATGGGGCTTGGGGAAGGGTTGGGAGGAGGAGCTGAGCCCGACCCGAGGCTCTGCAAGGAGGTGGAAGCAAAGGGGCTGTGTGTGGAGCAGACCCACTGGCCGCCCTTGAGGGAAGATATCTGCCTGGTCCTTATTTTCCTTTCACTTTGTGTTGTGTGGATAAAAAGCCCTGGTAGATGCAGCAGAGGCGTGTGGGGTGCAGGGGTTTGTTTGCAGAGAGGAGTCCTTGAGCATCCCCTCCCAAAGTGGCTCCATTTGGAGCTGGGCTGTGGCTTCTGCTGGCCCAAGACAGTCTGTCCCTTCCTTGCCCAGACCCAGTGTCGTGGTGGCTCCTGGTGGGAAAGGACAACTTGGATGCCTGTAGAGGGGTTGAGGCATTTTGGCCATCGTGACCCCCATTGTTCCCATTTCATGGGGACATCCTGGCCAGGCTCTGTCACTCCATCCAGACCTGCTCCCTGGGACCCCTGGTGTGACCCTCTCCGTGTGCAGCTGTACCTGGGCCCTTGCTGACCATGGCTCATGCCGGGGCTGATCCTGGCTCCTCTCGCCAGCGCTGCTGCCTCCAGGAGGGATGAGCATCGCGTGAGTCAGCAAAACCCAGCGCTGCTGCTGATGGATGGAAGGAAGAGGATGATCCCAAAACAAAAACAGCACTGAATAGGCCCCCAATTTTGTTTTTCTCCGATATGTGAAGCCAAAACTCTTTGTTTCTCATCATTAAACACCAGCTCCAACCTGCTGCTGCTGCGTGACTCAGTGGGGATGCTTCGTGCTGCTGCCTTGTTGCCATTTACCTTCTTTGACTTTCTCCTGTGAGTTCTGCAGCCCCCTCCCACCCACCTCCCTGCACCCTCCTTGTCCACGATGTCCCCACCGTGCCCTTCCCTTGACATCCAGGGGGCTGCTCCTGGGTACCCCCTTTGGCACTCGGTCTCCTTGGAATTGGTGTGCCCAGCGTGCTTTTTGCTGCTGGGGAATGGGCTCTGCAGAGCGGGGCTGGCCGGGGGGCAGCGCCCCGATGGCGTGGGGGGCACGGGCCCCTGGCAGGTGGCTCTTATTTAAGCCCAGGCTTCTCTTCTGCTCCTCGCCTTTGTGCGCCTCCGGAGGCTTTTGTTGCAGCCTGAAAAGGCTGAATAGCTGCTGCATCTGTCACGGGGAAAAGCTGGGCAAGGAAATGCTCAGCAGATGCCCTGGGCGGGGGGGCTGCGGGGCTGGGGGTCCCGAGGAGCCCCCGCTGGGCACGGACCCCCGTGGGCACTGCAGGCAGGGGGACTGGCACCGCACGGGCACGGAGGGTTGTGCAACCATGGCAGGAGAGCGAGGCCCCTTGTGAAAGCACCAAGCAAGAGCCACCTCCTCTTCCCTCCTTTCCATCCTCTGCCCTGTTGCAAAATCGCCCTCTCCGACATCTGCGTCCACTCCGACATCTGCCCCCGAGAGCTCCTGGGAGGGGTTTCAGCTCTGCCCTGGCACACGATGCCCCCAAGAGCTCCTGGGAGGGGTTTCAGCTCTGCCCTGGCACACGATGCCCCTTCATGCCTGGCTTGTTGCTCGTCTCAGGCCAGGCACTGGCAGAGCCTGCCCTGAGCCCTCCACGATGGCTCCAGGTCTCTCTGGGAGCTCTCCCATCACTCAGGCTTGGAGAACACAGCCGAGCAGCTCAAGTGTGTGTGTGTGTGTGTGTGTGTGTGTCAGGTCGCATTTGCTCAGCCTGAGTTGCCTCTCCTGGCTTGCTCCCTCTTTGTAGCTCTTTCTAACATAAATAATTCTTCCTCGCTCGGGATCCTTTTTCCAACCTTTCCGTCTTCCTGGAGCCCAGGGAACATGGAGGAGCCTTTTGCTGGTGGCCGTGGAGGATGGAGCCGGCTGCGCTCGTGTCTTGTCCGAAGGGTCAAAGCCTCAGCATCCACCCGGGCGCTGATGGCACCTCTGGAAGTTGGGTAGCTGATGCCTGGTGCTGCTCCACCTTGGAAGCCACGAGGCTTGGATGAAGCCACTCTGTGAAGGAGCAGCAGCCACCCTTCCAAGCAGTCACCCCAGCTGGGACACTGCCAGCCCCTCTCCTCTCTGGCTTTCCCCAGGCAAAACAAACGTGAAGGTGAAGCTTTTGCCTGGTCTGCTGGGGCTTAAAACTCTCTGTCTGTGGCTCTGTGTGTGTGGGCAGAGCAGAAATGATCCCCATCTTGGGAAAGTCCCATCACGTCTGCGTGAGCGGGGCAGGTCGTGGTGGGTGTAAGCAGAGGGGATGGGGTTAATGTAAAGGTTTATATAAAAGCCGCGATGATGTGGGGGAGGTTTCCTGAGCTGCACGTTTAATTGTGCTTGCTTTGTGGTTGAACCATGAATTTCCCTCTGTTTGGTAACATAATTCCTCTTATGGGCTTTGGGACTCGTGATTTTATTTCTCCTCTGCAGTTCATAAACAGTGAAAGCGGAACGAAGCTTTGCTGCTCCCATGTCCTTCTGCTGCCCCCTCCCTCTGAACCGTGGCTGGCAGAGACTGGGGCAGCTTTGGGGTGATTTACCTGTGGGCTCCCCAAATATTCTGACATTAAAAGGTCAGTTCAAGCTGGGGCTTTGCCTTTCTGCTGCTGCTGCGAGGTGGGAGCAGCATGTGCAAAGCTTCCAGGACGGGCTCCACAAATGTGTAAAGCAGCTGACGCCAGTTGGCAACGAGTTTGCAGGGGAAGATTAGAAGAGGAAAATCCTTTGAAGAGAAACCCTTTTGCTTTAATAGGAAAAAATCGTCCTTGCCCTGTGTTAGCCGGGTCAGGGGAATCCAAAGCCTGTGTGTGTGATCCAGGCAGGGGGAACCTCTGCTTTGCTTCCCTGCTGATAGCTGGGGAGGGTGACACCTTGTCTGTCTTCACTGTAGGTTTATTCTCGAAGCAACTTAGGACGAATTTATTTTAACTCCTGTGGTGCAGATAGGGGAGCTCCTGGAGGTGGTGTGGGGTCTGGCTAAGCTCCTGCAGGGCCTGTTGGAGGGGTGGTTGCTGCACAGGTGAGGCACACAGCTCTGCTGGGGATGGGGGAGAATTGGGTGTGATCCAAATACACAGGGAAAGAAATCCACCCTGGCTGCAGGAGCAACAGGAGTGCCTGGGGTGAGTGTGGGGTGGAGAGGGGCAGCCTCGGAACATGAGCAGCACAAGGTGCCAGTGCGGGCCTGATCCTCACTTCCCTTGGAAACTGCCCGTGGGAGGTGAGTTTCTCCTGTGCAGGCTCCTGGACAGGGATCTCTTGCCCATCTCAGCGAGCGTGGCGTGTTCTCGGCTCGCCGAGGGGCAGGAGCGTTTGGGGCCATGGTGGCACCCACGGCGAGGAGCAGCAGGACAGTGTCCTCAGGGACCTCCTGCCGTGGCAGCACAGGAGCGAGCTTCCTTTTCCTTCCTTTTCCAACCTGCCGTGACTCATGGAACACCATCCCAGGAGGAGGCGGCGAGACTGAATCAGTGGTGCCTGAGGACACGCACGGGCGAGACAACGTGAGCGCGGGCGGCTCCAGCCCCCTTGTTTGCTCCAGTGCCTTCTTCCTTCCTTCCTTCCTCGTGCCCACCCACCCTTGCTGGGCTTGCTGGGAGGTGATGGTGGGGTGGAAATTTATCTCCACATGCTGTTGGGCGAACAGGACCTGTCTGAGCCGAAGCTCATTTTCAACGCCCGCAGGAACAGGCTGGAGCCTGGCTTTGGGTTCGGGTTTGCTGCCAGGGTGCCATCCCCCTGCAGACACCCCAGGGAGCTGTTTGCTTCTCAGGAGCTGCTTCCAGGGTTTGTCTTTCAGAGGTGCTGAAAAGCCCAGAGGTTCTGCAGGAGCCCTTGAGGAACCTTTGCTGCTGTCGGGGTCTGGGCTGTGCCCTCTGCTGATGGGAGCAGTTTGGGAGCTCAAGGGTTTTAATGAAGCTAATGAGTGCGTTTAGCTTTGCACAGAACTAATTTCTCTCGTGGCATGGAACGGCTCCGGGGGGAGCTGGGCTGAGCCAAAGCACAGGATGGCAGCAAACGCCGTCTGCCCAGATCTCAGAGGTGTCAAAGCTGCTTCGAGGGGAGCTGGAATGTGGCTGTAAGCTGAATTTCCTCCCTCATTGCCAGGAGGGTGGAGTGTCCCTTTCCCTGCTCTCCCGCCTTTCCTGCAGGGAGGTGCCCTATTGGGAAGCAGAAACGGGACAGGGCAGAGCTCCGGGTTGTCCCCTGTGCCATGCCATGTTGAAGGGACACAGGGATGCTCTCTGCTGATGGGCTGATGGTTGGAGATGTGGAGTGGCTGCAAATGTAACACCTAAAACACGTGACTGCTGCAATGGGAAAGGGAAAGGGATGCAGCTCCTCTGTGTATGAACCTCTGAGGTGGTGGAGCCTCCTCTGCAGTGCTGCCCTTGTGCCCTGTCTGGGGACACTTGTGTAACTCAGGATCTGGTTACTGCCCAGCTCAGCTGCCAGAGCCTCAGCTCCAGCCAGAGCGAGCAGGTAGGGCAGCATTTTCCATCTGAAATAATGAGGAGTTTGATCTCGTCAGAGCCTTCCCGTGGAAGGGGAACAGGAGATAAGAGCTGGAAAAGCTGAACTGAGAGCAGCTGTGGGTTTTTGGGGGCTTTCCAAGCAGCTTGTCCCGTGTGCTGTCCTTGCTGCCCTGCGAAGGGTTAACCCTGGTGGGGCTCCAGATTACTGCTGTTGCAAAATCTGCTGGGGTGGGATGGGGGGCAGTTGACCCTTTCTGAACCTCAGGGAAACATGAGGTGCTTTTCCCATCCCAGCCTCCTCGTTGCAAGCCAAGAAATACAAATCTTGCTGTGGCCATAGGCTGCCCTGCATACCAGAGCTAAATCAGGGACGTGGGCAGTGTTACCAAACCCCCCCAAGTGCCTTCCATGTGGAGTTCCTGTGACCCGAGCGGGGCTGGGATGTCACACACCACTGGTTTCACTGCTGGCTGTGGCCAAGGAATTGAAGGGAAAGTTGTCAGCTGTGGGAGCTTCTGGCTCCCACCCATAGAGGAGAAACTGGTGGGAGCACAGCTCTTGCCCTGCCTGGACCAGGAGGAAATGGTGTGTTGTGCTCCCGGGTGCCCAGGGCACAGGTTGCTGGTGCCTGTGCTGAGGGCAGGGTGTTGGGGGGTGCAGCAGGTGATGCTGGGCCTGTGGGCTGGTTCTGCCATGGCTTGGGCATCACCACGTCCTCCCTGCACTGGTGATGGCCTTTGCCACGCAGCCTCAGTGCATCTGGCCTTCAGCTCCCCAGCACGCCGCTGTCATCTACCACCGGGAACATTTCCTAAATTAACCAAATCATTCCCTTAATGAGGCTTAATCTGCTCCTCTCGAAGCTTCTCCATCACCTCCCTGTCCCTGGCTGGCAGGGGGAGCAGCTGGATCACAGCTGTGTGTTCCAAGAGCAGCAGGGCAGCTGTTTGCTCCCGGAGGGTGCCCGAGTACAAAAACAAACGTCAAGACTCTGCTGGTGCAGGTAATGGAGCCTGCTGCCTCCTACTTCATTAAAAATACAATTAATCTCCTTTAAAGGTGCTCTGAGTGACCTCTAAAAATGGGCTGTATTTTGCTGTACCTCTCCTGTTTTGTCTCCTGCAGAATGATGTTAACTGGCTGCTTCCTGCTGTTCCATTTTCCCAGCGCGTAATTACAAATTGGTTTTTTTTTTTCTCTTCAGCTTCCTGGCTCCCCACGCCAGGATCTTTGGAGCAGGGCTGCAAATAGCCAAGCTTTTCTGCAGGCCCCTTGTGTGGCTCCTTGGGGGGGCTGGAGCTACGTTTGCTTATGGTTTTGGCTTCCGCAGGATGCAGTTTTTAGGGTAATTAAGCAATAGAGGAGCAAGGAGGGGCTGGCCAACCTCATGCCCTGTCTTCCTTTCACCCCGGAGCTGGTGGTGCAAATGATGTCAAGTTGTGCAAAGGTTGGCTTGGCCATTTTGGTCCTTGCTGAGCTTCCAGGTGGTTTGGGGCCAGAAGCCACCCTGCACCCCGTTTCCACTGGCATGGGTTTCCACTGGCATGGGTTTCCACTGGCATGGTTTTCCTCCTCCTCCTCCTCAGGAAGCAGGAGAACCAAGGAGGTGGGAGAGGGGTGATGGATGGATCCATGGGTGGATGGGGTTATGGGTGGGTGGCTGAAGGGCGCATCCTGTTTTGCCTCTCCCTGTGGCAGAGGACAGCCCCTGTTCCAGGCAGGAATGTGATTCCCATCACTCTGCCAGGGCTCCTGCGAGCACCATCAGTGTGTGTTTCATCTGTAAACAGGCAGCGTGTGGTTTTTGGGGCTGCACTGAGCATTAACCTTGTTCCTGTGAAATCCCCCCAGTGCTGGGCACCACTCTGGGTCCTGCCAGGCCACTGAAGCATCCCAGGGCTGATGCTCCCATGTCCCTGGAGAGGTCAGAGGGGTCACAGGTACTTTTCTGGCTAAGTCTGGGTAAAATGACCAAACCTGCTGTTTCCTGCTGATGCACACAGAGGGTGGGGATGTGTTTCCACATCCCCCTGCTCCGAGGTGCAGACCTGCCCCAGAGGGTGTTTCACTGAGCCCAGCCCCGAGAGCCGCCAGAGACAGGAAGGAAAGTGAATTACACTCAAGATAGACACGTTTGTTGCTCTATATTTAGGAGCATAATAATTAAGGCTGGTTGTTTATCCTGACAAACGGGGTAATTAATAGTCTGTGGCAGACGAGCAAATCCTTCCTGCACCTGGGAACTGTGAGCTGTCTTTGGGAAGGGCAGAGGCCTCATTAAAGAGCTGCTGTTGCTTGGGAGAAAAGCGGCTATTTAGGGAACATCTGGTTGTTTGCTTTGTCCCCTCCTCAGGCACATGTGGCCAGGTGCTGGTGGCCTTTGAAGTTGTGGAGAGGGAGTTTTTGTGGCCAGCCCATGTGCCAGGGTGGGAGGGTCATGGGTGGGAAGTGGCAGGGGGGCCCAAAGCAGTGGTTGCCCAAAGCAGGGAGTGCGGGTGCTCGAGGGCACCCAGGGGTGCAGAATTTGGCTGGTGAATGCAGTAGGTCTTGCTGGTTGGGCACTGGGGAGGCAGGGAGGTGACAGGCGGGCAGGATAAACTTTGACCAGCCTTGGAAGGAAGGCCAAGAAGGTTCTAAGGGTGAACGGCTTCTCCCTCTTCCCACTAGGTGGGGATGGAGGCATTGTCAGAGAGCGCCTCTAAGGGAGCACCCATGCTCAGCCTTCACCCCTGAGCCTTCTCAGGTGGGCACTGTGCCCGCAAGGGGTCACGCCTGGCTCTTCCGAGGGGCTCTGGGGCTCACGGGGGTCTCGCTTCTCTCGCAGATGCTGCAGGACTGCCCCAAGGCCCGCAGGGAAGTGGAGCTGCACTGGCGAGCGTCGCAGTGCGCGCACATCGTCCGCATCATGGACGTCTACGAGAACCTCTACCAGGGGAGGAAGTGTCTGCTCATCGTCATGGAGTGGTGAGTGCCCAGCCCTCTGCGGGGTGGAGGGCGTGATGCCAGAGGTGGGGTGAGCATCCTCTGGGGTGCTGGCGCTGCCGGGAGGTGCCGTGCCAGGGGATGCAGCCCGTGGGCCATGGGGATGCGCGCCCTGGGAGCGGTGCTGCCGTGCTGACGTTGGAGGGACGGCGGGGGCTGCGCTGGCTCTGAGTCATCCCGAGAGCTCACTCTGCTCTCGGGAGCCTGAGGGCCCGTGGTTCTCACAGGTAGGTCATAACCAAACTCGCTTTGGCCATTAAAGGTCAGGGTAATCAGCGGGTTCCTGGCACCCTGGCAGCCCGGGGTGGGTCCCTGGAGCAGCAGCCAAGCGGAGCTGACACATCTCTCAGTGCTGTGGCACCTCCTGCAGCAGCAGTTGGGTGGCTCTGGGTCGGGTAGATGTTTGATATAACCTGGGGAGGAGGAGGAGGAATGAAGGGGAAAGTATTGAAACCACATCCCAACCGCAGCTGTGATTTGATGCAGCTTCCTTGCCAAAACCTCTCCTCTGGCAAGCTGGTAGGTTGCCTGGGGGGGCAGCGGGTGCGAGCAGTGCCGGGGCAGGAGGCACAGGCGGCAGCTCCGGCTTCAGAGAACCACACGGGACACTGGGCAGGCAGGGGTGGGAAAGGCATGTGTGGTGTGGAGAACAGGAGCAGCCGAGTGGTAGGAAGTGAGTCCCCAGGACTGTCCCAGTGGGAGCTCCGTGCTGTCCAAGGGATGCTCCAGGTTGCAAGGTGGTGTTTGATTCCAGCACAAGCACGGTGTGTGTCTGTCCTCACGTGCTCCTTGCAGTGGAGAGCCCCGAGGGCTGCACACTGTTGGGATTGCAGATGTCTGGTGAACGTCAGAGGTGCTGGCAGGAGATGCTGTTGGCGCTGGGAAAGCAAGAGGCTGCTTCTGCTTGACTTAGATAAGGCAGGGACAGGAAGAGCCATTATCCCTGCTCATGGAGAATTCTCCTGTATCTCACTCCTGATCTCTCTGGGAGCTGAGTTTTTCCTGAGGGTACCCGGGGAGGGGCACCATGCCAAGGATCACCTGGTGCCTCTCCAACACCTCACACGAGACCTGGCTCTGCTGCAGTGGGGTCTAGACTCTGCCTCCCCCATGCCATCGCTGAGCCCATCTCGGTGCCGCTGCCGCCTCACCTGTGCCCTGAGCTTGGCTCAGCACTTCTGCCTGGGGTTTGTGTGCTGGCAAGGGGGTTGTCTCGGGAGCAGAAGGAGGGCAGGTGTGCTGAGGGTGCTCTCACCACCTTCAACCCACATTTGCTGTCTTTAGACATGTTTCTGTGGGCTGGTGGGGTGACCACGTCCGCCTGCATGCGTCATCTCCATCAGCATGCAGCCTCTGCCCTGCTCATTTCTGGAAGGGGGAGGCTCTGAAACACCCCACACCCAAGGGCTTGGATGGAGAAGGGCATTGTTTCTTGCTTGTTCAGCTCCTAACTGAACATAAGAGGTTTTGGCACAGCTCGTGCCAGTGTGAGATGGACCCACAACATCTAACTCCACCTGCTTCTCTTCCAGCTTGGATGGTGGGGAGCTCTTCAGCAGGATTCAAGACAGAGGTGACCAGGCCTTCACAGAACGGGGTATGGAGCCCACAGGGTGCTGGGGGTTTGTCTTGGCAACACATTTGGATTTTTGTAGAAGTGCCTCTGGTTTAGCCTGTTCCCTCGATGACTCCTTTGGATCCCCAGTGGAGTTTTGCACTCAGGGAAGGAGGAATGTGGGTGCAAGTGGTCCTGCTTTTCATGTTCACTTGAGAGCAGGGTTAGGGGATGTTTTCTCAGCTGTCCCTGAACTCTGCCTGTCCCAGTCCAGCACAGGCAGGAGATTCAGTGATCTTTAGAAATGCCAGTCTTCCTCAGAAAATGAAGTCCAGGGGTTGTGGTTCTCATAAATCTCATTAATCTCGTCCCCTCTGCTCCTGTGGTCAGGAAAAGCAACTACGCAACCCAAACCCTGAACCCAATGCCCTCTTAGCTTTCCCTGTAAAATGGGAAGAATTCCCAGCTGGATTCCCTGTTCATTGGGGTCCGTGGTGGTGTGAGCCCCTCCCTGAGTATTGAGGTCAGGGCTGGACCCTGACCCATCCCTTCTCCTGGGAGGTCTTCCTGACCCAGGGATGGGTGCTGGGTGGGCCACCATGGAAAGGGGCTCCTTAGGTAGAGAAAGACCCTTTGGCCTCAGGCAGGGTCTTTGGTTTGTTTAGGGGAGTAGTGCTCATTTTACCTTGCTTATGAAGGATTAATGGTGGTTTCTTTGCCTCCCCAGAGGCCTCAGAGATCATGAAGAGCATTGGGGAAGCCATCCAGTACCTGCACTCGATCAACATCGCGCACCGGGATGTGAAGGTACGGTGCACGTTCACCTGGCGGTGCTGAGCCCCTCTTGGCCCCTGCCAGTGCCAGCCTGCTCCAGCTCTGCTCCTCACTTCTTCTTCCCTGTGTGTTCACAGCCGGAAAACCTCTTGTACACCTCCAAAAGGCCCAATGCTGTGCTAAAACTCACAGACTTTGGCTTTGCTAAAGAAACCACCACGCACAACTCCTTGGCCACTCCGTGCTACACGCCGTACTACGTGGGTAAGTGCCTGCTGGCAGGGGGGGTCTGAGCTTGCAGGTTTGCAGGGCTGGAGGGCAGAGCTGGGGGGGTTTGGATGTGTGGCCCATCACCTCTGCATCCAGCCTGGAGCCTCAGTTGCAGCCTGGGGCTGCTCTGAGAGTGCCTGGAGCTGTAGGTGGCTCTTTGGTGCATCCATGGAGTGGTCACATCTCTTTTACCTGGTGCAGCCCCTGGAACTCAGGAAGTCTTCTCTCTTTCAGCCCCAGAGGTGCTGGGCCCGGAGAAGTACGACAAGTCCTGTGACATGTGGTCCCTGGGTGTCATCATGTACATTCTGTAAGTCTGATGCTCCCTCTGCATCCTGCCGGGGTCAGGAAGGAGGGGGGATGCAGCTTTTAGTTTGTCTGGAGGAACAGGATCCTTCCCAGCTGCACTGCTCCTACTCCTGGCACTGCCCCGTGCCCTGCGGGTGCTGCTGGGGAGGTTTTTGGGGTGGCACATTGACTCTGTTCCCTCTCCTGGCACAGGCTGTGTGGGTACCCCCCCTTCTACTCCAACCACGGCCTGGCCATCTCTCCCGGCATGAAGAAGCGAATCCGAATGGGCCAGTATGAGTTCCCCAATCCTGAATGGTCTGAAGTGTCAGAGGAAGGTAAATGTGGTCCTCAGGCCAAGGTCTCGCTTTGGGGCCAGCTGGCTGTGAGGACTGGGGGGAGCCTGGGCATATTTTGGGGCCCCTCTCAGACGCAGCAGCTTTTGCCTCTTTGCTTGAGAAGGTTTTGCTGAAGGGTTTGCCCAGGGTGAGCCCTGTGACACACAGGACGAGCGTGCAGGTGTTTTGGGGCTGCTGGCCCGGGGGGGAGCATGGGGAGAGCCCCCCTGGCACCTCCTAATGCCTGTCCCTGCTCAAACCCTTCAGTGAAGCAGCTGATCCGCAACCTGCTGAAGACGGACCCGACCCAGCGCATGACGATAACGGAGTTCATGAACCACCCTTGGATCATGGTGAGTGCAGGGCAGAGGAGAAGCTGGATGGGATGGGGTGGCATGGGGTGGGGTGGAA
>VWZG01007175.1:211478-268898 GCA_013396735.1 Grallaria varia
GGGTGGGGTGGCATGGGGTGGGATGGGGTGGGATGGGATGGGGTGGCACAGGACACCTGCAGCTCCCTCCTCACCCTCCTCCTCTCTCCCCAGCAATCCATGCAGGTGCCCCAGACCCCGCTGCACACCAGCCGTGTGCTGAAAGAGGAGAAGGATCTGTGGGAGGATGTGAAGGTAAAACCCCTCCCTCTGCTGTCGGCAGAGCTCTGCACCCTGGTGTCCTCGGGGGACTGTCCTCTCCTGTCCTCCCATTCCTTATTCACTGTCCCTGGGAGAGGTCAGAAACTGTGTGGATGTGGCACTTGGGGACATGGTTTACTGGTGGCCCTGGAGGTGTTGGATTAACCATAGAATTATGGAATGGTTTAGGTTGGGAGAGACCTTAAAGATCATCCAGTTCCACCCCCTGCCATGGGCAGGGACACCTTCCACCAGCCCAGGTTGCTCCAAGCCCTGTCCAACCTGGCCTTGGACACTTCCAAGGATGGGGCAGCCACAGCTTCTCTGGGCAACCAGAGGCCTGCCCACCCTCACAATAAAGAATATGGTTGGATGATGATCTTGGAGGGCTTTTCCAACCTAAACGATTCTGTGTTTCTAACTGGGGCTTGGTGTGAGCGTGCTGGCTCACAGGGAGACCCATGCTTGGGAGGGAGCTGGAAAAATGACCAGTGTGACACTCAGACCCTGCAGCAGTTTATTCCCATGGGGAATAAATTCCCCCACTGCTCTGGGGGTCCTGGGGGCCCGTGTTGATGGCTCTGCCTGTGCCTCCTGCCCGCAGGAGGAGATGACAAGCGCTCTGGCCACCATGAGAGTGGACTACGAACAAATCAAGATCAAGAAAATTGAAGATTCCTCAAACCCTTTGCTGATGAAGAGGAGGAAGAAAGCCAACCCTGCCGAGCCTGCCGCACTCCCCCACTGAGGGTGCCCCGTGCCCGCCGGCCCTTGAGAAAGCAATAACTATATATATATATTTTTTAAGAAAAAAAAAAAAAAAAGAAGAAACAGAATGTTATATCAAGCGCATGGAATTCAGACATTTATACCAGACTAGTTATTTTTAGCTACTCACCTGTGTTTCTGACCTTTCTGGAGCAGGTGGTAAGACCCCCAGCAGGTGCACACCTGCGGTCGGGGATTTTGTCCTGTAGGTGAACGCCGCCAATAATTGAATTTTTATTTTTTTTTCTCTGTGAAACAGTTTTGATTTATATTTCTTTTTTTTTTTTTCCTTCCTTCCAAAGACATGGAAACTCCTGTGGTGACCTTTTTAGGGTATATAACGTATAAATATTTTTTAAAAACTACTGTAGAGCTGAAAGCCAGGCAGCGTGTTCCCTGTGTGGGTGCTGGCTAGAGATGGGCTCCAGGCTTGGGAGTGGGCTGGGGGGGGCAGGGAAGGAGAGCTGCCTTCCCCCCTGTCCTGCTGCACATGGCAGGGCTGCCTTGGGGGGTCCCTGTGGCCACCGTGCTGCTTCACTGGCCAAGAAACTGCTGCTTTTCAAGCGTAGTAGCCAAAACCAGCCCCCCAGCTCGCCCCGACCTGGACGCCTGGACTCTGCCCGGCGGCAGCGCCGTCCGTGTGGTCTGTCTGTGCGTGGGGTGTGTGTCGTGTCCCTGGGCCTGGAGCTGCTCCTGGCTCCCCTGCCGTGGCCACCACAGTCTGTGCCTGTGCCTGGAATCCAGTTCTGACCTCAGGGGTGGGCAGGGGGGTGAGCAGGAGGCCACTGTCCCCCCTCCCCGTGCCCCCCTGCTCTGCAGGGACCTGGGGAAAAGATGTGTCCCTGCCCCCTCTGCCCGATGCCACAGCCCCCGGCTCCCCGGAGATGCTGTCCTGGGGTGGGAAGGGATGGAGGTGGCACGGGGTTGTATCTTGAGCCAGGATGGCAGCACTGACCCCTCCCTGGCCGGAGCTGGGGGTCCTGCTGCCCCCCCCCCACCTCAGCGTGGCTCCTGCTGGGAGCAGGGGGGCTGCTCTGAAGTCTTTAGTCCATGAATGATTATTATTATTATTTGTCACGATGTTTCACTTCGTTAAATGTGTTCGAATGGGCAAAAACGATTTTTTTAAGAATGTTTAGTTTTTAGGTGATCTTTTTAGACACTGTATGGAACTTCAATTAGTTTTAAAAGCCGGTTTTTACCTTTTTTTTTTTTTTTTTAATTATTTTTGTCTGTTGGCTTATTACTAATCTTTCCGGTCTGCTCTTCAGTCCTTTGGATTAAAGACACTTAAAGCGTCACCCAGTCTCTCCTCCTTGCTTGTGTGGCTGTGAAGAAACCCCCCCGGTGCTCCAGGCTGTGCAGCCTCTCTCCCAATGTCCTGCAACTGCTGTTTTTCCCACCAAAGAGGCCGAGCTCCTCGGGATGTTCTCTGGTGACACAGTGACCCTGCAGAATCCCTTTGCCTGGGGACAGTGGGCTCGAGGTCTCGTGGCTGTGTCTGTCCTGGCTGCTGCAAACAGAGTTTCCTCCGCAGCACCTCCTGGGCTGGGGCTCTGGGGCCGTGGCACGTGGGGTGTGGGACACGTGGCCGTGGGTGCTGCGCCCGGGTGCCGGCAGGGGACACTGCGCATCCGGTGTCGTGGGTGCCGGGGCACACGTGGCCCCGGTGACTGGGGCTGCCACCGGCCGTGCCGCGTCCCCACCGTCCCCCAGTCTGGGGTCTGGGGCTCTGGGATTGCTGGGAGCTGCTGGTGCCAGTGCCCGCTGCAGGAGGGGAGGAAGTGGCCTCCTCACCCTCCTCCTCCTCCTGCTCGTGTTGGGGAAGCAGCAGGATGGTGGTGCTGCCGCAGCGCCCTCGGCTCTCCTGCAGCCCTGCTCTGTTTGCAGGAGCCTGGAGCGACAGGACAAGGGGATGGGTTCAAACCGGCAGAGAGGAGGTTTAGGTGGGATATTGGGAAGAAATTCTTCCCTGAGAGAGGACTGAAACACTGGCACAGGGTGCTCAGAGAATCTGTGGCTGCCCCATCCCTGGGAGTGTCCAAGGCCAGGTTGGACGGGGCTTGGAGCAACCTTGGCTGGTGGAAGGTGTCCCTGCCCATGGCATGGGGTGGAATTACATCATCTTTAAGGTCCATTCCACCACAAACCATTCTGTGATTCCAAGCAGTGGAGGGGCTGCTGTGGTGGGCAGGTACAGCATTTGGGATCAAATCCACGAAGGTGCTGCGAGGTGGGATCTGGAGCTTCAGGGACCTTCTGGAGCTTCAGGGACCTCCTGCAGTTCCCGTTGGGAAAGGCAAGCCAGGAGGAGCAGTGCCCAGGGGGGTGCCAGGTCCCAGAGCAGTGAGCTGGCACCCTGGCAGTGAATCACGGTGCCGTTTGCTCCTCCACCAGAGAGGAAACGTGGACGGCACAAACACGCCCAGCGCTCGGAGGTGTGAAGCACAGGCAGGATTTTCCACCCCGCGGCGGCCGCAAGGTCTCGTGGGCTTGCGCAGGTTCAACGTTTTGGAAAAACAAAAGGTTTCCTAAACAAACGTAATCCTGGTAATGAAGCCCGAGGTTGTGTCGGGGGGCTGAGGTTCAGGTTTCCTTTGTTACGGAGATCCTGTTCTGGAAATTACGGTGCTCACTGACACAAATCTCAACTCCGGGGGGAAGATTTGTGGCTTGAAACGTTTTCTGTCTGTGTTTGGGGAGGGAAGAGCAGAGCAGAGCGAGCACCAGTGGCCATCCAGCTGTGGGATTGTTCCCTGGGCTGATTCCACATCCAACCCCCCATTCTGGCATTGGTATTAAAGCCACCAGGTCTCCTGCAGCTCCCAGGGCTCTCCTGAACATCTCAACTCCTGGAGAAGGAGGGGTGTACATGGTATCACCCCCTCCACCCTCTGCTTTTCCTCCCTCCCCACCAGAAATCTCCCTTTTGGAGGGGCCGTGCCCCCAGACTCTCTCTTTCTGTCACTGCTTTCAGTGCCTGGGTGGATAAACCCCAGGGCTGTTTTCTGTAAAGCTGTTACTGCTAAAAGGAATAGTGGGGCAGTGTGGGTGTCGGGTGAGAACGGGCTTACTCATGCAGGGCGAGATTTTGTTGCTTTGGGTTTGAAAGCAAAATTTTGGGGCAGATTTGTTCACGAGGCGCCGCAAATAAATCGGCTGGAGAAGTGCGGAGGGAGCCGGGGGAAGGCTGGGGCCTGTGTGCTCCTGGGATCAGGTAAGGATGGAAAAAACAGTGGGAAGGAACCCGGGTTTGGTGGGGGGAGAGGAGGTTGATGCTGCACATCACGACAGGTGCGTTGGAAGGAGCTGAGCTTTAAGGTCCCTTCCAACCCAAACCATTCTGGGATTCTGTGGTTCTATCATCCTTGGGAAAAACACTCCAAGGGGAGCCAGGATAGAAAATCTTTGATTAAGGTGCTGGCCCGGGACCTGGGGGAGATGATGGCCACAGCCTTTTGCAGGAGTCAGCAGTGGTGGGAGCAGAGAGCAGAAACCTGGGGATGTGTGACCTGCTGACTCCAAAGGAATATGTGAAAGGTTTGCTACAACATTTTTAATTTTTAGTAGTTAGTAGGAAAATAACCCTTTTCTCCTCACCCCACTGTCTTTATTTTTAGCAGAAAACTTCCTGCTGAGGGAAAAAAAAAATTATTTTTCTCGCTATTGAGGCGATTTTCATCAAAAGTCTGGCCTTGCTCCAGACAGATCATCGGTGTCTGCTGCTGCCAGAGAGATGAATCACGAAGGTCTCTGTTCTTAGTCTGTCACCACAAGAACTCTTACAGGGATCTCTCCTTCCTCCAGAGGTGGTTTGCTGTGCTCCCGTGGTGTTGATCAACTCTGGGCACCCCCAGGAGGACAAACCATCCTGTGGCCTGTGTGGGTGTGCAGGACAGGAAGGCACATTGGGCAATGGCACTGGAGGAGTACTGGGTTGCTGTTTCACTCGTGCCCTTTGCTTTCTAATTACACGGGTTATTTACTATTGACTGTACTTATTTACTATTGAAGTAGATGTTTTTCTCTGCCTGGACTCTCAGTGCTTGCAGACCTGCTCTAAGTCTAATGGCAACCTTTAGATCAGCCATTTGTTGTCTTCTGTTGGCCAAGGAGGCTTTGGCTTGGTTGCCTTTCTGCAACCCAGGTTAATACCCTGGGTACAGCTGCTGGACAATTTAAAAAGCCAAAAATTCTTGTGCAAAATCAGATGATGGTTGTATTTTTCTATGAAATAGGATCAGGCACACCAGGGGATTGTCAGGATTTCCAGTTGCAAAGCTTGGGATGAGCACGGCTAAATTTCTTAAGGCTCAAACCCTCTGGATTTATAAAAGATATGTTGGCATCAGGCTTGCTCAAACCTGGGGCTGGAGGGATCCTGCTGAGGGCTGTCTGGAGCTGTCTGGAAAATGACAGGTAGTGATGGGTGATAATGGAATCCTGGCTGGAACAGTAAAGGAACAAGATGTGCTTTTTGCTAACAGCAAGGCTCTCTCCAGAAATTGCCCCATTAGGTTAAAACAGGCCCCCAGGAATCTGGCTCCAGGCTTTCGCAGCACCTTTTCCAACAGGGAAAGGCAAAACTTTTTCTCAGTGCTCTGAAAATCGGACCCAGCAGCGGGAGGCAGGTTGTGGAGAGGGTGTGTGAGATGAGCCGGGCACTGAAGTTGGGCTCAGCATTGCAAAATGGGACGGGAACCTGCAGAGCTCTGAAAAGGGTCAGGGCAAGCTCTGCTGCACAGCCTTGGAGGAGAGATGGAAGGCTGATGTCAGGACAGCTGGCGAAATCCTTCCTCCTGACTAACCTGCTCTCAGACCTTAAAGCCCGCAATAAAAACAATGCCTGGCCTTCTGCAGGGCACAGAGTGACAGCTGAACAGTTGTTTGGCCCCTTCCTGGAGAAGCTGCAGCTTTGAGGGATCCCCACCTTGCAGCTCTGGGCTCTGTCCCCGCAGAGGGGCACAGATGAGACTGATGTTGGTGGTGCCTGCCTGTGGTTATTGAGCACATGGTGCTGGCTCTGGACAGCAGGAGCAGCCGCCTTCAGTGCCGTGTGTGACCCCAGGGGAGCCCAGTTTGCCACCTGCACTGATGCAGAGGCCAAAAACCCTGGTGGCAGTGCCCAGAGTGGGGCAGGGCAGCCCCAGCCCCTCCGTGTGTGCCAGAGCCCACAGGCACCCCCCAACTCCTCTCCAGCTGCTGCTCCAGCCCCTGGATGAAGCCAGAGCAGAGATGAACGGGGTGTATCAGGCTTAGATTTCATCTGCTGAGGTTCCGAAAGTGGAGCCCCACGGGGAGGGCTGAGCCGTGCTGGTTCCTCAGGCTCGGAGGGCTGCTCAGGGCTGGTTGTCCTGCCCTTTGGCTGCACCCCAAGGAATGGTGGCGCTGGGAGATGGAGATGAGCCCTTCCCAGAAACCAGGCCCCCGAGCAGAAAGGGGCAGCTGTGGCACCGTGTCCCCAGCTTTAGTAATCCCCTGCCCTCCCGAGCCCAGCCTTAGTCAGGCTCTTGCCACCTGAGATGAGAAACTGGCATCCTGCAGAGCTGGGGCTGTGTCGCTTCCCCGGCTCCCCTGGTTGATGGAAGTGCCCAGCCGGGGCTCGCAGCCCTGTTCTTGCTGCTCTGCCTGGCCTCTTTCATGACCAAAGCCCCAGTTTTGGTCACGTGCTGCCAAAATCTAGGACACAGAGGCAGGGGCTGCGCGGGGCTGAGCGGCGCAGCCCGTCGAAGTTAAATAACAAGTGTTAGCTGTAACCACAACAATATGCAGAAAGTTCTGAAAGCTTTTGCTGTTCAAAAAAAAAAAAAAAAAATTAAAACGGAGCTTGCTTGTTTCGATTTTGCTCCTTTTGTGCTTAAGGTCCTTCTTGTCCCCCAAAGACGTGTCCCTAGTCCATGCGGCACCCTGGGAGGCTGAAAAGTCGTGGACAAGGTGCTCATCTGTCAAGAGACAAAATCTTTTCCTGTTCCAAGAGAGAGGCCAGTGGGGTTTCATTCCTCAGTCCCAGCCCACGAGAGGAGGTGTCTGTCTGTCCTTCTGTGTTCAGGAGACACTTCCCCCGTGGTGTTCAGCTGGGATCAGCCCAACTGCCCTCCCCATGTTGGCCAACAGGAGATGACGAAGAAGGTTAATTACTTTCCTGCCAGCAAGTACATGCTGTCCAGCACTTGAGTGCTTATGGCTTTGAGGAAAATTTCCAAAGAGAAAAAGAAAAAGCAGAAGCAGCAGCTCCCCCAGGCAGCAGATGCTCTCGTGTGTTGCTGCTCTTGGCATGTTCCTTATTTTCAGTGAAACTTTCTCGTGTCCCGGGAGCAGGTGATGCTCAGGGACTCCTGGAGTCCTCAGGAGTTTTTTCTCTGTGTGTTTGTGCACAAATCGCAGCAATCGAACTAAAGCACTTGTGAAACCACTTATTTTTTTTCTCCTGTGCAAACTCGGTGTCCACATTTGGATTTCCCTGGCTGAGTGTTGCATCTTCTTGCGAGCTGGAATTGTCTCTGATTGGAAAAAAAAGGTGGAAGGAATGAGTGACTGTCTGCACTGGCAGGGCATCTCTCAGGCCCACGGTGGGATTTTGGGATGTCCTGTGCAGGACCAGGAGTTGGACTGGTGGTCCCTGTGGGTCCCTTCCAGCTCAGGATATTCTGTGATTCTGCGAACCCCCTGTCCTGTGTGGCAGTGTGGTGACAATGCCCTGGACTTTGCTGGCCACAACGGGTGGTCCCCATCCCAATTTCTGTGCTGTGGAGCCCACTCAGGGCTTGGCCAGCCATTCACAGCAGGTTTGTCTCTGGCCTAATGGTGATTCTCTACAGGTCTGATAGTCCTTCTCTGTATTTAAACCAACTTTATGACTCTTTTTCCTCTAGGGTTTGCTATTTAAAAGTTTTTTTTTCATTAATTTTTTTTTTTTGAACACAAAAAGTGGCTTAGCCACGTGCAGCAGACAGAAAGCTCTGCGGCACCAGCAGCGCCTGCTCGAGACCCAGAATTTGGGCTGGTGGGAAGCTCATCCTTGTGTCAGCACAGGAGCAGCACAAGGTCAGGTGAATGACTCAAGGCTCCCAGGCATTGGGGCTGCTGATCAGGCAGCGGGCTGTGCTCTCAGGGGAGTGATAGCCAGCAAGGAAACCATTTGCTTCTGAGGGATAACAAAACCAGAAAACCACCGGCTTTGATCTACGCGATGGTTTTGTGCTGTTACTGTAACACCCAGACTGACACTGAGATTGGCAGGAACCACCTCAGCACCAAGTGATGGGGGATAAGGGACACGCAGCAGCTTTTGGGGTGGCAGCAGGAGCAGAGGGCTGAGCACAAGGAGGGTGTGAAGGGGAGCACTGTCCTACTTTGGTTTGCAGAGAGGATGCTGTCCCTGACAGTGGTGAGAGGGCTCGGAATTCAGGTGGTCTTTGAGGTCCCTTCCAAACCATTCGGTGAATTCTGTGGTTCTGTGCCTGGGGTCTCATCCTGCAGCTCACCTGGCCCCGGGGGGATCCAGCACAGCAGAGCCAGGGCTGAACCCCATCCCAGTGCTCCAGCTCTGGGCTCTTCTCATCTCACCTACTGCTGCTCCAGCCAGCCGTGCCCAGTGCTCCCTCTGGGCTGGCATCACCCTGCTCTACTAAAAGACTGGGGTTTGTTGGTTTTCCCCACCTCAGACACTGACATTGTTGGCACGTGTAAGTTCAGCGCAGGTGCTGGGTCAGGGTGCAGCCTGGGGAGACACAGGGTGATGCTGTGCTGGGATTCTGGCTGGACGGAGGTGCCAGGAGCCACCTGGATGGCCTGGCACAGTGTCCTGAGTCTCCCAGCTCTGCTGGGTGCCCATTGGGGTTTTTCTCCCTGTTTGTTTAAGCGGCGCATCCTGGCAGGGATGACGGGCTGTTGTGGCCAGCAATGGGAAATGCAGCCTGGGGACATGGTCAGAAGTGAATCATGGTGATTGCTCCTCCACTGGAAATGTCAGTTCTCCATGGGAAACGCTGCCTTAGGTTTCCCAGGTGGTTTCTGCTGGGATTTCCAGAAGGCCCTTCCTAAATCTTCTCGGACATGATACACACGTTTAGTCAGAGATATGTTTGGGTGCGTTTGCCCCCCAGATCCGGGTCATGACACAAAAATCCCTGTGTTTTGGTGACAAACAGCACAGACATGGAATCTAGCAGGGAATGTCCCCTGGCTCTGAGCTGTGCCCAGGGCCCTGCAGCACCTCTCTGTAGTCCTGCCAACTTCCTAACCCCGCTCCAGAGGGACTCAGCCGCATCCTCCCACCGTGCCTGCTCCTCTCCCACGCTGATCCCCCAGGAGCAGGCAGCCATCCCGCCTGGAATGCCACCTTCCTCTGCCTCCTTTTGCTCCCCAATCACACGACTCCTGCAGCATCAGGTGCCTGGAAGCCTTTGCTCTCTGTGCAGCACGAGGATTCCATCTGCTTCCTTCCTGTGGTTATCTAACCAGAGTGACTGAGCTTTACTGAGAAACTCTCCACAGCTGAGCTGATGTTGCTGCTTTTTCACGCGCAGGGCAGAGCCCAGACACCAGTTTCGGTCTCAAAGGACCTCGGGTTCCTGCTCTGAGCTGGTGACATGGGCTCTGAGAGCTGTTTCATGCCTCCCTATGGAAGAAAAGTTATATCAGAGGGATGAGAGCAGATGCAAAGGGACTGGGGGAGTGTGAGGAGCAGATCTGCCTGGAGTGAAGCTTCAAGCAGTGCTCGTAAGTGCAGGTTTGGCTGAGAACACAAATAATCTCCTGGCGCAAAGTCAGCGATTCCACTGACCCACATCAGACTGGAGCCTGGGCAGAAACAGACTCAGAAATTGTTGTGTCAAGTGAAAAATTCACTTTTTTCCTGCTGCAGCGAGGAACAAAATTTACTGTCATAGACACCTGGAGTCTGCTGGACCTGCAAGGAAAGGGCTGGGAGCGGTGAAAATGAAAGAGGCTCGAAAGTGAAAGAGGAATGTGACCCGGAGGGTACCTGCCAGCAGCCACCAGAGCTGGGCTCTCGGGCTGAACTGGAGTCTGGAAATGGTTATACTGGTTAAATTCTGGGTTTGTTAATAACACAGCTGTACATCCCCATGTGCATGTGCCCACTTTGGTCAGGATGTGCATGGGGATCCACCTGCAGAGGACACAGAACCCCCAGCCTGGGAAAAGAAGCAGTTCTGTTGTTGATTGGTGTCGTTTTTATCCGGCCCCTCCTATCTGATCAAGTCTCATCCTCACTGAGAACAAACGTGAAGCTGAAAACATCCCAGCAGATCAACAGAGGCTGCAGTGCTCTCTCCTGTAAACCAGGGGAAGGGATGTGAGAGCCCTTGGGATTATCAACAGCATTTGGGCATGGAACCAGTTCCTGAACTAAAAATGCTGTTCTAAACAGGGCAATGCCTGAAACAGTTGCTAATTAGAGGCTGAAGAGGTCGGAGTGACCCACAGAGTACCTTGGTGGTGGCGTTTTTCTGCTGACAAGTATTTTGTCAGAAATCTGCTTTTAAATGTGAGGACCTCAGGTCTTCTCACTTCCCTGGTCATTAACACACTCCACTCCTCCCCGGTGGTCCTTCCCACCTGGATCTGTGCCCGCTGGGCTCTTTCCCAGCACGGTGGCACTGGGCACAGGATCTATGCCCTGCTGCTGATTTGCAGCCCTGTGAACAGCCGGCAAGAACACGACAGAGGCTCAGTTCATTAGGAAGTCTTTATTAGCAAAAATAAAAGATTTCCTTTCATACAGATAAATAGACAAGAAGTTCACACAGTGACAGAAACCCACCACCAGTGTGACCCTCCCCCCTAGGAGTGGAGCTCCTGGAGCGGCTCCCACCACAGCTCCAGGGCTTTCTCCTACAGCCTGGAAGTCAAGGTGTTTGGTGGAAAAACAAGCCCAGAGTTGGCTCAACGGGAGCTTGATGTGTCCTGCCAAGAAGCTTAATTGGAGTTTTACAGCGTTTGGCTCCCACGCTGCCCCGCAGCCCGTGCCCACCCCATTGCTTTCAGCAGGAGGAGCGATCCATGGGGCAGCATTCCTGCCCTGAAACTCCGGGATAACCCGTTCCCAGGCGGGCAGGCTGCCAGCAGGAATGCCCTTCTGTCACCATCAATGTACACACAGGATAAATCCACTATAAATAGCCTCTCTTCAGTGGGAACTTACAAAGCAAACAGCGAACTGGAAGTGTTTCATCATATTTGGGCTCTTTAACTTCTAAATATTAGAAGTCAATGCCTCTGGGTTGTGGCATTTTCCTCTGGCTCAGTGCCCTGTGGGGTCCCACAGGAGACTGGGGCGAGGAGGAAGGGGAGCCCTAAAATCAGCCACTTCTGGGGGCACCGAAGCTGCTCCCACTGCAGCTCCCCCCTGCAGCACATGGGGATTAGAAACCAAATCCCAGTATTGCCAGTGCTGGAAGCAGCGTCCTGGATTTGAACGCAAATTACACAAGCCACCTTAAAATGGTGGTTAATTAAATAACCTCTAACTTCTAAAAGAAAATAAACAGTAAAACAGCAAGTAAAACCCAATCAAAGACTGGAAAATAGGAAGATTAACTTCTGAAAGTGCAGAGTGGCTGACCCAGCTCTGGAAGGCAGGTGTTGAGCAATATTTGAGTCAAGTTCTATTAGAACCAAAAATTTCATTCCTACTACTATTTTTTCCCCCCTTTAATCTGGGCTAATCTGTAGCTGAAGTCTAGAGGTAGATTAACTGAGCTGTTGTTCTGTTTATGGGAAAGCAGGTCCTCCATAAACAAAAAAACCATCTGATTGCATAAACAAATAGAGAGATAGAACATAAGGATAATATCATTTGCTTAAAATTAACCTTTTTGGACCTCAGAGCTGGAATTCCTCCTGATCAGGAGTGGGATTCCGCTTGGGATAAGCTCTGCTTATTGTCTGCTCTCCAGAAAAATACTGCTTTGCGTGTTTTGAAGCTATGAATAATATAACACTATGATAAACAGTATTAAAATATCAAACAATAAATAGTATTTTACAAGCTCATACTTTTCTTCAAAACATATTGTAAACATAAACACTGAGGTATAAAAATTAATAAATATTAAATGTTAAAAAATAACTTTTAAATTCAATAGTGAACCCTTGACTTGAACCCTGAAACAACCTGAGCTCTTGCAGCCAGAATTGATTTCTGGGCAAACAGCAGGATTTGGTGTGAAAAAGGGACGTTCTCACTTCCTCCTCTTCATCATCAAGTATTTTTCGATGTAGTTGATGAAAATGTCAAACTCTCCCATGGCCTTGTAGATTCCGTTCTGGTTCATCTGCAGGTGAAAGCCCAGGGGGTTTAGTCTGACCGGGATGATGGGTGCGATGGACAATCCCTGGACAAATTCCCCTTCCACGGTCACCTCCCACTTCTCTGCCCAGTTCCCCGGGGGAACCACCAGCTGCTCCCCCGAGCATCACTCTCTAGATTCCTCTGCCTTAAGCATTTATGGAATTAAAGTCTTGTTTGGGTTCTGTTCTCCATCCCAGGCTGGAGCCATCAGTAAAATCCACGCCTAGTCCATCCCCTCAGCACAGCCACCCAAGCAGGACCTTACCTTGTTGAAGGTCTCCTTAATGTGCTTCATGCTTTTGCTCCTCTCCTCGCACGTGAAGAATCTGTGCTGCAAAGGGAGCAGAGCAGTGGCTTCAGCGCCAGGACGTGTGGGGCTGGCTGTCCCCCCTCCTGCCCCTGCTCACTGGCACTGCCCACCTTGCCCTCACCCCGGTGTGCCCATGGGGCACCAATTACAGCTGGTTTGCACTGTGCCCTGATGAAAGGAGCCTGGTGGGACCCCAGCCTGGAGCCCCCAGCCTGTTCCCAGCCCTGTGCCCTTTGCTGCCAGTCCCAGGTGAGGTGCCCTCTGCCTGGGGTGGGATTTATCCCACCTGGCTCAGTTCATGGACTCATGGATGCACCAGGTGGGATTTTGGGAGGCATTGTCACAGAGCCACGTGGGAAAGGGCAGAACCTCCTCTGCCCTCCCCTTGTCTCTGTAACCAGACTCTTGTGCAGGGCTGGCTGCAAATGGTGCTGCTGAGCAGAACCTCTACATCATCATTGTTTAACTAATGGTGAGCAGAAATCCCACCCTCTGCCAGTCCCTGCCTGCCTGGACCCTGGCTCCTCCACGCCATCGCCCCACCCCTGGGGTCACCCAGCACCCACTGCCCACCCTGGGGTCACCCAGCACCCGCTGCCCACCCTGGGGCCACCCAGCACCCGCCGCCCACCCTGGGGTCACCCAGCACCCGCTGCCCACCCTGGGGTCACTCAGCACCTACTGCCCACCCTGGGGTCACCCAGCACCCTCTGCCCACCCTGGGGTCACCCAGCACCCTCTGCCCACCCTGGGGCCACCCAGCACCCGCTGCCCACCCTGCTGCTGCCCCGGCACTGCCCCTGACCCACTGAGCCCCACTCACACAGCGCCTCATGGTTGTCCTCAGGCTCAGCAGCAGGTTGCCCAGGTCGCCCATGCTCTGCTGGTGGTGCGTGCTGGTCCTCATGGCTCTGGGCAGCACCTCCTCCATGTAGAACCCCATCATCTCCGACACCGACTGGCAGCCCAAGGTCCCCTGGGGCGAGAGGAGGGAGCCGGGTTGGGGACAGCCACCAGCGCCGCTGGCTGGGGACGTTTTTGGGAGCTGGTGGTCGGGGCGCTCTCCGCGCGTGGGGCGCCGCGTCAGCCCCGCCGCAGGCACACGTGTCACTGCGGGACTGCAGGGCTGTCCTGCTGTGACATTACGAAGTGCCCCAGTTCCCAGACTGCTTCCTCTCCTACGAAACGCCAGCAGAAGGATGGAGAAGGATGAGGGACCGAGACGGGAGTTGCGATTCTTACCTTAAATTCATCCAGCAGGTCGGAGCTGAGCAACTGGATGCTGAGGTCATCATCTTTTGATTGCTGGGGGATGCAAAGGAAACGTGAGCTTTTTTTAGGCAGGTAATCAACACTCTTTCCCCTTTGCCTTATCAAATGATCCTTTTCTTGTTTGCGTTTGTGGTGTCACTGCAGCAAAGACACCCAGACGTGCAGAGCGGAGTGACACCAGCTACAGGAGTCACCAGTCCTTTGGTCCATAATCTTGCAGCACAAGGACTGTTAGGTTGGGACAGCAAGAAAATGAAGTCACAATCTCCAGTGACATCGATTTTGTTGATGTGAAACTCCTCTCACTGCTGCCAGCGCCGCGCGCTCCCTTCAGCTGCTCGGGGTGTTATCTGAGAGTGCTGCTGGAGCCTGCAACGCTCCTCAGAGAGGTGTCAAAGCAATGGCAGCCCCTGGAAGCCACCCCACCCTGTCTGATGGGGCAGGGGGGTTCAATTCCCTGGGGTTTATTACCTCTGTGAGTCTCCAGTTGATGGGGGAAAGGGGAGTTTGTTCTCATGGTGCCCCTGTTGCACCAGCAGCTCTGAAAGACCAAATAGCTGCAGTGGGGTGGGCTTGCACCACCCCAAGAATGACCCCATGGCACCAAGGGACTTAAAAGCTGTCCTGAGAGGTTAAAAGTACTCCTTCCCAACATTATCTGAGAGATGTACAGCAAGATTTACAGCTAAAGTCTTGGCTGCATTCGTTTGAGAATAAATATGAGCCATGAGTCTAGCTGGAGATTTATTCTGGAGAATTATCTTGCTTTATGGCTCAAACACACTGACAGAAACTAAAACAGCAACAAAGATGTGACCAGCCGTTCCTATCAGTACTGATGCCGTGGCAGATGCTCTGAGTGCACCTTGTGCTGCTTCCTCGGCAGCCCCAGGCTCCTGTTAGTGGTGAGGCAGAGCAGTGACCTTGCACGGACGCCAAAGCAGATGCTCGGTTATGCCGGAGTCAACCCAGGCATAAAACACCCCATGCAGGCTTCTGTGGTTCTTTCAGAGCAAAAGGCTGCAGCAGAAGATTTCCCTTTTCACCAAGCACTGAGGAGAGGCTGGACCTCTCAGCCCTGAAGGAAGGGCAATTTCCTTCCCATTAACTCAGTGATAAGTTTGGCTTGCAACTTTTAGTGGGAAGTCTGGCTAGCAAGGTTGGCAAAGCCTCATTATGAAATCTCAAGTTCATTATAACTAAAACTAGGAAGAAAACCCTTCAGTGCTGTCTCTCAGCAAGTGATGAAACCGAACTTCTCTTGCTCAACCATAACGCGACACACGCTCAATCATTTCTGCTGGGAGGAAGCTCTTCCCCCTCCTCCAAATCACTGAACGTTGCAAAAGAGAAAGACAAAGAAACCGGCAGCGTTATACTTACAAAGTAATCCTTGATTTCCTCAAACTTGACCCTGAGCTCCCGGAGCTTTGCAGGCAGGAGCTGGGGGAAGTGGAGGCAGGAGGGCTCGCAGCGGGCGCCGGCAGCCAGGAGCAGCAGGAGCAGGACGTGCATGGCTCTGCAGCTGGAGCAGCTTCTCATGCTGTGCAAACGGGCTGCTCTCCTCTCAGTCCACTCTCCGATGGATTTCACAGGAGGGTACAAAGCAGATCTGCAGTTTTCACCTTGATGGAGTCTCTAATTTATACTCTCAAAAAATCGCTCCATTTCCTCTCCCCCATTTCCTGACGGCAATATTGGGGTTTTAAGTCATTCATTAAACCCAAATGTCACTTGGGTTTCCCGTCAACTTCGTTTCCTGTTCTCTTGACCTCCCTCCTCTCCTCACACCCCATCAATTCTTTTGTGCTTAGACTCTGCATTTTTTTTTTTTTCATTGCTCGTTTCTTGTAAATTTAAATGTAGCTGAAGAGGAAAGTTACAGACACACGAAGAAGCCAAGGTGCTGTGTGAGGTTAATTTCTTATTCCCACAGTTATTTTTATGTTTAGATGAATGCCCTATTGTTAGGGTGAAAAAAAAAAAAAGTGTTGCTACTTTTACACCTCTGTATCAAACCTGCAGCATCATCATTCAGCAGCATTGCTTTTCACGAACCTGTTCAAATGCACTCTCCCCTTTTTTTTGGCATCCTAATGCCAATCTGCAAATACACATAATCATCTGAAATCTTCACTTTTAATTAGTTGTTTGGGTTGGGTTTGGTTTTTTTCCTCAGTTAATGCATCCATCTGCTGCAGCCAGTGTGAATTTTGACTGCCCAGCAATCTCGAAGGCTGTGCTCCCAGTGTGAGCTGCTGGTGTGTCTGGATGCTGCTGGGATCAGACGCAGGACGTGTGGGGATCTGGGGGATGTGTCACTGCTCGTGAGCCCAGAGCAGCAGGGCAGGAGCAGGGTTTGTGCTGCTATTTTGCCATTGGTCTGTGAGGTCCAAGTGCACAGGCAGGTAATGAACATCCACGTTTCAGGCTTTTAAATTCTGTTTCCTAGAAATGGGCAGAGGCCCCATCCAAGCAACCCCGTGCAGGCTGTAAGGGCTGTGTGTCCTCTCTTAACAGGGACTTATTGTCCCAGCTCTGATAAAGTTGCCTCTTCGGAGCTGCAGATAATCCCTCTGACGTCTCCTGGTTTTCCGCTTCCCTCTCTTTTCTGGTCTCTTTCTATATAAATTGGTCCACACAGCCCAACTTCCTTGTGATAAAGATTTCACTTATTTATTCGGGAATCCGGCATTCAAGAAAGTGAAAGGGGAGATAAAGTTGGCTTTTCTGAAATCAGAGGGTTTTCTCTGAAATCTCTCATGTTGTTTTGGAAAAGTTCATTCTTCCCAGCCTGCCTCCAGCAGGGCACAAATCCCTTTAATTCTCATCTCCTTCAACACACTGAACTTCTTTCAGACTGCGTTTGCAAACCTCTGTGAAGGAACTTCTTGCAAACAAAAAACAACAACAAACAAACCAAATGCTGGGAAAAGTATTGTTTGCTCTTGTATACTGAGATTTTTAATGTTATTTTTAGGAGCAAAAGAGAGGAATGTTTGGCATGCATATGTGTGAGTAAGAGAAAGGGGATGAAGCGTCAGTAACTGGAGGGTTTGTGGGGTTTTGTGCTGTGGTTTGCTTTTCTTTGGTTGTTGGCACCTGTTCCAGAGGCGGTGGGGAAATGAGCTCCTGGTGAATCACTGCAGGCACACACACACATCTAAATCACAGCGTGGCATGCTGCTGCTGACCCATTTCTCTGCCCCTGCCATGTGGTTTCTCCCCTTGGCTGTCAGCAGAAGCATCAGAAAGGAGAAGGGCAGAAGGCTCAGACTAAACCGAGTGGGTTCAATCTCAGTTTCCACTGGCAGAATCCCACCTTTCCCTGGGCTCCCACCTGGGGAAATATTTTGCTTCTTTTGCATTCATTGAACCTGCCAGGGGTCAATAAATCTTCAGTGGCAAGACCTGGACAGCTCCTTAAGCTTCATGAGGGCATCAAAGCTGATGTATAAAGTCTGGCAGGAGCAAATGTGCAGGACCAGATCCTGGAGCTGAACCCACTCCCTTGGGTGAAGGATGCAGCCCCAGGCACTTCTAAATTCTAAAACTCTTGGCTCCCACCCTGGTTCACCACACAGTGTCTTAATTAAAAAGTGTTGAACTACTTAAACATTCGGGATGTAAGCATGAGGTCACAAATATAAAGGACAGAATCTGACTTAAATCTCACATTACAACCTGTCCGTTCCAGAATAAAATTCTAGTTTTCCACAGTTAAAAAATCATTAATGTGCAGATTCTGCCGTGCCAAGGTATTCGTAAGCTTCGCTCTCACAGTTCAGTTTATTCATAACAACAACTTGGGCTGGTCCCCTGCTGCGAAATGGTCATTTGGCTGCAGGTTTGGGTGCTGGGGGTTTTATGGGCTGCAAAGCAAAGGGGCCTTGGGAACGTCCCCCGGCATCAGCAGGAGCTGCTGCAGCAGCACCAGAAGCCTCCTTCAATCCTGCCCAGGAGCTGAGCACTCATTGCCAGGCTTCTCTTCCTCGGAGCAATCCGTGGGGCTCTGTGAAGTCACCCATTCGATGCCCAGAGCGCATCCTCAGCCCCCCGAGCCATCCCCTCCTCCCTGTTTTGGAACCCGGCTGCTGTTTTCTGCTTGGCACCAGCGTAAGCCCGATGTGCCCATTCCACAAAGGAAACTCTGGCCTGCGCAGGGTGATTCTCTGCTCTGTTTACCTGTGTTTCCTTCGCCACGTCAGAGATCTTGACGGTGCAGTTTCGCTCTGACTCACGCCCTGCTTACTGCTGTGGAAAGGCATTGACTCTGCATTACTACAACGTGGCTCATGAATGAATAAAGCACCTTTTCCTAAAGAGTGTCCGGGGGATGTGGGTGTATTTCTAAACCTTTAGGAAACAGCTTTCATGTTTGCCAAGAAGATCATTTCAGGAAGGAAAATGTGTTACTCAAAAGCCATTCATGCACTTTTACCCACCTCCCACAAACTTCTGAGAGTGGTATGTTCACAGGAAGCAGCAGGGCAGCAGAATGCTGCTTCTGCATTAAAACAGAGGCCTTTGGGCAAATACTTTCCCTCCACAGTGTGGCACCAGGAGAAGTTTGTCCTGGACATGGTCCTGGGCACCCTGCACTGGCTGAGCCTGCACTGGTGGGATTTGAGGTTGGAGGTCCCCGGGGTCCTGCCCTCTGGAGCAGGGTGGCACCTCACCCCTGCTTCTTAGAGGTGCTTTGCTTATGGTGGCAAGTTTTAAGGTGGCAAGTTTTAAGGTTTTAGTGCCCTCTTGGTCTCTGTCATTGCATTTGGACCTTGTGTATTGTGTATCACTGTCCCTGGAGGGGTCTCACCACCCCTGGAGGGGTCTCACCATCCCTGGAGGGGTCTCACTGTCCCTGGAGGGGTCTCACCATCCCTGGAGATGTTTAAGGAATGACTGGACACTGCACTCGGTGCTCTGGTCTGGTTGGCACGGTCAGGATCAGTCACAGGTTGGACTCGACGACCTCAGAGGTGTTTTCCAACCTCAATGATTCTGTTATTTTCTGCACTCTCTCTTCTGGGCATAACCTGGAGGGTCCCCCAGATTTCCAGGCTGTCATCGTGGCGTGCATCTTTCTTTCCTTTTCAAAAACCCCCCACTTCTCATCCCTCCAGCTCTCCAACTCTGCAGCCGGTGACGCCGGGGCGGGGGAAGTAGAGGCTTGGTGGCCTTTCATTCACCTTGTGCAAGAGCAGTTTTGAAGCGATGGCATTTTCTCTCTCAGCAGCCCCTTTGCCGATGACTAACAGTTCCTGATGAAGCATCAAGTGGACAGCTTTGTGTTTTTTGGGTTTTTTTTTCCCCCAAGAATTTTTTTTTGTGCTGGCGAGGCGTGACGTTGGATATTTCACGTCTGGAAACCTGCTCTCCAGCACCCTTGTCAGAATTGGCAGCGTGACTCACACCGAGCTCAACAGGTAAATCCCAAATTACTCTCTGGAAATTTAACCCATGTCACTGGTTTATCTCATAACATTGACGTGCCCAGAAGCAGATTATTAATCATGAATAGAAGACGTTACTGTGACTTTAATATGACATAATAATGACTTTTAGTACGACATAAAGACAGTCTCGTGTAAGAAATTCTTAGGAAGTCCAGAACTTCCATTTGATCTAAATCAAGCTGGAATTGTCGCATGAAATAATCAGGTGATGGAGACTTGCTCCCATCGGTAGATTCAGTACTTTGGTGATTAATTTCACTGAGAAATACTTGCAATTTTTTAATTGCACACATCAGGCTCCCAATATTTGGAATTCTGTTGCAGCCTAAGGTAGAGAATGAGTACCACCCCTCTTTCATACCCCACCCTGGAATTCCGGGGTGACCTCTGCCAACCTAGAAGAGTGAGCTGTGCTTTATTCCAAATTTTACACGCATTTTTCCGTTTCAAATCACTCTGTGATGGGTGTGCAGACCGGTGGGTGAGGTCAGAGCTGCTGAAAGACCCTCTTGTCCCTGATGTGCCTTCTGATGAGGCCACTGATGCAGTGTCAGGCCATCTGCCACTGAGCGATGCCCCATCATCCCCATGGGGCTATTTCCCACTCTGCAAAGCAAACAGAGGCGTTATTATCATTCATCTCTTTTGTTTTCTCCTGAAATCAGGCATTGACAGGAGTTTTCTGATGTTCACAGCCCTGTTTCCTTCCTTTGACAAAGCCATGGGATCTCAGCACTGGCGTGTCAGGAGTGGGGAGCGTTCTGGAGGATGGACAGGGTTTTCTCAGGTGAGTTTGTTTGCAGGTAAGTTAAGAGTGTCAAAGTAAGCAACAAACCCCTCCCCAAACCTCTGAATTTATGATCCATTGCCCCAGTATCACTTGCACTGCCTTTATTTTGAGCTTTCTACAGAAGCAATTGTGAGCAGCTCCTGCCCTGAGCAGCTCTTTGCACAAGCGCTGCTTTCATGAGTTTCTTTTCTCTAGTTTTGGTCTTACTGGAGTGGGGGGTGGGACGATGGTGAGGATCTTCTGGAGAACATCGACTTTGTCATGATTTAGCCTCGGCACTCTGACCAAGGGCACAAACACAAACTATTTCTAGTGATGAAGGGTCATAAGACAGAACCTGGTTATCACAGTTTGAGAAATCAGATAAGGCAAACCCGCTGCAGTGTGACTGTGGGGTGAATGACGGGGCCAACCTCACTCACTTTCCACACTGGCGACAGCCCCTGGAGCCACCAACGGGCTGGGCAACTCAGCCCCTGGGGTTTTGGGGTGGGTTTTTTTGTGCAGTGTCAGGCGGCTCACGCTGTGGGTTTGGAAATCCTGGGCTTTCTGTGCCACCCCACGAGCTGCAGATCATCACGTGCCGTGGATGGTGGTGCTGCACGTGGTGCTGGGTCATCCCTGGTGCTCCAGAGGATTTTCCACGTGCTCCCACGGGCCAAAAACTGCTCCAAAATAATTGCTGTCATTATTTTTCTTTTAAAAAATGTGCTTTTCAGAGATTTCAGAGGCTATAAAATGTTTTGTTTATAGCATTCTACCTCCATGTGTTCAGATCTCTCTCCTGTTTTCTCTTTTTTTTCTCTTTTTTTTCTCTCTTTTTTGTTTTTTTCCTTTTTTTTTTTTTTTTTTTTGCAGAGTGGGCAGGTCATCCAACCTGGCTGTTTCCCCTGCCAAATATCTTAATTACAGAGACCCAAAGAAATCATGGAATCATAGAATGTTTTGGGTTGGAAGGGACCTTAAAGATTATTTATTTCCAATCCCCCCTGCCATGAGGGCTAAACTGAGCTATGAAAACATAGAGTTCAACCATTGAAAAGCCATTCCTGAAATCCTATTGCTTCCAAAGGTATGACCTGCTGCTCTCCATGGGAGCTGGAGGGTCTGCTCAGCACTGGCCTCCTTGAACTTCTTCAGCAATTTGCCCAGGATTTATCTTTTTGTGGAAGTCTGAGGAAGATTTGCTTCATTAACAGGATCAGGTGCTTCTGTCTGTTTTGGGTTATTGTTTTCCCTGTTGCTTCTGTAACTAGGAAGTGGAAGATGAAGCTGAATGGTGGAAAACCCCTCTCTCTGAAAATAGTGTTTAAAAATGAGAAGATTAAAAAAGAGAAAGAGAAGAAATTAAAATATCTGAAGCCAACTTCCTCTGCTGGCTGTCCCTGCCTGTCGGGAAAGGAGCGACGGGCACTCCATCTCCTGCTCCTCAGGAGTGGCCAGCAGTGGGTCTGCTGGAGATACAAAGCCAAAGGAAGACCTTGCAATGCCCCTGATTTATAATTTATGGCTAAAAGGAATTGTGCAGTGAGGAAATGCACCGGCAGGGACCAAGTCCTCAGTTTTCCACCGAGATCAGAGGACCCTGGTCAGCAGGATGCTGAGCTGGTGCTCCCCACGTGTGCCAGGATCAGGCAGAGCTTTTTGGGGGGAATTGGTAAGAGGATAAACCTCTGGAAAAATCAACCCTTGCCTCATAGTATGATTGCCCAAGAATTTATGCCTTAGAAGCAAATAGTGGCCGATTTTCCTGATGTTTCTCGTTTCCACAGGTTGTGTTATCAAGCAATGTAGGAATTAGAGGAGCCAGGTGGCTGTGAGGTGCCACCTCGCCCCCTTGTCTCTCGTTGCCCAGAGCTGGGGCAGAGCCCCCCAGATGGCTCCGTGTGGGTTCACGCGCATCCAGCCCCGGCGAAACCAGCCCGGGCTCCTCACGGTTGTGAAATCAAGACAAGCACTACAAAACCCAGGCAAAAACCGAAACCCAGCTCTGAGAGCTGGGCTGGTAGAGAATCCACTGCCAATTTACTGAAACACAGGTTTCAGTTTTGGTGAAAGCTAAATCTATGACAGCTCTGACTGGCTAGTGGAGTGATTCATTTGCTCCCCGGAGAATTAAAAAATGGAGCTGATGGCAGCGAGCTCTCAGTTTCTCCTCTCTTAGGCATCATTTTTCGCCTGCACCGTCAGCACTTTTCACCCTCGGGGGCAAACCCGGCTGCCGTGTGGGACAGTCGGACCCATCGCCCGCTCCAGCCTGGGGCTGAGCCTGGGGTTCTGTCAAAGGCCACTTGGGAACGAGGTTTAGGGGTGGGTACGGTGGTGCCATGGCTGTGGTTGATGGCTGGGCCAGAAGATCTTGGTGCTCTCTTCCAGCCTGGATGACTCCGTGATTCTGTGACGTGCCCCGCGTGACTTTTGCTGTCACACAGGTTTTTAGCTCTTCCGAAAACAAACATGGGAAGAATACCAGAGCTGGGTTTTTAGCTCTTCCAAACACAAGCATGGGAGGAATAGCAGAGCTGGGTGATGGGGATGTGCACCTCAGCAGATCATGGTTGGGTATCTGCCATGAGCTGCCCAGAGCTGGTCCCAGGAGCGTTGGTGCTGCTGGTGGCACCACTCTCAGTGAACGTCATGGATGTTTCTCTTCCCTCCTGAGCATCCCTGTGATAATTTGGAAAGCCACACCATTCAAAGCCCTGGCTCTGGGTGATACTTTACCACGAAGCAGCCCCTGTGCCTCCTGCACAGCAAAGCCCTTGCTCTGCTGTCGCATCCCGGGAGTGCAGCTGATCAGCCCGGAGAACTCTGGCACGTTCTGTTCTGTTCTGTGGGATTGCTGTTCTTTATAAATCTCCACCTGTCACCCACAATGTCTGATAACCAGCACTGTTTGCTGTGACCATTGGTTTGAATCTCCAAAGTAAAGAACTTCAGCTTTGGTTTTCTAATATTAACAAGTCCTCCCCCATGAAATACCCCTTGGTGAGGAACCAGCACCTTAGAACTGCCTACATGTGCTCCTCCTTGAGTCATGGAGACATCCATGCTGGGGATGTCCAGGCTCACTGTGAAAAATCCCTACCCTTGAAATCAGCTATTTTCTTCAATTTTGGTTCATTTTATTTTTGTCTCCTCTTGGGTCCCCTGTCTCTTGCAGACCCGTCACTTTCCAAGGTGCCAACTCGCCCTGTCCACAGTGTAATCCAGTGTCCATGGGAGTCTGGGACTGCCAGGAACAAGTGGAGCAACCTGATGGCTGGTAACGTGAATTATGATTGTAGTGCTAAAACCAAGAGAGAAAAAAATTTAAAATTAGAAGCAGGCATAGTAAACAAATATAAATTCTGCAGGGAAGATGGGCATGAGGGCTTCTTGTGGGTTTGAAAGGTGGAAGTTTGATCTGCTTGGAGCACTTTTCATATTCACTGACCACAGCTCTCTCCCTCAGAAGGACCTCTCGAGAAAGTTTCATTTCTCGGTGAAATGTTGGTCCTCCCAACACAGGCACCTCTCAGGCAAGTCTTGGCTCTGCTTCAGCACTTTCCGTACACGGGTACTACGTGTGCTTGGAGCAGACCCGTTATAATATGTCAGAGGGCCACATCAAAAAGCTTCTGAAACCTCCTGGAAACTGCAGAAGCCTCATTCATTAAGCCCACGTTTAATCTTGTTGGCAAATTTGACTCTGAAATACTCACACATTTGGACACTGGTGCAAATGTGGTCGGGGGTGTTGGGCTTTACATCCTTCTCTCCTGGATGTTTCTGTTCACCTTCAAAGGCAGGACAATGCTTTTCAGACAACTGCACCTCAATTTTTGCTGAAATAACCAATTTTCTTCACATGGTGGGGTAAAAAATCAAAAAAAACAATATGAAAAATTCACTCTCTTGCTGGGAAACCTCGTTGAAATAAATAGATTTAAGCTGAAAGACAGTAGGTTTAGATCAGGTGTCAGGAAATAATTCTTCCCTGTGAGGGTGGGCAGGCCCTGGCACAGGGTGCCCAGAGAAGCTGTGGCTGCCCCAGCCCTGGGAGTGTCCAAGGCCAGGCTAGACAGGGCTTGGAGCAACCTGGGCTGGTGGAAGGTGTCCCTGCCCATGGCAGGGGGTGGAATGGGATGATCTTCAAGGTCCCTTTCAGCTCAAACCATTCCATGATTCTATGAATTAATCACAAAATTATTGCCTGTACCTAATCAGTGACTTCCAAACTTTATGGATAACTTTTGAACTGTTGCACTTTTGGGATGAAAACTCCCCAAGAGCTCCAGCCCGTCCCTGCACTATGCTGAGTTCCCCTGGGCTGGTCCTTGGCATCACGTGGGTCAGGCACTGCCCTTTGGCTGGACACAGAGGTGGCTGCTGAAAACCAAGCACTGGATAGTTTTAAAAAATGCTGCTCTTGAGCTGTATTATTTAACTCTAAAGACCTGAAATATGCATTTCCCTTTGGGCAAGATGCCATTTGTGATAACCAAAACATGAGTTCACATTTTAGCGAAGCAGGGGAAACAAGAGTCTGACCTTCAACACACGCCATCCTGGTGACTAAATTAATGGTTTTCTGCAGAAGAGATGTACCAGATCCTCCACCACGCTTTTCCTCTTCCACAAAGGTGAGTCTTAGAGGTGGAGGGAAAAAAAAGAAAAGCACTTCTTTTGTCTGGCCATTTCTTTGCCCTCTTTGGGTGAAATCCTGCCCCGCAGCAGCCCTGCCATTGGTGAGTCACACTCACAAGTGTCACATCTGCTCCGAGAAGGCGATGGCTGAGGCGGTGGCGTTTGCGGTGACGTGCAGCCCTGCACAGCCGGGACATGGCCATGACCTGGCCCAAGATGTCCAGCGAGGACGAGGTGACCCCAAGGCCACTCACAGCAGTGGGGTGATGCTCCCTGGGGGATGTGGCACTGTCCCCTCTCTGGTAAGATTTGTCCCTGGGCACATCCTGGGCTGGGCTGTGGGTGACAGACAATGGCAGGAAGAGCCCCAGAGGGACAGTCATGGGTGATGCCCTAAATCAGGGTGATTCACCCACTGTTTTGGGATGAGTGACATTGTCCCAGGCTCTCCCCGAGTCCCTCAGCCCCTCGGCACTGGATAAAGAGCTGCCCTGCTCTTGAGGGCAGGTCCTAAAGCTGTTGAGAATCCTGGGCACAGTGAGCCACTTGGGAAGAGATCCTGGAAAACAACCTGGACTTTTGCTCCCTTGCCTTTGGATGTCTCTCCAGCTTGGCTGAATAAAAATTGCCTTTCCTTAAGCTGAGCCGTGCTCAGCCTGTTGCTCCCTACAAGGCAGCGCTTCAGTGTTTGAATTTCAGAATTATTCAAGTGGTTATGGTTAGAAACGTGCCTGAGGAGAGGGTACATGATGTACCACGCCTCTCAGCCCATAACTCCTCGCAGAGTTTTTCTGAGTCATTTGTCGAGTTTACCGAGAAAAACAACTTTTTACTTCTGTCAGCAGCCCAGCAGAGCTGGGGCTGGGTGAGGCCAGGGATGGCAGCCCCGGCCCGGCTTTCTGCCCATAACGAGCTGCACGAATTAAGAGGGAGAAGAGCAGAAGAGCAGCGTGATTTTCGGGGCTGGGAGAGGGTGTTTCCATCACAAAGAGCGCAGGGTGTTGGTGTGGAGCTCATGGAAGGAGTGACGTTGGGGCGGGTGACATCTGTAGGGTGCTGGTGTCAGTCCCGGGGTTCAGGAGGATTGTGCCAGATCCGCACTGGCCCTGGATTGGAGGGAACAGGGATCTCTTGGTAATTAAACCTTGATTTTTAGGGTGCTGAGAACGGCTCTGAGCTCCAGCACAGCACCACACGGCAATCCACCTTCCCATGAACACCCAGCTACGGGGAGGGGAGGGGTGGCTCAGAATTTACATCGCTGCAGGTGCGTAAGAAATTGCTCCAGTGCATAAAAACCAAGCGGAAACATTTTCTTCTGCCCGTGGAAACAGAATTACGTTTCTTTGACAGGGTTTTTTGGTGAGCAACAGTATGACAAGGAGAGGTGTAACGCCCTGCAAGCACTTTTGCTTCATGTGACCAAGTCGGTTTTTGCAGATCGTTTCCTGAAGGACACAAGGAATTGTTCCTGAGTTCAGATGGCGTTGCTGGACGTTGTTATTAAGGCTCAACTTTGTCCTTTATTAAAACGTCTGGGAGCGTTTCTGTCCCTCACGTTCTCTAGCTCTGCGGATCTGTGTACAAACCATTATCACCCTCTTGAGTGAAACAGTGGCTTACCTAAAGCTGCTGTGAAATATGAGTGATGACAAATAATGGCAAACCACGGCTGGGCTGTGGAGTGTTACCAGAACTTCTTATTGTACGAAACTGCATTAAAATGCACTATTGAAACTGGTGCCTTATCACTCTGAAACACGTTACTGGAAACCTGATGTTAAGCGTGTTCTGGGACCAGTCCTTGACAGCAGATCCTTGAGATCAGAACGGCTTGATGCTCAATTTTTTAAGGATTTTTTTTTTTAGAATAAAACAAACCCTATTTGAAATGGTTATTTGAAATGAATTCAGTTGGGTCGGGGCGGGATCAGGCAGCAGGACTGCAGTAACTCCGGGTGGATGGGGAGCACAGGGATGTCACCCCTGCCCCGTGTTGGAGCAGGGCTGGGAGCTGCTGCTGAGTTTCTGGACATATCCAGTGATTGTCACATCTCCTGTCACACTCCTGGGCGCTCCAGGCTTGTCTGCTCTGCTAGTCACTCCAACAAGCCATTTGTCTGCAGCAGTGTGGTGCTTTGTTCCATTGCAGCAGCGATGCCAGCCCCACATGGTGCCAGTGGTGCCAGTCCTGCACGGTGCCAGCGGTGCCAGTCCTGCACGGTGCCAGTGGTGCCAGTCCTGCATGGTGCCAGTGGTGCCAGTCCTGCACGGTGACAGTGGTGTCAGTTCCACACGGTGCCAGTGGTGCCAGTCCTGCACGGTGACAGTGGTGTCAGTTCCACACGGTGCCAGTGGTGCCAGTCCTGCATGGTGCCAGTGGTGCCAGTTCCACACGGTGCCAGCGGTGCCAGTCCTGCATGGTGCCAGCGGTGACAGCCCTACATGGGGGACAGCGATGCCAGCCCCGCACGGGGACACCAGTGCCAGCTCCACAGGGTGCCAGCAATGCCAGCCCCACACAGGGACACCAATGACAGCTCCGCATAGGGGACAGCAATGCCAGCTCTGCACAGTGACAGTGATGCCAGCCCCGCTCGGGGACACCAATGCCAGCTCCTCAGGGTGACAGTGATGCCAGCTCCTCAGGGTGACAGTGATGCCATCTCCTCAGGGTGCCACCAGTGCCATCTCCTCAGGGTGCCACCATTGCCATCATCTCCTTAGGGAGACACCAGCGGCATCATCTCCTCAGGGCGCCACCACTNCTCCTCAGGGTGCCACCAGTGCCAGCTCCTCAGGGTGACAGTGATGCCAGCTCCTCAGGGTGACAGTGATGCCATCTCCTCAGGGTGCCACCAGTGCCATCTCCTCAGGGTGCCACCATTGCCATCATCTCCTTAGGGTGACACCAGTGCCATCATCTCCTTAGGGTGACACCAGTGCCATCTCTTCAGGGTGACACCAATGCCATCATCTCCTCAGGGTGCCACCAGTGCCACCTCCTCAGGGTGCCAGCGATGCTCGGCAGGTGAGGCTGAGCCTCGACCGGCGCCGGCGGGGCTGGCGGGGGCCGGCGCGGGGCCGGAGGACGCTCCGAGGTTTCCTTTCCATCCGCCCCGGGGCCATCCCCTTTGGTGCCTGCCCCGAGCCGCGGGCACGCGGGGTGAGCCGGGCAGGAGCTGCGGTGCCCGCACGGCCTTGGCACGAGTGGGTTCTGAGCCGAGCCGTGGGGCTCAGCCGGGCAGGAGCTGCGGTGCCCGCACGGCCTTGGCACGAGTGGGTTCCGAGCCGAGCTGCGGGGCTGAGCCGGGCAGGAGCTGCGGTGCCCGCACAGCCTTGGCACGAGTGGGTTCCGAGCCGAGCGCCGGCACGCGGGGCTCAGCCGGGCAGGAGCGGCGCTGGCAGCCGGGTCCCGAGCCTGCCGGCCGCCTTGGCGTGTCACTGAGGTCGTGCCCGCTTTTGGCTTGCCCTGTCATAACGTGCCTGCCATAAAGCGCCGAGGGAGGAGCCCTGCCCGGGAGCTGCCTGGAAGCGTTCCCGGGGAGAGGAGCCCTTTCCTTGCTGCCTTCCCAGCGCTGCGCTGCCCGAAAAGTTCGACTGTTCTGACAGTGCCTGGGGCAGCCGCTTCCCACTTTACTCTCTGAGCTCATCCGCAGGGTCACGCAGCTGAGTTTCAGAAATCCCTGTTTCTCTTTCTCCTCTTCCTTCCCAGAGCAAATGGAGAAATGGCTTCAATTGTTGCTGTAGTTGGCAGGGCTGTGAGAGCCGGGGATTTGCTTCCATCAGGGGCTTGGTCCAACGCAGGCTGATGGCTTGAAAGTGAAAGATAGAAGGTTTAGAGTAGAAATTGGGAAGAAATCGTTTCCTGGGAGGGTGGGCAGGCCCTGGCACAGGGTGCCCAGAGAAGCTGTGGCTGCCCCATCCCTGGAAGTGTCCAAGGCCAGGTTGGATGGGATTGGAGCAACCTGGGCTGGTGGAAGGTGTCCCTGCCCATGGCAGGGGGTGGAACCAGATGATCTGTAAGGCCCCTTCCAACCCAAACCATTCTATGATCCCTGTTCATGTCATCCTATCCACTCTGAAAAACGAGGCTTTGGACCTCCCCCAGGTCCAGCACTTAGGGTAACCCATTGCCTTCGTCACATGTATACCGAAAACCAAAGGTAAAAACATCTCTGGATTGTCCCCCTGCCCTGATGTGGCTTTCCTCCTCCTTGCCCTTGGGGTGAGGGTCCCACTGTTGGCTCTGTTGTGTAAACGGTCAGTGACAGGACAGAGAGGCCGAGGGACACCCAGCCAGGACTATGCAAAGGTCTGCAGAAGGCTCTGGCAATACAGCATTTCCCTTCTGGTCCCAATCCACCCCCAAAAATCTCCCATCCACCTGCCCAGCAACCTTTAATCCATGACCCCTTCTTGCCTACTGGTACTTGGCTGACCCATTGCCAGTGCCAGTTCAGTTACCAAAAGGAAAAAAAGGAAAAAAAAAAAAAAAAGAAATCCCTTTTTGTCATCTGCCATTTACATAATTAAGTAAGAGCTCGTTGCCTCTTCTCTTGTTTCCTCATCCAGGCTGGGTGTGCACCGGGCTCCCGGGAATGTTGCCGCTGCCACCTCTTCCTCTCCGAGCAAAACTTTTGCTGCAATTCCAGGCTGGGAATTGGGGGAGGAAGTCAGGGATTAACAGCCTTGTGCTTTCACAGGTCCCTTCAACACCTCGGCGAGGGCAAATGCAACCTGCTGCAGATTTGGACCTGCCCTTTGGCTGCTTTACAGCGAGAAGGCGCCGCAGGAGGGAGGCACGTTGGCTGCTTTTGGGGCAGTTTCAGCAATACTGTGCAATACTGTGACTAGCCTGGGCATAAAATCTACTTGCTTAGTCTTCCCTGGTGATGGATAAATCCTCGGTTATCAATAAATTAGTCACCCAGCAAAACTGTATAGAACAGCCCCAGCCCACAGGCAGTGGCACAAGATACACCTGCGTTGCAAGAGATGCACGCTTGGGCTGCTGCTCTCAGTGGGAATGCTCTGGAGGTTGGTTGTGGGATTAAAGGGGTGACTTTGCCACTCCCATGCCCTCTAAGTCCTTCTGACCATCCCTCCTGGGCACAGATAGTCCAAGAAGTTTCTTTAACTGCTCATTTTTGTTTGTAGATTCCAGCAATAACCAAACCAGCCTTGGAGCCAACAGCATGGTGAACCAGCCGGGGGTTTGCACCAGTAGTGCCACATTCATATGACAGCACATCCCAGCTCGCAAACCCTGGTTCCCTGGGGACAGCCTGGATCTGAAATTTTGGTAGGAGAGCAAGCCTGGTCTGCTTGAGGGCCTTGGCTGCATCAGCTTTGCTCAGCAGCGAAAGCTCGTGGTGGGATAATCATAAACTTGTTATTTTGCTGCCGGGCTGGTGGACTTCGAGAAGCTGGAGTGAAATTTCTGTCCTTCTGCAAGGTGGTGGCTTTGTATAATGATCACCTAAGTCACCTGTGCTCCTGGAACCAAGAGAATTCTTCTGCCACCACGGTGGGAGCCGTATCATCCACAATCCCTGAGCCTGTGTACCTGTGAGTCTCAAAGCACCAGTGGGGATAAGTGTCCACCCATCCATGGAGCAAGCCTGGGAGCAGGATTGCTGGAAACTGGCAGGGGAACACCCTGTGTGCCAGGACACTGATGGAGAAAGGTCTGAACCACTCCCTGAGTCACAGCACCTCCTATTGCCATAGCCCTGGGGTGTTGGGACCACAGGGTGATGTCACTCGCCTTCCCACATCCCATCCCCTCCGTGATGAGCTGGGAGTGGTCCCTCTTCCAGGAGGGACTTGGCACCATTGGCTCCGTGTTGGGGAAACCCTCGAGCTCAGCGTTTTGGGGATGTGACCCCCACCATGGTCCCTCCTTTTGGTCACATCCTTGTTCCTGAACGAAAAAATGACGCGGCAATGCCAAGATTTCCCGCCTCCATAGGGGAGGGAAACACCTGTGGGGAAAAGAGCTGGTCCCTTTCACCTGCTCATTAATTCAGTAAATTACAAAGGGAAATCCATGCCGGGAAAAGCAAGAAAAATCCCAAAAGTTAATCCAAGAGTTATTTCCTCCTGATACCTGGATAAAAACATGTTCGTCGGAGCTCTCTGGGTCAGACATCGTCAAGACAGGTGAACGCACACCAAAGAACAAGGTAAAATACTGATTTTACCCTTTTGCTCTAGGTGCCTGATCCCTATTATGTGCCTCTGAAATAGCTTTTCCATTAATAACCTTAATTCTCAGTGCTAACAGAACTTGCGTTTGACTTATGCTATTCCTGAGGGAAAGCATTTTCCTTTGGGATCAGACTTTGGAATCTGCTCCTTTCAGTCACAGTTGCCTCCTGCTGCTTCTGACTTAGTAGACTTTTTAAAATTTAATATATCTGTATTTATTTTTCTGATTTTTTTCAGAAGAACTATATCTATTTACGTGCAATTTTTTATCTGATATTTTATTATTTTTCCTTCCCCTCCTTCTGTTAAATATTTGATTTTGTTTGATTTTTTTTCTCTTGCTCACGAGGAGTATAAAAGAAATGAGTAAGAGATAATAGTCAGGGTGTTTTTTTTAATACAGATGTGCAAGTACAAGTGCTATATAAAGTGTGTGTATTTTCATATGCATCGCAGTTGTGTTCTTTAGGAAAGACAGCAAGGCAATACTGTTTTCCTTGAGCTGACATGAAGGGATGCCACTTGTTCCTCTGCCTCTTCTCCATGTCCTGCTGGGTGGATTTGATGCCGACAGCCGGGAACAAAATCTTCCACTTCGGAGCCTGCAGGGTTTCAATGAGCATGACAGAGATCAGGGCTGGCTTCACAGCAATTAAAGCCAATATTGTAAGTATTTCTTCAGGCCCTCGTGGAGCTGGGGAAGGTCTTTAGTTGGCGGCTCCCAAAGCCCCTCCTGAGCCGTCCCCATCTCTGTCCTCTCCTGTACAGCAAGCGAGGGACCCCATCCGGACCCTGAGCATCTTGTCTTATCCACACTCCCTACACAAGGTTAAGGTAGGTGTCCTTGGGTGGAAGGCAATTAAAAGATCCAAAAGCAGAGGAATGTGATCTTGGGAGGTGCAATGTATTAAAAATAAGTACTTTTCAGCTCTTTCACGCCCTAAAGCACTATGCCACTGCTTCAGGTCTCAGCCTCCAGCTCCCAGCTACAAAATCTGCTGGTTATTTTGTTGACTCTATGAGATTTGCTGAGGATGGATCACCTGGAAAATCAGTCTAAAATAATTTTATATATACATATTATCAGGATAAATCAAGGATCGCTGAAGAAGCTTTGTATGAGTCAAAATGTCTTGCTCCGCTCAGCTACAATGTGCTTCCACTTAAGGGTGGTTTATTCTAGAGGGGGGCTACAGGTTTATAACTATTTGGAAGACCTTTTAAAAGTTAAGGTCATTCTTTAAGTCTTCAGACAGATGTTGCATTACCCATCACCTCTTCAAATTCTATGTGGACAAAGTTTTCAAGCACTGCAAGACCGAGGACTCGTATGTGAACCGAAAAATCAGCAGCATCGCCAACTCCTTCCTCAGCATGAAGAGGAAACTGGGGCAGTGTGTAAGTCTTGGGTATTGCTACAGTTTAGTTTCATCTCTTAGTATTTGGTGTATAAACAAACCCAAGAGCTTTATAAAGTTCCAAAGTCTTTATTTATACAAACGGTTTTAACACAAATACAAAGCAGTGTGATGTGAAGAGTGTCTGCTGAGAAATTTCTGTACGTGCCCACTTGCCAGCAGACTCCCACAACAGTCCTCAAGAACAATATTTATCCTCTCCCCGGGTCTGTCAAGTAAACTGTTCTTAGCTAAAATCTGATTCAGGGACCTGCAGCCTTTCCCAGAGTTTCACGAGGTCCCAATTCTATAATTTACATCATAATTAGAAACCGAAGTATTACTTTTAAATGTAGCTCCTCAAACGAATGAATTTATCTTGATTTTCTAGCATAGGCAAAATCAGTGCATGTGTGGGCAGGAATCCACGGAGAAATATAAGCAAATACTTGCGAACTACGAAGGGGTGAGTTGATGCCCGAGTCCAGTGATTAACACAGATATTTAGATCCTCTTTCCATTCGTTTGTACTCATTATCTGGGCTTACAACTTGTTCCTTTGTCTCATTTCAGCTGAATGTCACATCTGCAGCCATGAAATCCCTGGGTGAGCTGGACATCCTCTTGGACTGGATGGAGAAACCACCTGAGAGAGCGGGCGGCGTTAACGAGGCTGACGGCGCTGCTGGGACCTTGCACACCCCAGTGAGGAGAGGGACAATGAAGTCCAGTATCAGTGCAGTTCCTCACTGATTCCAGCTGGGTTCACTCAGACACAGAGTGCTTTGCTAGCCAGGTACATCAGTGAAGGCATCAGCAGAATCTTTGTTAAGATGGAAATAACGAGTTGGATGAAATCAGCATTGCCCTCGCTTAGCTGGCTTCTATCGAAGGATGCTCCAAGGGAAAACCTAAAAGGGTTTCTCTTGCCAGCAGACATAAGCTGTGATCATGTAATAGAATTGTTGTTTAAATTGTAAATTTTTTGTGTGTAGGGAATGTGTATTCACATAGGAAATGTACATTCATGAGTGCTGGGTGCTGGCTGGGAGGACTCTGGTGAAGTCGATGCTGCTTAAACCTGGGCTTAGCTCATGGGGCTGCTGCCACTGATGGATCTGCCTGAAACCAGGTGCACACTGTGAGAAATGCTCCCAAAAATAGGTTCCATCAGGTATGTGGGGCCTTAGAAATCTGTCTTTCCTTTTGAGATGGTATTTTCTGCCTTATCAGTAAAAAAGTTTCTGTACAAGATATGTGGTTGCTGAATAGAGAAAGGTTCTTGTGTGTGTTGTGCAATTTACTGACACTCGGTAGTAAGTTTTGTGGAAATTGGTTGCAATGACTGTAAATAAACCCCACTCGAAACTGTGCTGAGTCTGTCAGAATTCTGAGGAATTATACAATTCTTGGTGGCGAAACTTTCTGAATTCACTGTGGGGCTCTTTCACAGCAGACACTTCACTCCAGCATCCCAGGGGTGATGCATCCTTCTGGGCACCCCGGAAAGGCCAGAGTTCAGACTTGAGTGACACTAAATCATCTCAGATTGTCCCCAAAACCATTTTTAATGTGCATTATGCATGGCCTTGTTCTGTTTTCACCCTTTCTGGGCTCTTTTAGCCGCCAGCACCTGCACACACATTTGCTGGTCCCTAAATCCCTAAATCCCTTTTCCGCTGTTTCCCCACAAGGAGTTGGCACATTTATCCCTGTAGCAGCTGACAATGGCAGAGGCTGAATGTGTTATAAATGAACCCAGACCGCCCAAGGCACCTCCCCATGCAGCCAGGATGCACTTCTGATGCCAAGGCTTATTAGCCCAAGCCAGAGCAGTCGGAATTTCATGTCCCTGGTAGCATTCTAGTCCTCCTATTTCGAGTGATCAAGTCTTGCTGCTGCATTCACTAGACATCAGGCTTGAGGTGGACCGGAGGGTAAATTTCTGACTCGGTGTGTTTTGCTCTAGGAGTCAACCAAGCTGAGCAAGGTGTCCCGGAGCTCCTGCCTGCTGGGGTGGCACGGGCACCACCCGGGCGCTGCACGCTCTCCTCTGGCTCCGGGCAGCCCTTGGTACTGGTAGGGTTGACTCATTGCTTCTGCTGTGAATCCTTCAGGCTTGCCCAAACCTCTTCCCAGAACCTCTGTTCCCATGGGACAGCCCAAAACTCTCCAGGTTTCCCTTTCCTGCCCGTGGGCACGGCCAAGCTTCAGCAGCCAGGATGGTCGGCTGTTCCCACCTTGGGCAGCTTCTCATGGTGCTACAGAGGTGGCACCAGGAATGCTTGAACTGCAGAAGTGGTTCTTTAACAGGATTTTTTTTAACCATAGACGAAGGTCCTTGTGTCCTCAAGGAGAACCTAATTCCTGCTTTGGTTTCCTCCTCATCACAGGAGGACGCTGGTCAGACCTCTGGCAGCAAACCAGATTTGGTGAAGCTCTCTCAAGGGAAAGACCTCCCTGATGGCTCGCTGTCCTTCCTCAAATATTTGGTTATGCCAAAGGAAACCCTCCCAGGACTTTGATTCTCAGAATTTATTTTCTAGTGGTTTTTATTTTATTTTTTTTCAGTGACTTTCATTTGTCCAGGTGTCAGGGCACTAATGGGTGAATACATCCCTCCCCACTCTGGCAGTGCTCATGAAAGGTGATCTTTCAGCTCCGTCCCTCTTGGAACCAACTGTTTAAGGCTCACAGGTACACCACCTGTCCTGTGATCAAAGAAGAACCACTGGGAGTGATGCTGGGGTGCAGTGGGACACCACAGCTCTCCACTGACCACAGGAAATCAGCTGCCACACTGGAGAACACCCAGGTGAAGGAGCTGCTTGGTGAGCTCCCCGTGGACCTTTCCATGGATTGTGGTGGGTTCTTGGTCACAGCTTGAGCGAGATGGGTGGGTTTTGTTCTGCATCCTCAGCTTTGCTGCATCCATCAGACCCCGTAATTTTACACTTTCCCACCCACTGCAAAGCCCTGCAGCAGCCTGGGCCATTCCCCTCGGGAAGGGAGATGCCAGATGGAAGCGCCAGCGGTGGGAAGGGGCAGGGGGTCCCGGGCAGGCAGCTGCCAGGGCTGAGGGGTGCAGGCAGGATGCTCAGCCCCCCCTCCCTTCCTCAGCCCACCCACATTTCGCAGCCTCTCCCATTTGGGAGTTTGGCTCATCCTGGCTGCTCCCAGCGTGGAGCGGAGGGAAGGACGCCGTGGGGCAGGCTGGAGAGGAAGTGGATTCACAAAGGGAGAGCAAAAGGGGTTTTCTCCTCTCAGAAATTTCCAAACCGTAGCGTTCTCCTGCTGCTTTATGACTGCTCACCCCTGGGGACACTTTCCAGGCTCACACCTTTCCTGTTGCACCAGAGTCAGTCATTCACTTCCAGCAACTCCAGGCAGGAATGGACCTGTCCTGGCCCCTCCACACCTTTCCCAATATCCAAGCCCCTTCCCACCGTGCTGACGAGGGGATGGGGCCCTGGAGATGAGGAAGGTGAGCTTGAGGTCCCAGCCTTGCCATCAGCAAGGTGTTGACTATGGCAGTGTGGATGTGGAAAGGCAAACGCCGCTGGAGCTGCTGCCCTCCTGCTCGGAGAGGGGCTCGTCTCAGCCCCACTCACCGTGGGGAAGTCCAGGATTCAGGAATAATTTGTGTTTTACCCTTGGGGAAACTCAGTGGCTGTCAGCTAACCCACACAGCCACTGCCCAGCACCTCCCCGGGCTATGATGTTGTTTTCATTTTTAAAATGCATCTAATACTTTACTAAACCAGAAACACTGTGTGGTGCTCCTGTAACACAGTCAGGGCAAACCCTACCCAAGGGGATGCTTCTCATTCTTTAAATTTTATGGCCTGATCTCAGAGCTGCACTTAAGCAGCCCAGGCTCAGGAATGTGAGTTTCTGTGCAGTTTGTGCCCTGGCCCTGTCAAACACAGCCCTTCTCTTTGCCAGGGAGGCACCAGCCTACCCCATTGCTGGTGTTCAGGGAAAATTGATTCTCTGCCTTGTCACTTCTTCATCATTGCTGCTTCCTGCGTTGCTTTATCTGTGGAATATTCAGGTTTTCCCACCTGTACTGTGCTTCTCTGGGTGTGCCCTCCCCATGCTCTCCCATGGATGGAGTTCCCTGGTCTGCTGAAAGCCACTGATATTCTTTATTGTTTTGTGCACAAGAAGACTTCAGACCACGTCTGGCCTGCAGGTGCTGCCCTCAGGTCGAGAAAGCTTAGAGGAATCAAAAGCATCAGATGCTGTTCTAAAATGTTTTTAGTCTGTCTTTGAAAGAAAATAGGGCTTTTTTTAAAATGCACCTTCTGGCCTATACGAGCCTACCGTGTTGGAACTGGGGCTGTTTTTGGGATGAGCCACTTGAGCTCCTGCTGTTTCCCAGTCCAACCTGCTCACTCAGACCTGCACTTCCAGCCCAGCCCCACTCGGCAGCAAACGATTCCTCCTAAATAACCACTTGAAGCTGAATTTAAGCAAAATAAAAAAAGGTCAAGCTATAGCAAATTGTGGTAGCAATGAACAGGGTGTGCTTGCTGATGGCTTGTGGTGATCCTCAAGGTAGAGCCGGTCCCAGGTGATGCCTCCTCTGGATCCCTCACCTTCAGACCTGGTCCTGGGAGGGGGACACGTCCTGGGCAGGGCTGTCCCCACTGGAGCTGCCCTGAGCAATGCTGCCAGAGGTGAGCAGGAAGGTGGAGTAGGCGAGGTCAGCATCCTCCTTGGAGCTCTGGGGAAGGACAGGAGGGCACTGTTGGGCTGCTGGGATGGGCAGCAGCACGTGGCAGGGGAAAGGCAGCGTTTTGTGGGCTGTGAGCATCTCAGGATGACACGGGCAGACCGCACGAGTGGGATGACCCCAAGGGTGCTGGTGTGAGCATCACCCCTTTGCTCGGCCCTGGGGTGTTTGTGGGTTTGGGACTCCATGGCAAACCTGTCCCTGTGCTGGCCTTCAGCTCCCCTGCCCTAAAGCTGCCAGGCTTTACTGGTTTCCTGACAGTTTCCTTTATTGGTCTAGTTCTGTTCTTGGCACTTGCAACACCTACATCTCACCTGTGGTTAGGGGCTTTGAAAAACACAGGCTTGCATCTGGCACCTTCAGCTACTGCCGAGTGCTGACACTGGACCACGACCTTCCCCAAAGGGAGAGGGGGGCAGAAGAGGGCAGGGGAAGGCAGGGAAAGTTGGGGAAATGCAGGGATTGTAGGATTGCAGTGGCAGAGCCCTGCCTGCCTACCTGTGCCCCCTGAACCACTGCCCACATATGGGAGGGTTGGAAGGTGGGATGTGCTCTGTTTCCTGGCCAACTGTTCATCCCAGTGTTCTGTGTTTGTGGTAACAACCCCAACCTTCCTGCCACTACCTGAGGCTGACTGGGCTAACTGTTTGAAGAAAAGTTATTGCCTCTGCCAAAAAATGGAGTCAGGAAAGGGGCAAGTTCTGCCCACAGGGGCGGATCTGCAGCAGGTGCTGGATCCAAGAGGACAACTGGATATAAATACGGCCCCTGGAAGGAGACAGCCCCTTCGGCAGAGACTGCAGGGCTGTGGCTGTGTCTCCCAGGTGGGTGGCCTCTCTCCTGCCCCCTCTTACCCTTTTGGCCTTCTTTGCCTCGACAGCACTTTCCGAGGTGTCCGTGGTGGTGACGAACTCTGCAGAGAAGGAAAGGGAGCTGTTAGGGAGGGGCCAGCAGTGGGCAGGTATTTCCAGAGCTTTTGTAGGGTCCTTCTGCACACCCCTCAGCCTGGGGTGGACTCAGCAACCTACCATCCCCTCCGATGGCAGTCTCCTGGCTCTCCTTCACACAGGCGCTGTTGCTGGCACCGTAGTCCTTCACACTTTCAAAGTCTGACATGCTGATGTTTGTCCTGTAGCTCCCAATGGACACGAGGTCTGGTGAGAGGGAGGAAATAAACGCCCTGCTCAGAGCTGGAGTGAGGATGTTGGAGACGGGTGCAAGGTGATGCTGTGGGATAATATCTGCAAAGCTCAGGGAGAGCTGGGCTCTGTGTCAGCCTGGGCGCTCTGTGGTGGGGGTTGGAGCCCAAGGATAGGGTCAGTGGGAGCAGCTGGGTGTTGGAACACCATGGATGGGGTCAGTGGGAGCAGCTGGGTGTTGGAACACCATGGATGGGGTCAGTGGGAGCAGCTGGGTGTTGGAACACCATGGATGGGGTCAGTGGGAGCAGTTGGGTGTTGGAACACCATGGATGGGGTCAGTGGGAGCAGCTGAGTGTTGGAGCACCATGGATGGGGTCAGTGGGAGCAGCTGGGTGTTGGAACACCATGGATGGGGTCAGTGGGAGCAGCTGGGTGTTGGAACACCATGGATGGGGTCAGTGGGAGCAGCTGGGTCCCTTCCCCACACATCACATGGTGGGGGACCAGGAGAACAGCTCAGCCCAGCAAAGACACAAAGGCATTGCCTCCATCTTTATGTTGCTGATGTTTCTTGAGAGACCAGAAAGGCAGGGACTCACCAGATCTCTTAATCTGCCTGTATTTAACGATGGCCAAGGCTGTTGCGATGACCAGGAGCAGAGCACCAATAGGGCCCAGCACTAAAGCAAGAGTATTGGAGCCATGGCCTTGGTCAGAGCTGGAACAGACAGACAGAGATATCATTGAAAATGATGCATATGAAAGTCCAGCAACCCAAATCTGTATGGGATGGTAATTCTGAGCAAGCACATATAATGGAACAAAAAACAAATAAAAATATAAAATAGAGGTTGTGCCAAAAGAGCTACATCAGCAGCTTGGTTATAAATGTATGAAAGAAAGTTCTCCAGTCTTAACAGAAGTACTTTCAAGTAGTTGTTTTGTACCTGAAACCTCTAATCATTCCCTTTTGGTACTATTTTCTTGAATTTGAGATTTCTTGAATTCAAGTCATCTTTCCCTTTGCTGTAACTTTTCCCCTTCTTCTCCTCCAATGTTTTGAGTGAAGTTCTTTTGAGACAATAATATTTTTGTTGTTGTTGCTAAACCACACACACAGTGTACAAACACAGTACCCTCAACAGGTTAATATCAACCTCCCCAAATTTATAAATGACAGAGAATTGAGAGAACCAACCTTTCTGGGGCAGCTCCGCTTCGCACCTCGGAGTCACTGTAGGCTCTTCCTCGGGGACCAGGGTTGGGGAGCTCGACGTGGTTGGGGAGCTCAGCGTGGTCTGAGGACTCGGCGTGGACTGGGGACTCAACATGGTTGGGGTTGGAGGACTCAACATGGTTGGAGGCATCAACATCCAGGAGCTCTGGGCTGTGCTTGTCATCACTTCCTACGTATCCCAGGAAGGAGGTTGTGGTTAGAGAGCAGCAACTCGGAGGTGGGGACACAAAAACTATTTGGAAATGTTGGGTGGATGGGGAGCTGCCGTGGGTTTTGGCTCTATGTCAGAGGCTCTTTGAAATGGGGTTTTGAGACCTGAAATAACCTCATTGTAAATAATTCACTGCAAACGTCTCAAGTAGACTCCCTCTGCCTATAAACTTTTGAAAGTCTTGCATTTCTAAATTCTGCCTCTGATATTTCCAGAACAAATTTTGAATACTTCCTTTACTTTTATTTCTAGCTCCTTGCCCACCAAAGGCAATGAAATGAGGCTGTTTCTCTGTTTAGGATGGCTAAATATGGGATGTCCAGTGCTCTACTTTTTCTCTGCTTCTAACATGATTCTTCCATGAGAAAAAAAAATCTTAATTCCAAAATGCTGCACCAGAGCTGAGACTAAGCCCTCTGCTGTTGCTGCTAGTCCTTCCTCTCCTGTTCCACACTGGTTTCCTAAGATAAGAAGCTCCCTGGAGCAAGATAAGTGTCTGAACTCGATCAGTTCTTCATCTGACAGCCGTGGCTCAAGCTAAATGATGCTGCAGATTGTAACAGCAACAATCAGTAAGGACAGGTAAAATCGTGTGGAAGGAAGTGAGAGATAGACTGGTGGGGGGTTCTTTGCTGACCAGGAAGCCACGACCAATGAATGGATGAAAACTCTAACTGCAAGTTGTGTGAAAATCATGGTGATGTTGGCACCTCGCTTCCCTTTCGAGGTGCTGCAACCTAGTGGCTGCGGAGAGGACTTCCCTGGCCAGAAGGGCAAGGGTGATGCACGGCTGGGACAAGCAGGAAAACCTCTGGAGCCTCTGGCTTGGAGCTCACCTGAAGTCACAGTCAGCTTCACCGCGATGGTTTCCCCGAAGAGGCCCTTGTCCTTCACCCCGCACCAGTACCACCCGTCGTCGTCCTCTGTCACCGAGTCAAAGCTGAGGACCACGGTCCTCTTGGCGGTGCTGCAGGTGACCTCTGACCCCAGCTGCTCCTGCTCGGACACTGGCATCATGGAGCAGCCACTGGTGCTCCACTTGCACCAGTACTTCTCGTAGGAGTAGTATGTGCACGGGTAGGAGCAGGTTAAACTGGCCCGCGTGCCCACTTGTGCCACCACTTCCTTCTCTGCTTTCAGTTGAGGTTCTCCTGTGAGGGCAAAAGGGACGTAAAGACTGGTGTTAGTGGTTTCAGTGGTGGGAATGCCACCCAGCAGGTAGTGGGTGGTGCTGCTGTGCAGGAATCTTGGACTGAAAGTGCTCCTTACATCATTATATTAATGCTAAGGATGCTGTTCGTGCATCTCTGGCTGAAAGCTGGGGGAGTTTTATTGCAAGGCTTAAGAAATACCTGCACGACAAACTTTTGTGAGCACACTTTGTGTAGTGGTGCTGCTGCGGATGGATCTTTGAGGGGAAGTGCTCCTTACAACATCAAATTAATGCTAAGGATGCTGTTTATGCATCTCTGGCTGAAAGCCTGGGGGAGTTTCATTGCAAGGCTTGTGGGGGAGACTCCAGCTGGCTCTGGGGTCTCTGTGGAATAGTTGGACTATGCTAGGAACCTTCTGCACACGTCAGGGTGATATGCACGGAAGGATTAGTTGTAACACCTGGAACAGATATCCGGTTTCTAAAGTGATGAGTAATGTTTTCTGACATGCGCGGTTTGTGTGTCCAATTAGGAATTATTTATGTATAGAGAAACCAATGGTCCTTGGACATCTGTCCAGACTCAGGTCTATAAGAATCACAGCCTCTGATACCACACTCTCTCTCACACACACTCTCTCTCTCTCTCTTTCACACATTGCATTATTCCACCAATGCAATAAAGTTCCTGTCCTATTTTTGGAACAATACGATGTCGTTTCTTTGACCTGCCTCTAACTTAACAACGACAAAGGCTTAAGAATTATCTGCATGACAAACTTTTGTGAGCGCTTCGCCGTAAAACTGAAACCTCGTGTTGCAATTTTAGAGCTACTGAAGTGAGTTCAGGCTCGGATCTCGAGCCTCTTCTCCAAGAGCCAGACAGCTTGTTTGTGGTGCTTAGGAGGTTGTTTCGTACCTCCTGAGCGGGCAGAGACTGCCCATGCACAGGCTCGTACCTTCCACGACGGTCAGCTCAGCCGATGATTGCTGGTCCTTCAGTTCATTCGAGATGCACCAGTAATAGGCTGTGTCTTTTAGTGTCAGCTGGTTCAGGATGACAGTGACTGTCTTGTTGTCTGGGTTCTCAAACATGGCCACTCTCCCCTCGTACAGTGGGCTCACGAAGTCGGTGTTGTCTATGATCCTGGAATATCCATTAGGCTTCCACTTGGCCCAGACCCTCGTCGAGGACCTCTTTAGAGGGTCATAGAGGCATTCAAAGGTTGCTGAGCTTCCAGTTTTCCCGATTACTTTGGACTTCAATTGAGGGAAATTTTTGTCTGTTGATAAAAATGAAGTGGGGGGTTATAAACATCTCACTTGTGTCCATATGGCAGCCTACCAAAAAAATCAGAGATATCATATCTAACAAAGCCCTTATGGCTAAAGCAAGGTTAGGTAGAGCTCAGGGGAGCGGCTGACAGGAGACTGTCCTGGCACTACTGGGAATGGATCCTAAAGAGCCTGTCAGGCCTTTCTTTTTCCCAGATTCACTGCATGGTTATTTGCTCTGTGTATAGACATTTCAAAGTCTTGTTGCCTTTGCTAGAGAAAGGACAGGTCTTCTCCTTTCTACATCTGGCATATTGAGACTTAAGAAACTGACACTTGAAGAGACAGTTTGTTTGTCTCATACTTGGAGGTGGAATTTGCCTCTTGGTGTTTTGGGCTGGGGAAGACAGGTAGCCACTGCTGGGAAAGTTAAGTCTTGATATAAGATTTATTAGTGATGGTTTAGTGCGTTGCAGATAGTTAAATGAATAGAAAGAAGTATCTAGATGAGCGAATAGGATAATAGCACTCTGCCAAGGGAAATTAAAGTTCTTGCTAAATAAAGTAAGACTACTAGAGATGTTTTTAAAGAGAGGCAGAGGTGAAGGGGAAAACACGCTGGGAATGACTTACCGTCATAGATAAACACATCTAGTTCCTTTGAGCTTCCAATTTCCCCGTATTCACCAGCACCACACCGGTACAAGCCTGCATCTTCCCAGTCCATCTGAGTCATCATGATACTGAACGAGCCTGGAGACCGCTCGAGGCTCAGCAGAACTCGCCCTATGTAATTCTCATTGACTTGTTCATAATTGTCAATGATGCTCCGGCAACCTCCTTCCTCCATCTTGCACAGGTATTTCTTCAAGTAGACAGAGTCCGGCCCAAAGCTGCAGGTCACCGTCCAAGTGCTGTGCAGCTTCACGTAGAAGAGCTCAGCTGCCTCGGGAATGGGTGGATCTGCACACACACAGACACACTCAGGGCACGGAAATGAAAACTGCTGCTCTCTGCGAGCACGGAGCACCTTGAGCTCTTAGACACCGTGAGCCTTATTTAGAAGGGGAACAGGGGGAAAAATGTCCAAGGAAACAATAGTTTAAGAAGCCCTCCAAGGCTGTAATTACCTTGAGAAACGCTCAGAGTGACTTTGTAGGAGAGCCCTCTGCCGTTGCCACCAACACCACACTGGTACGTGCCGGCGTCTGCCAGCGTGAGGGAAGAGATGTTGATCTGGAAGTTTTCTGCCCCTGGGTGGTCGGTGATGGAGATTCTGCCTTTGAAGCCCGAGGCGACGTACCCGCTGGTGGAGACGACAGTCATGCAGCTCCCTCCCGACTGCCTGCACCAATATTTCCTGTCGTGCTTGTTGACGGTGGTGGGGGGGTAGAAGCATTTCACGGTCACCGACCCGCCGACCAGCCCGTACACCTGCCGTGGCCCGAACACGGGGCTCAGGACTGCAAGAGGGAAACGTTCTGGGTGTGAATGTCACCTGTGCCACACAGGTCAGGTGCCCCGGGGCTGTGCAGCATCAGGTGCCCCAAAAAGGTCCCACAGCGGTGGGTGGGCACTGAGGAGGTGAAGGTGCTCCCTGAAGGTGCCACCCCTGGTCTTAGACCACCACAAACCCCGTGCCCCAGGCAAGTTGCACTCACTTGTTGACTTGGGGGGGTATCTGCTTTTTGCAGATCCAGCTGGGAGGAGGGCCAGGAGGAAGATGAGCGCCAATAAAGCCATTTTTATTGCATTCCCTGGAAAAGACATGGAAATTGGTGAATGACCACACTCGCAAAATGATGAAGTAGATCATTTAAATCTTCTTGCTTGGAGGGTATGAGGGTTGTGGCTACTTGAAGTAGAGAGAAATGCAGTTTTTAATTGGTTCTGTCAAGGAACTGAATGGGAAAGAGGGTGTTGATAACCCTGTTCTTGCCTGTGTTGCTTGCATGGCAACAGGGCTGCCTGTGGGTCTCATCCCAACACCACCCCATCTCCTTTGGCCTGCAGTGGGTGTGCAGTTGGACACTGCCCAGGGCAGTGGTGGGAATGTGCATTTCCCCAGCACGGCTCTTGATCTCCCTGCCTACTCCAAGTTCATAGAATACACTGAGTTGGAAGGGGATGATGATGATAGGTGCCAACGAAAGTCTTTATAAACAACCAGAGGAATTTGATTTCAGGGCGTCAAGCGACACAATTTTATTAAGGGTAATTCCCAGTAGAAGAAAAAAGGTTTTATTTTCCTGTTAAGATGAAAGGCGTTCTGTTGTGCCTTCTTCCTCATATTGTGATTTCTACTTGCTCAATGGCTACTTGTCCACAGCTAATGATTAACTCGCTGAGCATGAAAAAATGCTCTTTCATACATATCCCAACAGTAGCCAGCAAGATAAACACAACATATTCTGCAGAAAGCAAATAATATGGCACAAAGAGGGCCTTGATATTTGCCCCTGGCTAAGAGCAATCCCTCTGGCTGATGGTCACCTCGCTGCCCTCCAGCCCCCCGTGGTGCAAGCAGGATCCCAGTCCAGCTTCCCATTTCAGTGGAAGTTGGATAATCTGCAATTCTGATTTCTTTTCCAAGTGTTTTTGGGGTACAGACCACATTGTTTTGTCAGGTAGGAAAGTGTTACCAACATCTCTCTTTTGGAACAAAGATACAGCTGTCTCCAGAGAAGTGTGCAAGAGTGGTGGCACCAGGGTCACCATAAGCATGTTAGAGCAAGAAAGACTTTTTGCCTCTCTGAGGACACGTGCACTTTGTCTGCCAAAACCAATGGTCCCTGTGTCCTTGCACAACCAACACCTGCAGCTCTGAGTTGCCTCCAGTCCCATTTTCTTCCTTTCCAACTCAGGACAGCTAATTTTTTTTTGTTGTCTTAATGCTGTCTGGAGAATGATTAACACTTTCTGTTTTGATTTGCTATGTTGCTGTGCTCTAAACCTCGTTGCACCTTCACCGCGCGATAAAGACATTTTAATGCTGCGTGTAAAGCCCTGGGCAGCTCAGAACCTTGTGCTCAGTCCCTCTTTCTTAGACAGAAGTGTTTTTAGTGTGTCTCTCCCCAGAAAGTGGCTGATGGTTCTTTTGCGGGCAGCTGTAGAGGTGGTAGGAGACCTCCCTGGCTGTTTCCTAATCTGCTCTGTGTGGACCTGGTCCAGCACCATGGGATTGACCTGGGTTGGGGCCATCGCCTTCCCCTCCAGCACTATTGTATGCCCACTTTTTGATGGTTTCCAGGTTTCCAGCAGCAGGTGCCCTCTGACCAGGCTGGCCCTTCCAAATCTCATCCATTGTAAGACCTTCCCTGTGTTTCTGCTGTGCTTTTGGGACTCTGCCAGTCCTAGGGAGAAACCCCTTCAGGTTTCTGATGATGGGGAAGAGAGCAGGACCTGCTCCCTGGGTTATGCAAACCTGAGCAAGCAGCTGCTCTCGCAGGGTATGGAATACCAGAGTCCAGCTCCCAAATCCTGTTGACTCAGCTGCATCAGGAGCAAAGCAGCTCCTCAGAGCTCCCAATGCAACTGGCCAGGGATCAGCACAGTCCATTAGATATTAACTATTGCTCTTAACAATGCCCAGAGTCAAGGCCGTGCTGTGGGATCGACAGAACACGAAGGTTTAGTTGTGACATTTGTCATTCCAGCCTGGGAGCCCTCCTGTTTTGTGGAATGTTTACTGTTACCCAGACAGTTGAGAAATAATAACATAGATATATTTTATATACAGGTACTATTTCCCCCTCTCAAATCCTTTAAAGCAAGACCCAGGAGGAACCAGAGATGCAAACCATTGTAGAGGCAGCACCTGGGGTTGTACAGTGAGCAGGAGCACTGGCTGGGGGTGATTTATGGATGTGCTGAAGACCTCTGTGCCCCAAAAAAGGGGGCAAAGCAACAGATTCTTCCTGCACAGGGCTGGGTTATCCACATCTTTACATTGCTCATCAAGATCATTGCATATATTACCTTACCATGAGTTTTATCTGCTGTAGTGGGATGGGGAAAAAACACCAATCCACCCCATTTTCATGGAGTTAAGAATGAGCAATCAACTTGCAGATAAAAGATCAAGCTGACCTAAAGACATGCAGAAAAGAAGTATTTCGAGTTCCAAACAGGTGCCTCCTTTACAATATGAAAATTATCCAAGGGGTGTTCATTTTGTGATCCAGTGAGCTGAAACACCTCGGCAGAGCTCAGGTTATCAAGTTATACCAAGAAATCAGCAGTTTTTAGGAATTACTGCAGTGCTTGTGGCTCTCCTAGCTAAGAATGTCTGGCAGTTAAAAACTGTCTTGTGTGAGCAATGTATTCCAGAAGCGAAATGAAACAGAATAATCAGACAGCTCATGGCAGGGACTGAAATCCCAGCTTTGATTGTGCTTCTGGCCTAATTCTATGTGCCTTTAAGCAGTTAGATCCATTAACACGTGACCTAATTTTATGTTCCTTTAAGGTTAGATACCCCATTCACCAACTTGTTGCTTTCCAGAGAAGTCTCATGGTTCACTTGTTTCTTGGGCTGGAAAGTGAAACCAACTTCAACACCACCAAACTATTCCTGCTTTAATTCTACTCCTCCTTCAAGGAGCAGGAACTTCTTAAGGCCCAACTCACTGTACAGCCCAGTCTGTGCAGTCCCTGGATGGCTGGACAGTGCCAGCGCGGGATTCATTAACGATTGCAATTAGGAGGTGATATTTCTCTGTATTAAATCCTGTCTGAATGTTTTCTTTGCAGAGTAAGAGCTCAGGTGTGCAGAAACCCATCCCTTCACTGCGGGCAGGAGTGTTAAAGGGCTCTGCCAGCCTTCTCTGATTTCACTTTTGGGACAGCGTGGCCAGCCCATTCAAACTATGCTTCAGTATCTGTTTATCTTCCTGGTAACTGCACAAGCCTGAGAGCTCTTCAGAGCTCCTTCAGGACACAACTGCACCAGCTCTCCTCCTAAATTTCAAAATTTGCCTGTTGCGATTCAAAAGACTGCAATGGCCTTAGGCTAAGTTGCACAGGTTTAGGTTACTACAGTAATATTTAATAACTCCGGTGTGCTAAAGCTGAAGGTAAATACTGTAATGATAATTGATCTTACTTTTTTCCCCCAGAAATGCAATATTAAAAATCTACCGCAGAGAGAGGGAAACATAACTATCATAGGACTCTTCCTGTGCTGCTGAGCACCTCTCACAAGCAATCAGCCTCCCACCAGCGAGCCCTGCTGGTGCAGAGCTGCTGCTTCCCTTCACATGCATGAGGAGGAGTCCTCAGAGGTGGCTCAGGACTGTTGCTCTTCTCCTTCCCCATCTCAAAGCGGGAGCAAAGAGAGGTTTTGCATTTCCCAAAGGCACCGAGCGGCACTACTTACACCCACAGCTCCTTCTGCAGTGCTTGGTGCTTCTCCTTTTGGGCTGCCCACTGTGAGCCTGCTGGTGGCTGACCCCGGCACCTTCGGGCAGTGTCCTGCCTCCCTGTCCCAGCTGGACGAGGGCTCTGGCACTGCCAGCCTGCCTTAAATACTCCCTGCACCTTCAGCCCTGCGTGTCCACCTGTTGTGCCTTAAAGGAACAGCATCCAAAAGCTGGGGCAGGTGAGCAGCACCCCACGTGAGCGCCGGGAAGGCACTGCCTGTCCCTGCTCTGCTGCCCCTCCGAGGGTGCAGGACCTTGTTCAGCCCCTGATCACACCCCCCCACGCCTGTAGCACAACAGCCACCCCAAAGGTGGGTGGGCTCCTGGGCATGGTCCAGGGCCTCCTTCAGGAGGGATCTTCCATGGGGTTACGTCCATGGAGGGTCCTTTGGGTACCTTTCAGCCAGAGTTCTGCTGGGACAGGGGTCAGCCGGGCAGGGAGGCTGCGAGTCCTCGGTTTGAAGATGGTGCCCACCGCTGGCACAAAGACACTGGGGAGCCTCCGGGGGTCTGAGGCTAATTCTGAGCCCCCTCCTCTTTGCTGGCATCTCAACATCACCCTTGAGCTGTGACCGTGTTTCCCACTCTTCCAGGTGGGTGAGCCCCTTGCTGCGAGGACTGGACACATCCAGGTGGTCCTCTCTAAGGTATTGCCCATTTTTTGGAAACCAGTGTCCCTGAGAAGACCTTGATTGGCCATCCCAATAGGGCAGTCTGTCCAAATTCCCTGCCCTCAAGCCCCTCAGCCTGGTGGGAAGAGCAGGAGTCTGGGTGGGCAAGGGTTGGTCTTGCCTGTGCAGACCAGGAACATTTCAAGCTCTTTAAAATCAAAAGTAATTAACAGGAGCTTTGCTGCCATCTCCCCCCCTCGTTTCTTTGTTCTCCTCCTGGAGGTATGTCAGGGGCACCAATACAAATTCCCTGCAAGGTGTGGGGGTTCTCAGAAACGGGGAAAAAAGTAAAATTAATGGAAATTAAAGTATTTGTGTTCCATGGGACAAATCATTAACTTGTTTTACCTTGTACTAACAATGCAAGAGCAGTAATTCCTCCTAACTAGGGGGTCACAGGGAGCTTTTCTCATCTGCTCTCAGTGAAAGCTGATGAGTTTGATCAGGATGGCAGCTCCAGGCGTTCCTGCCGTGCCTGGGAGCAGCAACATCCTGACCTGGAGCCGGGATCTGTAGGAGATCTGTCAGATCTTAAAGCCAGCCCTGGAAGGACCTTTGGCATAGCTAAGGGTGTCGAGCTCCTTTCTTTCCATGAACGTGCAGCTCCTGAGGTGAGGAAGGAGCTCCTGAAGTGAGGAAGGAGCTCTTGAGGTGAGGAAGGCTGTTGTTGTGCTTCCACAGGGTGATCCAGTGGGAATCTTGGACTAAGACAACAGCCACCATCTCTCCTAGATGGGAACAAACACAGATCCCTTGCAAGCTGTGTCCTTCCCACCAGCGCCACTTCCCTGGACATTCCACACATTCCCCAAATAATATTGGCATTACTTTTTTCTTCTTGCCCATGGAGTTGTGTTTGTTTGACCACAGTGGGCACAGGTGTGTTTGCTTCCCTGTGCCTCGCAGGCAGCTCTCCCTTGGGAGCCACCCCACCAGCTTCTCCACTCACCCATCTCCATCCCACAGCCTGGAACGTGTCTTAAAGACCTCGGGCTGGCAGGAGTTGGTGGAATGGCCACGGGCAGAGGAAATTGGGGCAGAAAGCAGCCACGGGCACCTGTAACTGCTGGTGCATCTCAGGGAGGAAAAGTTCCTGTAACCAAACCAGCGTCTTCGCCCTTCGGGTTTCCAGTAAAACAGATCTGGTGCCTCATGCAAATGTATTTCCTTGCTTTAACACAGGAGGAAACATTCTCCTGCCAAGTCACAGGTTCCAAAGCATTTTGGCATCTCCAGAAAACAAACAACCTTCGGATTGCTTTTATTGGGGGGGGCCAAAGCCCAGTTTGCAGCGTGGCACGCAGCCCGAGAGCACAAAGCGGAGCTGCTCTTTGCCTTGGGGCTGAACCGCTCTGGGCTCGAAGCTGGGGATGGCTCTGCACAGGGGCTGAAGGGAAGACAGTGCTTGGGAACGTGAGCGTCTGATAAGCTGAAATCAGATGTGGTTCATGCTGCAAAGTGACTCCATGGGTCAGGATTTGTTTCAAAAGACCAGAAAATTCTTTTTTTTTTTTTTTTTTTTTTTTTTTGAGCAGCCTGGTCTAGCGAAAGGTGCCCCTGCTCATGGCACAGGGGGGTGGAACCAGACGAGCTTTAAGGTCCCTTCCAACCCAAACCAACCCAAAGGGTCCTTCCCCCCATCCCCTTTCCTCGGGGTTCTCTGCCTCTGCAAGCCAGAGCTGCACACAAAGAGCCGCCCCACAGCCGCATTATTTTATTGTCCCTTCTGCAAAACACGTAGCAAGTGCCATTTGGGATTCAGCTCTCGTTTGGGTTCGGGTTCTGGGCAGGACGGGGGGCCACGAGGGGTTCTGGGTGCCTGGCACTTCATGGCCCTGCCTTGCTTTTCCCAGCTCGAGTGCACGGGGGGCTTTTCACAGGAGGTTCTGGCTCAGGTCTTCATCAGTCACCTTGAAAAGCAATTTTTCCCCATAGGGTAGCTGGAAAATAAGAAGACACAAGAGAAGCTGCGACCTGCCATTGCCTCTCTGCAATATTTTTGCAAGTGATTTCATGGGTGTTTCTGGTTTTATGCCAGACTCGATTATTTTAAGAGGGTCTGATATTTTAGGGAGTCCTGGGAACAGAAAGATGGGAAAATGTGGCTCAGAGGGGACTTCTGGAGCCAACCTCCTGCTAAGATTAAGAGGAGAATTATCCCAGGCTTCACCCCAAACCAGACATCTGGGAACAAAAGGCACAATTAACAAATTCTGGTTTTCATTCTCGTTTTTAGGGGTTTTCCACAGAATGTTGATTGCTTATTTTCAGGGTTTTAGGAGAGATGAACTTTTTTCTTTCCATTATTTAGATTTAGGACTCTAAGACCCCTTTTGGCTCTAAATACATTGCAATGAGAATATGAAATGCCATCACCAAGTATTTGAACCACTATTTCAATAACTTTTTTTTTTTTTAAATGGAGTACTTCTCCCTGATATAAATTTCCACAAATTGGATGTTTTTATAATATTTGCTCCGGTGTTTTCTGCATGAGCTTCTCCCTAAAGAGAATTAACATTCTGAGACAGACCCACTGGGCTTATATTTTGCCAGAAGCCAGAGGCTCTTACGTATAAGGTGGTGGTCCTGAATATTCCAAGGACAGCATAGATGTTCCTGCACAGTAGGACAGAAAAGAATTATGTGGTTGCAACACAGTCAACAATGATCACTTCTTGGGAATATTGAAAAAGGTGATAAGCAATCAGATTTCATTGAAACCAGCAGGAAGAGCGATAACAGGTTTACTACATGTAAGCAAAAATTATAATCAACTCTATAATAAATTTATGAGCTTTATGTAGGAATTAATCCAAGTCTGTTGAAATCTGTGGCTTAACATTTCTTGGTAAGGAGTGAAGGCAGTAATTTGGCAGCAGAACACAAGCCCTGGACTGTGGACTGTAATTCCTGGACTGCAAACCTGGTGTCTCTCCTATGGAGGAATTTTGCTTAATAAACCACAAATTCTCTGAGTAAAATTCAGGGTTGATTCTCTTCTACCAAGGAAGATGACACTTGCCAGTCTCGGAAAACACCCACCTACATTTGCCACAGCCCGTTTTGCATTCCTGCCCTTTTTCTGGGCTGGGGGTTTCCTCCATCGTTTGCTCTTTTAAGGGACTCGGACCAGCCTGACCTGTCGCTGCCTCCAGGTTTCCAGTGGTGCTTCTTTCTCCTCCTTTAAAACAAAAAAACACATGGATGCACCGGAGGACACACCTCCCTTAAGGCCTCTTTAAGTATTCCAGCACGACAGATATCAGATTAGGCCCATTATTTCCCAGTTTCATTCTTGTGAAAAATGTATTTCCCCTCACCGCTGCCATCACTGAAGGTTTTCTGTCCCTAAATTTAGCTCTAAGGTCCAGAATGAGATACGTGCACATATTTTTGCACACTCGGTAATTAAAAGGTATTTTTGGGCCCGCCTTTCTCAGCTTTGCACTGAATGAGCTGGATTTGGCCCCAGAAGCTGCTCGTGCCACGCAGGTCCCTGCTCTTTACACCTCAGGATTTCCAAGTGCTCGTGGAGCCATAAATCTCCTACCCACTAAAAACTCGACCTTGCTTTCAGCAGGGCTTCAGGATTTCCATTTCCTTCATTTGCTTTTCGGTTAAACACATTTTTAAAAATAAAAAATAAAACAAAAAGAACGCCAAACAACTTCTGGAGGACTTTGCTTGCTTGCAGTTACAGCTGCGCTGTGCACAGGATGGACACGTGTCTCTAGGGGTGGAAATATTCCACGGGTCAGACTCCAGCCCTTGGAAATCACAAGCAAAACCCTTACAAAACAACCCATGAGGTGTTGCCTGGGCCAACTTACCCGTCTCCTTCTGAAGTTTTATTTTGGCCAGGGTGAGGACGGTGATAGCCATGCAAAGCAGCAAAGCAAGAGCTGGTAACACAACTGGGAGCAGACGGGATCCACCTGACGAGCTGGAGAGATGAATCACCCGAGTTAAACCGGATTTGGATTCACTTCTGTGGTTAATGCAGGCTGCTGTTTTCACCCCAAATCGTGTAAAGGAGTTATAAACCCCGACTGAATCAAAGAACAGTCAACAAAGTCAAGGAGAGTTGAAGTCATTTGACCTGGAGTTTGGCTTATGAGGAAGTAATTTCTACAGCTGCCTCTGCTCTGCTGTGTGGGGCTTGGGCTGCCAGCTGAATTAGCCCCTCCAGAAGGAAAACAGGCTCTTTTCACAATAAAAACTCACAGGCAAGGGTCCACACATAATTTTTGTGAGTTGTTACGGTCCTTCCTGCTCTTGGAAGGTGCCTACACACCATCGCCGGGCTAAAAAGATAAAAATGCCATCAGAGCTCCCCAGGCAGACAGGGCTTTGCCAGGAATGGTGCAAAATCCGAGCCTTTATACAAGATTTGCATGATCTGTGATTAGTAACATCCTCTCCCCTTCTCTTTCTGGCTTGGAGGGGGCTGGGGGTGGAGAGGACGGTGCTTCTCATGCTGCGGGGCAGAGGGGTGGATGTGACTCGAGGGGCACATTTCCAGCCTGGATTTGTGGATTTGTCCCTTTCAGTTAGGGCTGCTACTGCAATACCTGGTGCATTTGCTCCAGCCCACAGACCCTGCCACCCCATGCTGGGTGGTGGGCACAGCAGATCAGCCCAACGGGGAACACAGAAGGCAAATTCACCGGGGAACCACTTGAGCCACAGGGCTTGGTGTGGAGAACTACCCCGGAATGATTGCTGGCCAAAATGCTCCCAGCCTTCTGGTTAACCTTGTCCAAAGATAAGCCCTGATGCAACGCCGGGCACGCCGACGCTGCCCAGGTCACTGGCTGCCGTGGGACTTGGGTAAGGCTCAAGTGTGCAGCAGGCACAGCCTCACCAGGTTATTGCTCAAGCCCCATGTTTGCCAAGCTCCTGTCTCTGCGCTGGGCAAAGCAAAACAGGCAGGACCCCATCTGTTGACTCTGGCATCTGGTCCACAGGAGTGGGCAGCACCAGGAGGGTTGGAGACAGGTTCAAAGATACGTGTACATGGACACGGGGTGACCTTGCCTTTCTGCTTCTCTAAATTCCTGATGTCTCCTGTGGGTGTTTTCAACTTGCAGCCCGTGCACAGCCCCTGTAGGGCGCTGGGAAATGGGGCAGACGGATCCTAAACCACCGAGTCGCCTCTGGAATTACCTCTGGTGATAGGTTTCACCTGGGGAGGTTCCAAAGGTGTCAGGAGGGGCAATGGGTGGCGGGGTGCTGGTGCCCTTGGTGGCAATGGCCACTGTGGTGCTCTGGGTGACGGTGCCCATCACATCCATCGGGCCCGTGATGCTCCTCTGCGTGGCTGTGCTGGAGGCAGCTGGACTTGATGAAGTGGCTTTCACAGGAATGGTTGTTTCTGGGTCTTGTGAAGTGCAGATTTCTGCAGAGAGCATTATTTTCAGGCTTTAATATCCAACTTTTTGCAGAGGCAGCGTGTTAGAGTTGCCAAAGATTTATGTATTTCACCTTGCAACTCGGCATGAAAAGAAATACCACACCCAAGCATTTTTGTTTTCCTTTGAGTCTTATAGAAAGCACTAATGAAAACCTTAATACTTGGCAAACATTCCTACTTTAACCCCCCTATTTCTATCTCTGCCGGAGGAGCAGTTCCATGGGTCTGTGTATTCACACTTTGCAGTTTCTCAAACTGCAAGATAACCTTCAGCTTATCTTCAGAGCCAGGCACGTGCCTCTGTGTTCCACCTGCCTGCATCACGATGTCATATGCTGGGGATTGGCATCATAAATAATTGGTAATATATAATTCAATCCCATTGCATTTCTTCTGAAAGCTCAACTCACACCCCTGAAAACCTTTAGCATCGCCACAGTTGCTTGCTAATAACAAAGGCAAAATGCAGAACAGGTGTTTCTCACAACGGTGTTAAGGAATGGTTTGGGTTGGAAGGGACCTTAAAGATCACCCCGTTGTGTTCCAGGCCATCCCACCACCTACCCTTGTGGACACGCAGCTTCACAGGGGACGTGTGCTCTGTGTGGCCACTTGTAGCCCCGCACCAGAACCATCCTGCGTCCTCCTGTCGCAGCTGGCCCAGCACCACCGTGTACGTCCCACGGCCGGGGCCGCTGCTGCCCATCCGGACTCGCCCTCTGTAGGACTCGTGCACAAACCCGTCGGTGTCCAGGAGCAGAGGGCAGCTCCCTTCCTCCCACCGGCACAGGTACTTCTTCTCGTAGCTCCTCTTGGGATCAAAGTGGCACTCGAAGGACAGGGAGCCTCCAACTGTGCCGCTGAAAGATTTGGGTCTCCTGGGAAGGGCAGAGGCTGCAGGTTGGAGGGGACAGAGTCAGTATTTAATGCTTCTCCTCTGGCACTGTGAGGAACCTGTGCAGCCCCCCTGCGCCCTGTCCTACCTGTGGTCACCTGCAGAACCACCTCCTCTGAGATGTCCCGGCCATTCAGCCTTTCTGTCCCACACCTGTACAGCCCCGAGTCTTCCCTTATTAAGTCATTTATCAAGACTTTGAAGGCTCCAGAGCTCTCCCGAGGGGTGATGACAATTCGCCCGAGGTACCTCCTTCCCACGAAGCCATCAGAGTCAGCTATGAGAGCGCAGTTGGTTCTTCCCACTTTGCACCAGAACCTCTTCCCACCACCTTGGGTGTCTCCAGATGGGCACAGGACTGTGACAGAGCCATGGAGCTCTCCTTGGATGACTTGAAGTGGCCTTGACACACCAGCATCTGTAGGGAGAGAGCAGGACAGGGAGTGTCCAGCACACAGCCAGGTAGGAGAGAGTTTCCTTTTACATTTATGAACAGCAGATTTGTCCAAATTTCTGTGCTTTTATACCTCTTTATTGTAACTATCTGGTTAACATCATGGGGTAGAAAAAGTTGACACACCTGCTGCTTGTGGACGCTCCAGCACCTGATCCCCAACCACTCCCACGAGCTGAGCTGCTGGAGCAGCAGAGCCTCCCCTGTCCCCCACAACGTGCCAAAACTCACCTGCCAAAACTCACCTGCCAAAACCGTCAGGTTCAGGCTGACGTAGAGGCCCCCACTGTTAGGGCCGATGCCACATCGGTACCTCCCCGCGTCACTGCTCTTCAGCCCCGTCACTGTCACCGTGAAGGTGCCGTTCTGGGGGACGTCCTGCAGGGACACTCGCCCCTCGTACTCCTCGGTGGTGTAGTCAGTTGAGGAGATGATGGTGTAGCAAATTCCGTTTTTTGCGATTTTGCACCAATATTTGCGGTCGTTTCTGTTGGCTGGTGTGATGGAGTAGAAGCACCGGTGGGTGATGGACCCTCCAACCTCACCTGTCAAAACCCTGGGTCCATATAAGCTGCCTGAAACTGGCTCTTTGGGGGAGACAAAGAAAGAGAAGCTGCTGGTTACTCAGAATCAACCAGATGCCACCTGGCGAAACCCAGTGTCATTCCTTTGAGTCAGGGGTGGGATTCTCAGAGGCGCCAGTGGGACATCGGGCTCAGAGAGGCCACAGTTGATTCTGGGCGTGGTGTGTCACCTTCCCTCGGTGCTACATCACCCACCTGAGGGGGACTGGTGTCATTGACCCACTGCCCTGTGCCATGGCACAGATGAGGACACCCTTCATACCCCTTACAGGACACCCCAGACCCCCACCAGCCCTGGAGTTAAAGGTCGAGGGCAGCAGTTAATGGCAAACACCGAAGAACAACCTTTGGCATTTGCAAACTCTGCCTGATCTGGCAACTTTCTTCTCCCAGCAGATGCCGCAGTGAGAACAATGGGGAGCCGGGATTCTCCTCCCTGCCCTTGCCACGCTTTGCTGGCTCTCTGTAGATTTCTAGTGGGCAGGGAGGGTGGTTTGACTGGTTTCTGTACTGCGGGTGGAGGTGTCTGAGTGTCCAAGCGAGGATTTAGCCAGAAGAACACAACCTGTGCCCCCGGTTCCAGCTTTACCTGTTCTTATCAGAGTAGCTGGCGTGGGACTTGGCTTCTTGGTGACTCACCTTGCAGCAAAGCTGCTAAGACAAAGAGAACCACCATGTCCAGCCTCGGTGAGCGTTCGCTCGGTGAACTTCAAAACTCTCACACTGGGGATGGGATTCTTCTGATTTCTGTGTTAACAAACACAAGAGAGACATTGTGGCTGGGATCTGCCAAGGTAAACCACTGGATTGCCCTGGCAGGCACTCTGAGCACAGCAGGCTCCCAGCCTGCTGTCCTAGCCCAAAAGTTAGGGAATTTCAAAAGGAAAAAAGTGCCAATAGCGCTCTGCATATCTCACACTCCTGCATTAAATCCTGTGCTGTGGGTTAAGATACTTATGAAGGCATTGCTGGCAGTGAGGGGCCAGTGGCAGCCGACCTTCTCTTCTTCTCCTTTCTTGTCCCTTTTTATCTTTTTTCAGCTCAAGAGACAATAGGAAAAGCTGCAGATCTCAGGAATGCTCAAACGTCTCGTATCACCCTCCAACTGTCTTCCTTTTTAAATTTTTTATTCCCTGCAATTTGTCTTTGTACACATTATTATTACCCTTTCCAGACCTGAACACACACAGCATTTGGGCGTTCTCTGTCCGAGACAGGGATTACTTCCTTTCTTGAGTTAAAAACTTTCGGTTACTGCAGCGTTTTATCTAAAATTCTCTGTCTGAGCTTTCCCTCATCTCTGCCGCAGCTGGAACCTCCCTGAGTGCAAATCACGTGCTTTATTTCACACTCCTTCATCCATTGGAATCCCTTCAAAGCGCTCAGGGAATATGAACCAGGAAACTCAACGCCACAACGAGCCTTATTCCTGAGTAGAGTCCTGGGCTGGAACCCCATGGAGTTTGTCCCCCTGAGCCCCTCGTGCTGCAGAGGAGTGGCAGAGGGGCCCAGCCTTGCCCCAGTGGCACAGCTCAGCCAAAACCAGCACACCCAGCCACCTGCACGCCCTGTGCTGGGGATATGATGCATCTCCCTCTCCCCTTGGCTGCGGCTCTGCCGATGGGAAGTGTGGGATGGGGCTGGAGAAACGCTCCCTTCCCCTCTCGGCGCGGGCTGGGGGGTTCCAGCTGGCACAGGATCCTTCTTGGGCAGTTCCCCACCAGGTTTTCCCCATTCAGCTCTTCAGGGAACCGGGTGGGGGTGCCTGTGCACATCTGCCCAACCACATCTGCCCAACCACATCTGCCCCAACCACGTCTGCCCCAACCACGTCTGCCCCACCCACGTCTGCCCCAACCACGTCTGCCCCAACCACGTCTGCCCAACCACAT
>VWZG01007175.1:269130-283554 GCA_013396735.1 Grallaria varia
CCCAACCACATCTGCCCCAACCACATCTGCCCCAACAACATCTGGCCCAACCACATCTGCCCCAACCACATCTGCCCAACCACGTCTGCCCCAACCATGTCTGCCCAACCACGTCTGCCCCAACCATGTCTGCCCCACCACGTCTGCCCAGCCACGTCTGCCCCAACCACGTCTGCCTGCCCGGACCAGCCGTGTGTGTCCACCAAGGAGCCCAGGAGATGTTCCAGTGCCCCCAGTTCTGGGTGGGCTGGGCAGTGGGCTCAGCAGGGCCTCGGCAGTTCCCCCACTGCAGCCGACAGAGACTGGATGGCTGATGTGGAAAATGCGGATTTTCACTCAATTGCCACCAATCTGGAGGATTTGAAGCAATAAGGAGATGAATGTCCTTGTTTACATCAAGAAAAATATTATCCCTATGCATATTTAATCTTTTCTTACTGCAGCTGAGCCTGTGCACCCTCTCTTTTCCTCATTTTTTTGGCTTCCTATCTGCAGTTACATTTTAATCTCATCTAATATTAGGCTTGAAGTTTTTAAATTTTTTTTTTAACCAGCAAATAGGCATTAACTATAAAGCAGAAAGTGATAAGAAAGAGCTATATAAATCCCAGAAGTAAACCGTATATGATTGTTTTCTTCCTGTCCCCATTTCAGTTCTATATTATGAAAACATTTATATGATCAATATTCTGCACCTGTCTGATTAAACCATTATCCTGCCACCATCCGTAACTGGTGTGCATAACTGGGCAGAGTCCCTCTGTGTGTGGACATGCAAAAGTATTTACCTTGTCCACATAATTTTTTTCATGGCCAAAAAAAAGACAGTAATTTAATTTATAGCTTTACAAAGAAATAAAATAATGAAAAAAGAAGAAGGCACACTACCTTAAAAGAAGAAAATCCACCATAAATTAGCTCTACTACCTTTATTGCTATGGAAATAATTACCTTAAATTTCAAATCAGTTACATACGGTAGATTAAATTCCTCAAAGTATCTCATATAATCACTGTACAATAGCATTGTTCTCCAAACAACAGCATTTAAAGGGCACATTAAGGCTCACCTACCTTAGATTGTGATGCTTCTGGTGCTGGAAATCTTCTCCTGCTCTGTTTCCAGCCTGAATTTAGTTCAATAAAGTAGTTTTTGAAGCTTGCAGCTCAGTTAGTCTTTGCCTTGATTCCTCTTGATGTTTAATTCTTTTTTCCATGTATTGATGTCTGGAGTTTACAATAGGTGCACTGAAATTCCTCTGAAGTCTAAATGTGCATTGCTGAGCAAACTGGACACGCTCAGAATGCTCGGAGGAATAGCAGCGATGCCACCCAAGTACTGAGGATGACACCCAAAAATGGTCACTTTTAGCCACCTGATGACGTGGGTGACACCATGGAAGGGGGAAAAAGGAAAAGTGAAGAGGTCAGGAGCAGAAATGGCAAGAGTCTGAGAGGAATTCCCCTGCCTCACAGACAAAATGCTTTAACACAGAGCACCTGTCCCTAAACATTTGCCCTAAAAGGGTGTTTGGTGTGAGCCACTTCCAGGCAGAACTTCAATCAACCAGGAACTTTGTGTGTGTTTCCTCCAATGGCTGTGGTTTGAATGAACCCGAGTGCTTCATGTAGCTGGTGTCTGTCTTTAGATCCTGCTCTTTTTATGAATCCAGGACAAAGAGATGGTTTCTGCTGCAATTTCTGTTCTAAACCAGTCCCTGCAATGGGAATGAAGTGGGTGATAATCTGTTATCCTTCACAGAGCGTGTCCAGATGCTTCTTCCACAAGGACATCACCATCACCACCAGCCAAGCTCAGGGAACCGTCTGCAGGTCTGTAAAATGAATTTTTAAGCTCCTGCTTAAGAGTTGGATTGTCTGTCTGGGTTTTTTTGCCCTGCCAGTCCCTGCTTGCAGGGCTCCAGCCCAGAGCCTGCTGGGCACTCTCCCTGGGATTTCCTCCCCCAGTGTGACAGTCCCTTTCAGCTCATCCAATACCTTGTGGTGGTTGATTTATCTCTGAATTTATTCTCGCTGCATTCCAACCATTGCATACTTGTAATGTTTCAGCTGGTGGGTCGTGTTGCCACGGGAAAGGCACCACCATCCAGCACCAAAACCAGGTATGTTTGTGACACCTGCAGTGTATTTGGGGGCAATGGCCATGCCCGTGGCCTCCCAGGAGCTGAAGATGGAACTAAGGCAGGTTTGGTCTTGTACACAATTCCTCTTTTGCACCAACCAAATAATCTTAATTCAGAGAGATGCAGACGTGCTGATAGAGTCAAAACTAAGGAGGTGTTTGTTTCACAGTTGTGTTTTTGTGAGGGACTTTGCTCTGCTTTTCCTTCAGATAAAAAAATGATAGATTGCAAACAAAAATCCACCTGTGGCACTTCTGAGAACACCCTGGGCTGGTTCCAGCACTCTGAGTGTCTCCAGGGTTTGCAGGGTAACACTCAGCATGTGAGAAGTGTGTGGGGCTCGGAGGAAGGTTGATAGGAACCACTTTGTTCTGCCCTGGTTCTGCTGCTGGGTCCAGAGTTCTGCTCTTCCTCTTCTGGCTGCAGATGGGCTTTGAAGGCCAGACTGTGTTTGGTGTAAAATCATCACTGAAGCACTTTGAAATCTCCCTGCCTGAAGATAAATCTCCACTGAGAACTTTCACTTTATCATTACATGATTACTTATATTGCAGTAATTGTGTTTTGTACCAAGCCTGTGCAATAAACTCCCTAATATTGCCTAGGCTTCAGCACAACCAATCTATCTGAGGACATTTATTACCACACCAGTATCAAAGCAATAGAATTGTCCCTGTATTCGCAATAAAATGGAATACAATAAAGTGGGAACCCCCAAGACTACTCAATGTTATTTTACAGAACCATAAAATCATATAGCCAGGTATTGGTTTGGGTTGGAAGGAACCTTAAAGCTCATCTCATTCCACCATCAGGGTGAAGCTGACACCATGGTGGGGACAGGGAGGCCAAGGTGACCCCAGATGTTGGAGCAGGGACATCTGAGGACCCCCACCTCCCTTAAACAAACCAAAGAAAATAAATTCAGCAGGAGCAGCAACACTGGCAGCAAGCAAGGGATTTCTCAGCATCCTTCCCAAGGCAGTGGGCAGCCAGCAGGGAGGATGGATCCAGCAGGGGACAGAGGTGGCAGCACATGGGAAGGACCCTCCTGAGGGAGTGCCACTGCCTTGCACCTTCCACTGCTAAAGGAGAGTTAACTTTCACAGAATTTATTCTTCTGGGCTATGCTTGTTAAGGAATTTCCTTCCTAAAAAACCACGCGCTGGCGGGTGAATATTTTCCTTAATATTCCTGGGCAACAGCAGGAATCACACCAGGGCTCCAGGCCCACGTGTGTCACCACTGAGCCCTTGTCCAGGTTGCTGTCACCACCTCAGCACAGCCTGTCTGCGCTCGGAGTGGTCATTAATTAATGGGAACTACCCACAGTGCCCGCAGGAGTTGATGATTAAACTGCAGCGAGGGCTTGGAACCAGCTGGAGATGTTATTGCAGCACATAAATCCCCGTGCAAAGAACAACAGTGCCCCTTTCTGTCACTTCCTGGACTTCCAATGAAAGGGCATTTGGAAACAAAGAGCTGAGAACTTTGGGAAGCAGAGTGTCCTCTGCCCTGCCATCCTGAGCCTGAACCAGAGGTTTTAAGGGCAGGAATGAGGAATGCTGCTTCCAGTTTTGGTTTAAGATGCTATCAGGTGAATTTGCATCACTGGCAAATAAAGCAACACACACCCCAACCAAGAAACCCTGGCTGTTTTAACGCAGCAGGAGCTGGCAGTAAAAGGTAGGAATGCCTTTGGTGGAGCTCGTCTTTGCTGTCTGGTTTTCTGAACCTGCAGGTGGTTGGTTCTCCAGTGCCAAGCACTGCACAGCAGGAGCAGCAGTGACAGGGTTTGGGGGGTATGGATGCCTTTTTCCTTTTGCAATTCCATTGGAAACAAAGAACAGGGGAAGAAAATCGGTAATGGAGAGATTGTCAGTGTGTCAGTGCCTTGCTAGGTTGTCCTGGGCAAGGAGAGGTGCCCCCAGGATGGGAGCAGAGCTCGGAGTCACCTGCTCTGCAGGCACATTTTAACGTGATGGGACAGCTCTGCCCGTCAGCAACCCCCTGGCTGAGGGAAGGGCACCAATTGCCAGGCAATGCTGTTCTGATGTTTGAGTCTGCCCCGCTGATTTTTCATTTTTTTCCTTTCAAAGGACCAGGATTTGCCTTGGTTGGTGGCTGTAAAATGAGGGATGCTGTTGGTTCAGCAGTGACCAACCCACCTTGCCCACCTCCCACGGGACACCAGCCCCAAGGCTCCAGCTGACACTGCCCCGAAGCTGCTGCACAGCCACAGAGCCTGTTAGTAAGGAATGGTCTCTCCTGGAGTCTGTGGCCCAGAACAGCTGAAGTTCTTTGATACTGCCAGAATTCAACAATCCACTTGTCCGGAATTTTGTAATGAAAGATGTGCACCAGGATGCTCTTAATTGGGATAGTAGCTCTTGACAGGCTCATGTAGACATGGAAATGATATGTCTGAGCCACTGTGGGACTGATAGTTAAGAAGGACATGAATATTCTCTGCAAAATGCAAAGCTCAGTGTTTTCTTTAGGTTTTTTTTAACATTGCTGTGCCACATAAACACAGTCTGTATAATCTGCATTAAGGCATAGGCAGTACAGTTGCCAACTCTTTTGAGTCTTGCAACTTCTGCAATATTATGATCTCTCTTCATGGCTGTTTTTTTTTTTGGCTGGGGTCTGCCTTGCAGGCAAATGATGCCCAGAATTAAGGAGTACAAAGTCTGCTCTCAGAGGTCCCCAGCCAAGATCCCAGGAACTTGGCTGGGGTGTGGCTGAACCTGGAGGTAGATTGGTTTCCATCCTTTGAGTCTGTGGTTTCTGGGTTCAGTCAGAGCAGGGGTGTTCCCTGTGGTCCTCACTGCCTGACATCGCAGGGACTGCTCCAGGGGCTGGGGAACAATTCCCTGGGTCACTGTGCACGTGGGGCTGCTGTGCCTGATGCTGCTCCGAGGGGATAGTGAGAGGACAAGGGGAATGTCTTCAGTCTGAAGGGAGTGGGTTTAGGTTGGATATTAGGGAGAACTCCTTCCCTGGGAGGGTGGGCAGGCCCTGGCACAGGGTGCCCAGAGGAGCTGTGGCTGTCCCAGCCCTGGAAGTGTCCAAGGCCAGGTTGGACAGAGCTTGGGGCAACCTGGGCTGGTGGAAGGTGTCCCTGCCCATGGCAGGGGATGGAACCAGGTGATTTTTAAGGTCCCTTCCAACCCAAACCATTCTGTGATTATGTGAAGATGATGATGATAAAGAAAGTGCCCTTATGCCTAACAGGCAATTTTATTTCCAAACTAATGCAGGCTTTCTTTGGAGAGAGGGGCTGACCCCTGGAAGCAACTGCACTGAACAACTTACTGATGTTAATTAACTGCTTGCAGCATTAAGTTCCATTCAATGGTTTTCATCACTGACCTTGCAGCAGCACCTTTCCAGGACAGTCTGTGAATACTAAACAGGCTCAAGGTGGCAAAGCCCAGAACCAGGCTTCCAATTCCTCCCCAAACAGGCACTGGTGGAGCTTTGGCTTTCCGTGGAAAGGAGAGGGCATCCTAGTGCAAAACTGCACCATTTCACAGCCCCCCCACCCCCAAAAGGTGTGCACGAGGGGAGGAACAGCACTGCTCCACAAAAAGAATCCAAGGAATGCAAGAAAATGATGCCTGATTAGCTGCGCTTCGAGAAAACAGGGCCATGCTTGTTTGTAGATGAGCAATTAACTAAATTAGTTTGGGGCTGAGCAGCCTGATGCAAACCTGCCCATCACGGAGGGGACCAGGAGAAGCCGCATGGGAAAAGGTCTGACCAAAAACTCAGCAAACACTGTGCATTGGCTCCAAAGGGGAGAAGCAGCCCGGGAGGTCATTAAATCCCACAGCCTGAGGTTCCTCCTGCACAACCTGGTCCAGGTGGCCTCGGGAAGGTGGTTCTGGGCTCCTGCACGGCCAAGGAGTGAGGGGACCACAACTTCTTACAAACTGGGTGCCCACATCCCCTCTCTGTGCTGTCCCTCTCCTCCCCAGCCTGAGGCAGGAGGCAGAAAGGGCAGTTCAGTTGTAGGGATGCACTTCTGGATGCTGCAAAAAAAGCTCCACGGAGCTGAGAGGTGGCAAGAGCAGGAGCCACCCGTGGGTGGCACCAGGCAGAGTCATAGGTCTGCTCCTGTATGAGGTGCCAGCCCAGGAGTCAGTCACACCCCACCCTGGGCACAAACACCTGTGTTTCTAATGCCTACAAACACAGCCAGCCTGTGAAATACCACATTTTTCTTGCAGGATTAAACAGCAGCGCCTGCCCTTGGAACGGGGCTTGCCCGGGGTGAGTGATTCAAGGCAGAGGATCTGGCAGGAGCAGGAGCACTTCACCCTGTGGAAAGGCACAGGGCTGGAGGACATTCCCAGAGGAATGACCCTGATCTCCTGTGGCTGTTGCTTTTATTTGTTTCCATTTCATACCAACGTGCACCACTCCCGTTAATGAACATCACCCCATCACAGGTTAATAAGCAATATTTGGAAGTGAGATTTCTGCTTGGAAATCTCATCAAAACTCAGCCTTCATGACTCTAGTATGTTCTGGTTTTGACAAAAACCAAGGATTGGAAGAGAATCCTTTTGTTTCCCAAACAATCTTGTTTTAAGAAGAGTTTAGGCTCTGTTTCAGGTCAGGAATGCTCTGAGAGAGACCTTAATGCTCTCCTCCTTTCTCATTAGATAATCAAGGTGAGATTACCTTTGAGTCTGCAGTAGTCATGTTATCTGCATTATGCAAGTGATGAGACAGAGCATTGAGTAGCTGGAATCCTCTGTGGGTAAGATGGAATGGTCAGAGAAGAGGAGCACATGGATGAAAATGTACCATCAAGCCATGCAAGAGCTTGGCTGACCCCTTTATTCGGGGCTTAACCTCACATCTTCCTGTCCTTTCCATACTGTGCTCTTGCTGCTTTTAAAATCAATCATTTGCACTTGAAAGTCTGCAGCTGGAGGAGTTCAGGGCTGGGTGGAACCCTCCTGCTGCCCGGCTGCACATCAGGCTGGTTCAAGCCTGCCAGTAAACACAGGAGCACCAGGTATTCCACATTCGCCCTCTGTGCTTGCAGGGAGGGCCAGGAGTCGCAGAACCACAGGACAGCTGGGGTTGAAAGGGACCTTAAAGCTCACCTTGTTCCATTCCCCCTGCCAAGGGTAGGGACACCTCCTGCTCGAGCCGGGTGCTCCATGGAAGTGCCACGGAAAACTTCCCACATGCTGGTTGTACTGGGAGCACTTACACAAAATGCCATCCCCGTGGGTTCTGGGGCACAGGAAAACCAGTGTCTGGCTCCGAGAGCCCAGTTGCAATGCCCAGCTGCTGCCTGGGTCACTCACACCCCTCAAATCAAGACATACAGAAGGTTCAGGCTTGATATTTAGCTTTGGTGGAGTTTTGACTGCAACATAAACCTGTACTGCACAGTCATTTTCTGATCATGTCCGAGTTTATTAGAGAAAGAAAGCACCTCTGCAACCAAAGGTGAGCAGCACAGACGTGGGCAGCATCAGCTGGGGCAAACAGATGCCGGGAGAGTTTAACAGGGAGTCACTCGGTGTTGTTTCAGACTCGCATCTCCCTCAGTTTGGGCAGCACTTTCTGGCTCTGACACCAACACAACACTTCTTAAAAGTCACTTCATGGGGATCGTGTGTCTTCCAAGTGCCAGATCCAGGTGGCTGGGGCTGGATGGGAGGGCAGTGGGGCAGAGGAGGCAGTGGGATGTCTGAGCAGCCCTCCAGCCCCTCTGGCAGACACTGTGGGAGGGGGATCGTTGCTGAACCCTGTTGGTCCTACAGTTCTGTATGTGACAGTGGTGGTTTTGAGAGGCACTTGCATGTGGCAGGCCTCAGAGGCTGTGATAAAAGTCACAAAATCCCCCCAAAAAAGTCCTAAAGGAGCAGCAGAGTCCTGCAGTTCTTCCCATAGAGGCTTTATCCACAGGCAACCCCTTTTAAAATAAGCCAAACCCCGAATTCCATGGCTTCCCTGTTTCGATGAATCCCCAAATCATAAAAGACCTTGTAGGAGAATACACCCTGTCCACATGCTGGGTAATGCTTTATATAAATAGCTCATGTACACTTGCTATATACAAAATATTATGTACACGTGGCGTTACTTTATTTGGTTGTGAAGCTCAAATGCCTCTGGGTGCCACTCCTGGGGTGCCAGAGCCGGAGATGGCAGCAGAAGATGCTTGTGGGTGACCTGCCAGAGGCCAGGCAGTGAAGGCACCTGGATTTGGGGTGAAAAGCCCCTTTTTCCATCAGCCTGGGGGAGTTATTCCTTCAGCAGACCGAGCTTCTTCAGAGCCTCCCGCCGGTTCTCGTCGGTCGCGCCCTTCGGGGAGATCTTCACGCTGACGGCGGAGCGGGGTGGCCTGGGGAAGCTCGGGAGAGGGTGGGACCTCCTCTTGCTGCTCTTCTCCTGCTCCACCTGCTCCTTCAGCCCAGCAAAGTCCTTCCCACCGCCGAGGGACACGGGCCGGGGGCGGCCGCTCCGCAGGAAGCTGGGGGCGAGCCGCTCGATGAAGGACATCTTGCCCAGGGAGCTGCTGGCCTTGACGTTCTGCTCCTTGGCGTTGGCCATGTAGCTGCTCAGCCCCACTCCCGAGCGCTCCAGGGTGTTGGATTTGAACGTGGTCTGTCGGACCCCCGGCACGGAGCTCTCTGCTGGCTCGGGCTCCCCTGGGATGGGGAGCGGAGCCTCCCTCGGCTGGGGAACTGTGGGAGGTTGGAGGTGGGCGCTGGGCTCCCTCCTGCCCTGGGACAGCCCAAGCTTCTCCAGTGCCTCCCGCCGGGCTTTCTCCTTCTCCTTGGGGTCGAGGTGCCCCGAGTTCACCTTTTCAGCAGTGGCATCGCTGGCAGAGCTGGGCTGAGAGCCACCTGAGGGTGGAGGTGCCTTCTGGTTCTGCTCCACGGCGAGTGGCACTGGGCTGTTCCTGCTGGTTTTCAGGATAATGTTTGGTGGCAGTTTCCGTGGCTTGGGGGCAGTTGGAGACCCGCGCTTGGCATCGGGGTCCTGAGGGGCCTCTTCCAGTGTGGGTTTCTCTGGCTGGCCCCATGAAGTCCAAGTCTTGGTCTCCTTGGCTGTTTCCCCCTTGGCATCGGAGCGATGGCTGCGCGACCACTCGTGACTCCCCAGGTCATCCTGGAAGGGCTCTGAAGGTTGGATAAGCAAAGATCCCATGGACTTCGTGTGGCTTCTCGCGTTGGCTTGGTCAAGCCTGTCCTCCTGTGAAGGTTTCTCTACTGGCACTGGGTCCTTCACTGTGTGGACAGTCACCTTGCTGTCAGGAGCTCTGTTTGCTGCAGGGATATTCCTGGGAAGACTGAAATAACCTGGGCTTGGAACTACTGCTGGAGCTGAGCCGGAGGAGCCAGAGATGCTCTTCCCACTCTTCTGTTCAGCTGTGCACTGCTGACCTCTGCCTGGAGGGGGGGACCCATTTCCCAAATCTGGGAAAAGGGAGAGAGATTCAATCACACACCATTGCACAAATGGGCTCAGGGCACCTTCCTGTCTGCACGACACACTCCACACCCTCTGAGCCAGCACAGCCACTGCTCAGGACTTGCCCCCAGAGCTCACCCTGACTCCAGCTGGTCTGTCCCTGCTCGGGAAGTCAGATAGTTTGGGTTTGACCAAGCGCCTGGTGAACAAGGAGCCTGGTTTATCTGTGGGAGTGTGAGCAAAGATGCTCTGCCCTGTGGTTCTGCTGACCTTGCTCTGTACCTGCCCATGGGAACGGGGAGAGTGATGGCAATCACCAGGCTGTGCCTTACCACACACGTCAAACAGGGCACTGCTCCCTCCCTCCCTGCCAAGGGAACGCTCCCTTCACACCCAAATCCTTCCATGGGGTTTCCATCTTACCCCTGGCCACGGGGTCTTTCTTGGGCCACGTCCCGGGCAGCTTGGAGGGCTCTGCATAGTCGGGGTCATGAGTGGAGACCCCGCTGTCTGCTTCTGCATCCAGGGAGCCAATAGTTTCCTCTAAGAACATCAAGCACTCCTTCTCTTCCACAGATAAATAGTCATAGCTGTTATCACTCTGGAAAAAGAAAATAAAGCAGTAAAGGTGGGAGACAAAGGTGTTTTATGTTTAATGTGCTGGTAGTTAAGAGGAGCCTGTGACAGCTCCTGGCCAGGACACTTGGGCCAGTGGCCATTCAAAGATTGGTATCACAGCTACTGAAAAATAGACATCTTTCTCTAAAGCAGAAATAAATATATATATATACTTAAAGCCATTCTATATTACCCCACTCTGTGTGTCAGAAGATGGGTTATTCTGAACTTGAAAACTTGGCCTCTACCTTTTAGTTCCTTAATTTACTTAGAAATATGAGCAGATGGGTAACATGTGTGATCAATAGGTAAAGACACCTGTACTGCTCAGCAGTGCTGAACCTTAGAAAACAAAAATACTGAAGGTTTCTGTGCAGGTGATGAGCTCTCCTTGTTCCCCCCTTCAAACCTCAGCAAGATCCTGTTTAAGATTTGTTGTATTTCAAGTACCAGGAGACACGATTTGCAGTATCAGATATTGCTGTGGAAGTGCTGTATGAAGGTGATTCCTTCAATATATAATGAAAGAAATGAAGTGCACGACAGGATGGAGTGTGTATCAGATCAACAAGCACGGAGGAGGAGGAATTATCCCAGGTGGGGTTGTTTTGCAGTGGCACTTATCCAAATCTTTTACCGTGCAATATCACAACCAGTTTTTCCATGCCTATTAAATTCAGAGGGTTTGGTTCTGGTTTGCAATACATCAAATGGAAAACCTGTCAGGACCGAGCGTTACACTTCCACATATCAATTATGCTCCAAGTCAGACAGGATGTAATTAGTCCATCAATCTTGGAATCAGTGTTGGGAGACAAACAAGTTTAATGGACAGATAGTGAAAAAAATCACACATCTGCAGCCATGGTCCAAACTCACTTCTGCCTCAACTGGGAAATCGATCTCTTGTGAGCCAGGAGGAGCACAGCTCGCTGTCTCTTCCAGGTGAGGTCACCCTTGTTGGAGCCAGTCTGACCCAGTGACCCAACTGGTCAAATCCCTCCCTTGGGAATGGCCAGGCCCCCCCTGCCCGGTGCCTGCTCTGCCTGGATCCCTGGGCAGTGCAGGAGCCGTGGGGCTCTCGGGGTCGTCTCCCAGAGCACACCTTGCAGGGGCGAAGGTTCCACACACGTGGCAGGATGGGAAGTCTGGGAGTGCTCTGGGACAGGAATCAGCTTGGTCCTTGTGCTGCCCTGAGCGTGGGGACATCTCAGAGCCCCCAGGGGGCTTCCAAAGCACTGATGGAGAGCGGTTTGGAGCAGAGATCTGACCACAGTCGTCCCCCAGCTGCCCAGAGGGGCGAGTGGAGCTGGGCACGGCAGGGTGACTTACCCGCTGGGAGTGGTTGGAGGCCGTGCTGGCCATGCTGTCACAGCTCCCGGAGTTGCAGCCAGCCATTCCCAGCTCCTTCCTGGGCATATCCCGGGCTGCCGCCGTGTCCGGCGCGGGCCAATCTCCCTCCCGGCTGGAGCAGGAGAAAGCAGAAGCATTAAGCTGAGAGGTTCCCTTGGAGGTGATGCAAACACGCTGGCTCAGCTGGAGGGAGGGAGGGAGGGCAGGCTCTGCAACTCCTGCCTGGATGTGGATGTGCTCCCTCTCTCCTGAAGGAGGTTTTTTTGAAAGCATCCCTGAACAGAAGTTTTCCCCAAATGGGATAAGGTCTGGATGGCTCATCCACGGCCAGCTCACGTTGGTGGCTCTCTAATCATCTTGGAGAGATGGATTAGGCAAAGGAAAAAGCTGTGCAAGCCCAGCTCAGCCTCAGGGCTCTGCAGCAGAGATCCTGCCCCAGCTCAAGTCCCAGCCCCGACTCGTGGGACCTCTTCCCTCCACCACACCCTCTGCCAGCCCTGCAGCTTGAACTTCTGAACGTGCTGACCCCAAATGCTGCTGTTTAGTCACATCCTTGCTCTGTCAGGAGCTTCCTCCTGGCCAAGAGCTTCCTCCACCACCCTTCCTTGGGGGCCACGGGGAGGTGCCCCCAGGGAGGTGCCTGGGTGTGTTTGGGCACATGCCTGGCACAGCTTGGAGAGGGCAGGGCACGCTGGGGCCATGCCAGGCTGCAGCCACCCCAGGGGTGTGGCAAACAGCCCCCCAATGTCCCCACGGTGCCCTTCTGGATGCAGCCCAGACCCCCAGCACCAGAGGGACCCCAATGTGGCAGCAGCTGCCCGAAACACCCCGAACTGGGGTTCCCAACACCCAGACCACAGTCCCAGGTGGCAGAGGGGACAGTTGCACCTGCAGAGAGCTCTGGTGCCCAAGGGGGAGAGGCTGAGCACCCACAGAAGGCGTCATCACTTGTGCACGCTGAGCACCGAGCTTCCAAAATCCCCTGACACCGCCAATTAGTTTTCTCCACATGCACCGCCCAGTCCTTCAGGAGGGAACTGGGCTGTGGAGGCACAACGGGAGCAGCCAAACAAACACCCCCTGCAAAACACACGGGCCCACGCGAGGGGATTTGCCCCTCGGGAGACAGAGGAGCTCTTTGTGCTGTAACCTGGCCCCGGCACACAGGAACAAACCGCTGCTTTTTCCTTGTAGCAGGATCAGGGAATTAGATCCAGAGATAAGTGAGCAGAACTGGCTGCTTGTTCTGAGCGTTAGAGCCTGAAAGAATTCCTTTGTAATTGGAATATGCCGCAAAAATCAGATTTCAACACCCACGCCCTGACAGAGCTAATCCTTCCATGCAGGAGGAGTTTAATATTTCAGTCTTGGCTTTGCATTATTTACTGCTGAAATGACGTTGCAGTAAGTGGTGGCTTTGGAACAGCAATTCCCTGGATTCTTTGAATTCAGATCACTTTATAGCCAGGGCTTTGAGCTGTCAGGAAGCAGATAGCAGCTGAGGTTGAGGGGTTTTAGGCTTCTGCACAGTTTTGCACTTGAACATTCACAAAGTGAAATTTAGATTTATATGACAATTAGATATATAGATTTATAGATTTATATCTACTTCTAAGTAGCAAGAGGCTTGACCGTGATCATTGTAATTGCTTCTCACTGCCTCCCTTCCAGATCTGAAAGAGCAAAACACTCCTGGAGAAGTGAAAGTCTTGCTTTAACTTGAGTGTGCAGCTGCCTGGGGCCAGCAGTCTCTGGGTGGGAGGGAGCCAGTTCCTCCGTGAGGATCCCCACCATCATCAGTCCATTAAAGAAATCATTTTCTCTCATCCAAACAGCGTTTGTAGAACCTAAAGCAGCTGCCAAAGCTTTTGCACCCGCTGAGCCCCAGCTCCTGGGGAGGCAAAGTTCAGCCACAAAGTTCAGCCCCGAGCTCGCCGGGCCCCGGAGAGGATCTACACTGAAACAAGAAGTTCATTTTCCTGCCCACCAGTTCTCTGATGCGATTATGGCTCCAATGCGTAACTCGGGAAAGGGGAAAAAATCAGTGTTGAAACCCCCGAGTTTTCATGATTCAGAAGGACTTTCTAGTTCCTTCTTTTCGCTGAGTAACAGCCACAAGCTAAAAAGGCGACCAAGCATTTAAAGACATGGTACTTGAAGAGCTGTTTCATAGCTGGTTTTCAGTGGTGTCTACCTCTTCCCCCGCCAAAAATTGTACTGGAAGAAGCTATTCCTTATCTAAGACAAAAGGCCAGTTCCCTCAACTCTTGTGGCCGCTGCTATAACTGTCCTTTACAAAGCCCACGGAGCTCTCAAACATCAAAGAGGTGCTGGGTAGCAATTAATGCTAATTGCTTTCTGCGAAGAGGCTACTTGCTTTCAGGCAGCCCCACTCCAAGCCCTCGATGCCGGCAGCGCTGAAGGACCGGGGGTTTTGCCATCTGGGGCTGAGCAGCCGGAACCCCTCCTGCCTTCCAGCTGATGGAAAGGGCTTCGCCCCGGCCAGCCCAAAACGCAAATAAAAGCAAATCCCCCCTTTTCAGGCACCGTCCCGGCTGCTCCTGCTCTGGGCAGGATGGATCCCACCTCCGGGGCAAAGGAGATGGGGGCAGAACTGTAGTTTCCGCTATAGGAACACGTAAATCAAGCACACGCAGCAGCTGCCCGAGCTGGTTGCTGTGCGGGGCACGAGCTTTCCCAGCTTCTCCACCAGCACTTTGGGTCTCCCCAGCACCACCCTGAAACCATCCCGTCCAGCTTTCCCCGCTGTCACCTCCACCACGTCTCACCCCGCCAAAGCCGAGCCCCGCAGAGCCCCCCGTCCCACCCGGGCACAGACACTCAGCCCGCCGCGCAGGAAA
>VWZG01007175.1:283585-294106 GCA_013396735.1 Grallaria varia
GGCGTCCGTCGTTCCGTGCTGCCCGATTCCTCGTGCCGGCCGTGCCTATCCCGGGACTTCTTTGCTCTCCTGGGCTAACCAAACAGAGTCGGGTTACACANGCACCCAGCACTCAGCACCCAGCACCCAGCACTCAGCACCCAGCACTCAGCACCCAGCACCCAGCACTCAGCACCCAGCACTCAGCACCCAGCACCCAGCACTCAGCACCCAGCACTCAGCACCCAGCACCCAGCACTCAGCACCCAGCACTCAGCACCCAGCACCCAGCACTCAGCACCCAGCACTCAGCACCCAGCACCCAGCACTCAGCACCCAGCACTCAGCACCCAGCACCCAGCACTCAGCACCCAGCACTCAGCACCCAGCACCCAGCACTCAGCACCCAGCACTCAGCACCCAGCACCCAGCACTCAGCACCCAGCACTCAGCACCCAGCACCCAGCACTCAGCACCCAGCACTCAGCACCCAGCACCCAGCACTCAGCACCCAGCACTCAGCACCCAGCACCCAGCACTCAGCACCCAGCACTCAGCACCCAGCACCCAGCACTCAGCACCCAGCACTCAGCACCCAGCACCCGGCACTCAGCACAGCAGCACTCAGCACCCAGCACTCAGCACCAAGCACTCAGCACCCAACACCCAGCACCCAGCACCCACGAAGCTGCGGGGTGCTCCCACCCAGCTCACCCGCTCCCCTGCGCGGCTCTGCCGTCCTCCTTAATCCGACATCCTGTTCTGCCGCATAGCTGCTCGCTGACACCCGGGCCAACCGAGCTGCAGCCCCGACCGGAGCCTTTGGACGCGCTAATTACGGCCCCGGGGACGCGTCACCCCCACGACGGGGTGTCTTCTCTCCGGTGGTTCGTGCCGGAGGTCCCGCAGGCTCGGGGGTAGGAGCCGGTTCCGTCCCGGCTCTTAAAAAGTACACACAGGCTGCGCTAGGGTGGGTATGGACTTGTAGAGCAGCGAAGCTCCCCAGAGGCCAAAAGTTTGCCGCCTGCTGCTGCGAGCTGGCAGGAGGTTGGAAGGAAGGACAGGCAAGAGGTTGGAAGGAAGGACAGGCAAGAGGTTGGAAGGAAGGACAGGCAGGAGGTTGGAAGGAAGGACAGACAGGAGGTTGGAAGAACAGGCAGGAGGTTGGAAGGAAGGACAGGCAGGAGGTTGGAAGGACAGACAGGAGGTTGGAAGAACAGGCAGGAGGTTGGAAGGACAGGCAGGAGGTTGGAAGGACAGGCAGAAGGTGTTTGGGAAGGGAAGGATCATCGCGGAGCTTTATCTCCCTGCTGAAGGAAGGGGGTGCCCAGGTCTGCGCAGCCCCAGGGCTCCTTCTGCCTGTGCCGACCTGCAGCTCCCTTCGCCCCTCCTGGAATCTTTCCTTTACGAGTTCATTCCCTGGCTTTCCAGAGCTGGAGGCTCCTTCACTAGGATGAATCCTAGAGCCTGGGCGAAGCTAAAGCCCCCCCGCCCCCGAGACATCCATCCCTCTTCACACTGATACCCTGCTGAGCCACTGCCTTCAGCAGCATCCCCTTCTCCGAGCACGGGGGTACCACCTCTGCTGCCTCCCTGCAGGGGGAGGTCAAGGAGGGCCCGGTTTTCCCTCCTGCAGGACCTTGTGCAGGGGGACACGGACCCCCAGCCCCTCCTGTGCCCTGGTGGACCTTTGTGCGGGGGGACACGGACCCCCAGCCCCTGCTGTGCCCTGGTGGACCTTTGTGCGGGGGGACACGGACCCCCAGCCCCTCCTGTGCCCTGGTGGACCTTTGTGCGGGGGGACACGGACCCCCAGACCCTGATGTGCCCTGGTGGTGCTGCAGGGCCAGCTGAGAGAAGGCAATGGCTCGTTGCTAACCCCGACTTTGGTCTCCAATGATAAAATTCGAGCTTTTCCAGCTGATAAACAGCGCTGTGGCCATTGCTCCCACCCCACCCAAACAGCACGACTTGTACCTGCTCTGCTTGGCGCCGCTCACTGAACAACCACGAACGTCCCAGCAGAAACGCTGCAGGAAATTTCCAGTGCTGACAGAACCACCGGGTTCATTCACGTTTTCACACTTCAATGATTTTTTTTTTTATTTTTTTACGAGTTTATTTAGCAAAAGGCTGTGTTGCAACACATTTTCCCTGCTCTCCACAGAACAGGGAAGTGGAAACAGCAGCTAATTAAAGGCGCGGTGAGATGGAGGAAAAGCAGATGAGCCAGGAAGCTCCCACTGGCAGTGCTGAGCCCCAGCTTTGGGCTGAGGAGCAAAGGGAGAAGGCAGAGGGTGCTGCCAAGGCCAGGCAGCCCCAGCCATTGCTGCTCTCCCACGCTGGCCTGCAGCAGCCAAGGGAGGCACACACGGCACACCGGGAGCCTTGCGACAGCAGAAGGGGATCGGCACTGCAGGCAGGATTGGTGCAACTGCTGCCGTGCTGGATGGTGCAGCAATTTAAACAGAGCCCCCAGCGTGATGTGTTAAAATTAATTATTTTTAATTTTGAATGAATCAATTGATTTTACTTTTAAATTGAAGCTCCAGAGTTACGCCGGCTCTGTCAGGTTGCGGCGGGTGCTGAGGCTGCTTTAAGGGAGGGAGCAAATCTAACCCGGAGTTGTTCTTCTGCTGTTGCCCTGCAAACAGTGCGTGGATGAGCAGGAGCACAGGGCAAGGGTGTCCTGCCAGCACCAGCACTGGGGTCTGTGCAGCACCACCGGCAGGGCCGGCTGCCTGCGGCGCTCTGCGCGCGTCGGGAAAGTGCCACGGGCCATTCAGAGAAACCTGGAGCTCCTCGGAATCAGAGGCCCAGAAAGAACCTGTTCTTTCTCCACATTCCTCTTCCTCCGACGCATATAAATAGCCACGACCCGAAATAAGGTCTGATTTCATACACATGGCACGAAGGACATGCAAGGAGCCGAATGATGCCGAGAAGACTTCACAATGCCCCCAAAGGAGGTTTGAAGGGCCCCGGCGAGCCTCACCCTGTTCATAAACACAAAGCACGAGTGAGTCAGGCCTGGCCCCGAAAGAAACGCATCCACACGGCGTCACTGATAAGATTCCTGTCAACTTAATGACGTTGATGTGACTCTGTGGGACTGTTGGACACTTTCCTCAAACCCAATTGCAGGTACGGTCTGTGTGCTGACAAATCAGTTATGGAAAATAATAGGTAGTTAATGCCTACTATTCCACAGCAGTTCACAGAAGTCATTAAACATTAATATGGCCAAGGAACTCTATTTATCATCTCTGTTTTACAGAAGAGAGGTAGAGAACTGAGGTGATGTGTTTCCATAGCTTGGTTGCCATTAACTCAACACCAGGAATGAGAAGGCAGCTCTGAAGGTGTAGTAATTTCCCAACGTTTTCCTCAAGGCTTTAATTAAAAATAACACATGAGGACACGGCAATCTTGGGCAACCTCATTTTGTTAACTCCCCTATTGTGTTTTTGTTACAGAAAACATGCTGGTGCTCAGACTGGTGAAAAAGCAATATTGATTTCCCCCAGTTTGGAGGAATTTATTCTGCCCAGGCCAGAGCAGAGCAAACCTGATGGCAGTTTTACAACTGGATGGAGTTTGATTTAAAAAGCAGGCAGAATTTTAATTGTATGATAGTTGTAATTTTCAAAATAGCAAGCTGGAAACTTTTTGTTCCTCTTGTGATGAGTTTTCCTGTCAGGGAGTGGTTTGCAGGGCTGGCCCATGGGCGGGTTCATGCAGGGCAGGGGCGGTGAAATCAGCCAAACACAGATGATTCAGAGGTCGTGTGTCAGTCTGATTGCTCACAAACTGCCCCAACAAGTGGGTTTCTGCGTTTCAGGCAGTCAGCAGAGAAATTCTGCTTTTTCTTCATTCATGCCTGTCCCCTCTCCTGCACCTCTGAAGTGGAGAAGGGCAAATAGATAACTTTGCTTGGGTTAGAAAGGTTTAAAAATGAATGCTGTGTTCCTGCATGGCTGGTGCAGTTTCATGGTGGGTTTGTTGCCCCAGGGCTGACCACAGCTGTGCTAGCCTCCAAGTTTCTGCTGAGAGTGGGATGGGTACAGGACACTGTCCCCAAACTGTCACCAGTGGCCTCTGTTGTTACCGTGCATATGGAAGGAAAGGTGCTGATGTAAGATGCTGATTCTGTACCATGGAACAAGATGTTCCTTTTCTCAGTGCTCTCGCCCAGAAACTGCTCTTTTTATATGAGTTCATTCAGAACTACGGAATTGGGTTTGTCCTTCAGAAATTCAGAATATTACCAATTTTCTTGTAAGACTGGTCTTTCAGTCCCTTGCATCCATGGAATAGATCTGTATACTACTGAACCCAAATATTCATAATGATACCTGAACTTGTTCCACCCCCTGCCACAGGCAGGGATACCTTCCACTAGCCCAGGTTGCTCCATCCTGGCCTTAGACACTTCCAGGGATGGGGCAGCCACAGCTTCTCTGGGCAACCTGGGAATTTAAGGCTTATTTTGAGTGTGTATGGGAACAGAAACAATGATAAGGACGTAAGTCAATATTTTAGAGACCTTCTGGACTGCTTTTGCCAGGTGGGACTATTCCCTGCCCATACCTGTGCCCCACAACACCTCTAGTCTAAAATATCTGTAATTAACATCTTGCTGTACAATTAATGTAGGAGTGCTGTTCAGAAGCTCATCCCACTAATGGCAGGATGTCATTTTTGTGATAATTCCCTAAAGGTATCATTAAGGACAGGCAAATCCTGTTTAAATGGTACTAAACCTTCCCCCTCCATTAGCATTTAAAAAAGAAAGGGAGGTGTACTTTAACTCTATCCAGACCTTACATTTTAAGTAATGTAGATACTTCTGTTTGGGAGACTCACAGGTGGTTTTCTGACTCAGTACCACAAGTTACTCGTTCTTTGAGTTTGTCAGCCTGTAACAGTATTAACTTTTACAGCCATGAATTACAGCAGTTCACTTGACTTTTTTTTTTAACCAAAGAGATTTTATTTTCTAGGCAACAAAAGAAAACGTCCAAGCAGTGGTAGTGACACAACTCCCTCCAACGGAACTGATTCTCTGTTAGCAGATTTCCAAGGCAAACATGATCTAGCAAAGCTAAACACTCTGGATTAAATAATGCTAATTGTAGAAATACTGCAACTGAGAAATCCCAAACCAAACAAACAGACAAACAAAAAAGATTTACACACTTTGAGAAAACCATCCAGGACACAAAGCTAAAATCTAAGTGTTGCTCCCCAAAGTCAACGCATTTGCAAACATGGCAGACAATAAATATGTATCTTCCACTCCCGTTTCAAAGACACCCAAAGACACCTCATGCACCTCTCTGAGGTAGGTTTTGTGTCCATTTTACAGATGGCAAAGGGTGAGAATCAGCTCCTTGTCCAAGGCATCTCAATGCTTCCATGTGAAACCTGAGAACACACCTCGGGATCGACAGTCTCTTGGTCTCATTCCTAGACAGGATTTTATCTCAAGTAGTTATAACACAGTGTAATCTTCAAGTTCCTTTGAACTGTCAGGTATTTCCTTAGGTTTTTAAGCATCAGCTTCTATAGGGCTCATTTTAATGTTGGGTTTTGGGTTTTTTTTCCTTCTTTTCCTAATGACAGGCTAAAAGCAGAGCGGGGTTTAACACTGGAAGCTAAATGGTTTTCTACAGGGAACTCCCAACAGTGCTAATGTGTATTTTAATAATACTGAATTAAAACCAAACCTGGTCCATAGTGCTCTTGGTGATTCTAGTCTTTAATTATTCATGCCTTGATTCAGCAAAGCACTTAGGTAATTATGTTTCTTCTTCAATAAGACCTTCCTGTATTTCAAGATCCAGCTGGGAGCTTTTGCTGAGAACTTCAGTGAAACGTGACTTTTGTAGAAAAGGTGGTTTTGTTGCACCAGTTTAGTCAGGTGCCTTAAGGAATGGAGGCCTTGAACACTGGATTTTAGGTTCCATGTGGAAAGTGGGTTTATTTCTGCCTCAGTCCAAAGATGCATGTTCTTGCTCCCCATTTTAAAAGTGCAAGGAAGGTCACTCAAAACAGCAACAGAAAAGTGGTAGGCAAAGAATATTTTAAAATGCAAGAAACAAGTATGCGTTGCAGGCATTTCAAAGGAAAAAAAGTCCCCTTCAGTAATATGCACCTTTACAGCACCTTTTAAAAGACCTCAAAAGCACTTGCTGTTGAGCCTCACAACCCCACTGTGAGGTAAGATATTAAATTAAACCACTTCCATTTTCCCTGATACTCAACAGTACAAATACAGCTTATTTTGTTCTGAAATTTCAACTGCACCTTTCATTAGCAGAATTAAAGTCTTGCTACTCCACAGTCACCAGTGACAAATCAAACACATTAAGGCAGAAAGCAGATGAAGAAACTTCAAGCCTCTCTTCTGGCTCAGCACTCTGCCCTTAAAAGGGCAAAACTTTTTACCAGCAAAGAGTGAGAACTCAACCTTAAAGTGCTCATAATACAGTATTTGGAATCTGGAACAGCTTCGTAACACTATGGCCACGATTGGCTCTACTCAAGTATAGTCTGCTTAAACGTATTTAACAGATGCAAATTAAGTCACTTCCCTAACTACTTATTTCCCTCTTGCCAGAACTTCCAACACTATTATGAAGAAGAATCCCAAGTATTCCAGGAAACATGCCTGTGTTCTGATGCAGTGTAAACACCAGGGGGTTGAGAGTTAATTTTTCAAGCAACTAAAAACTACCTACGGAGAATTAATAAGTTTATTCGACCCTTATCCATCTACTCATTAATTTAAAGAAGGCTACCTTAAAGCTTAGAGGCCACTTCTTCCCCTAAAGTTCTCTTCACACAAACTAGTGTACTCCTGATGGTAACACGGTGTAGGGCAGCTCTGAGATCCTCTTTCCACATTACATTTTGATATTGCATTTGCTATTTGCCTTACAAATGGTGCAGCTGTCCCTCTGAGAACTGCTCCGACGTGCAGAGCCTAATTCTTAGTGTGTAAGTAATGCTGATATGTGTGTTTCCCATACCTTTGGATTGATTTAATTCCCCTGAAAACAGGGAGATTCCCTCAGCAACTCAGAGGTGGATTTTATGCCCATGGCTGCTCAGATCACACACACACAGAAGGTTATCCCACAAATCAAGGTGTAGCTGCCACTATCCACCACCTGCCCCGGTACTAGGCCAGGACATCCCTATTTCCAGTCCCCTATTCCCAAACCTGTGTGTTGGCCACCAGGAAGTTACTTCACTTTTCAAGCTTTTTTTGTTGGTTTTTTTTTTTCGTGAATGGAATTTTTATGGTTTCAAACAGCTTATCTGGGGGGATCCAGAATCCGATTCCGGACCGGTGAGGTAGTCGATGGAACGCTCCTCGTGCTGCCCGTGTCACACCTCCCCAAAATTGGTGTGTCCAGTCTCCTTGGCGTGTTCCCTGGCCTCCAGCTGCCCCGTGAGTCCCTTCTGGCACACCATGCACCGCAGAGCAAAGTGATTCACATCCGTGAACTGCCTCTTCCTCCTGGCCTCGTCCGCCAGCTCCAGGGCTTGGGCCAGCACCACATCATCGCTCGTGGAGAAGATGGTCTGGGGGGGAACGTCCGAGTCGGGGATCCTGCGCTCCAGAGGGTCGTAGTGGATGCCGTCGTAGATGAGCAGGACGCGCTTGGTGTAGCCGGCGTCCTCCCCGAAGCGGTCGATGCGCACGGTCTGCGTGTCCACCACGCAGATCTCGCACTGGTAGAACTTGGACAGGATGGACACCTCGATGGCCCCCCCCCAGGTCTCCTCCCTCCTGATCCAGTCACAGTATTCCCTGTTGGTCTTGCCCAGCACGGCCTCGCAGTAGGACTCGGGGTCGCTGGCCACGATCTGGGCGATGAGCTGGCGCATCTCCGGGGCGCAGCCGGGGTCGTACACGCCGCCCTCCACCACGTAGGACACGCTGGTGAAGAGGCAGGAATTGTCTGCAGGGACCACCCTCCTGGCCAGCACCGGCACGGCCTCCCTGAGCGGGTGGGACATGGTTCTCTTGGCGACCACGGGCGAGTCGGGCTTGGGCTTGGACGTGTCCTCCTCCACTATGAGGGTGTCACCTGCCAGACGGGAGGGGGGAGAGGTGAGAGGGGCACACACGGCGGGGGATTAAAGCTGCTGCTCCTGAAACGCGTCAACGCGGCCGTGTCGTTGCTACCGAGGATCACAGAACAGAATCGTGGAACGCTATGGGTCGGGAGGGACCTTAAAGATCACCGAGTTCCATCCCCCCTTGCCAGGGGCAGGGAACACCTTCCACCAGGCCAGGTTGCTCCAAGCCCCGTCCAACCTGCCCCTGGGGCACTTCCACGCGTTACCCCCAGCTCGGTATCCCGATGGCAAAGCGCCTCAGCCAAACACCCCCCAGAGCCCCGGGGGGGACTCACCTGGCGCGTCCCGGTCCCCGTGCCCTCCAGCCCCGCGCTGCCGCCTCCGCAGCCCCCGCAGCGAGCAGGATGTTGTCGCCTCCCGCGGCGGCGGAACCGGCCCGGTGAGGGGCGGCCCCTGCAGCGCCCGGCCCCGGGGCGGCCCCGCCCTCCCCGCCCCGCTCACCCGAGTGGATGCCGAGCTCTCCGAGCCGCCGCTCGCCGTCGCTGAGGTCGAGGCAGCGCGGCGGGAAGCCGAGCAGGAGGCGTTGCGCGGGGGCGGGCACGCCGGTGAGCGCCGCCAGCGCGGCCTGCATGTCGCGGAGCCGGGAGTGAGGCGACAGCGCCGGCAGCGCGTGCGACCCGCTGCGGGCCTTGCAGCGCAGCCGCAGCATCCTCGGACACGGCCCCGGGACCGGCTCTGGCCCGGCCCGGCCCAGCCCGGCTCGGCCTCAGCACCGGCCCCGCCGCCACAGCCCGCTCTCGCGAGAACACGCGGCGGCGGCAGCGGCCAATCAGCGCACGGCGATCTCGTTCGCATAACTCGCGATGGCCCCGCCCACTTCATTTGCATAGTGCGCGGCGCCGCCGCCCGTGTCATTCGCAGAACGCGGCGACAGCACCGCCTATCTCGTTTGCATATGCGGATAGTACCGCCCATCCTCTTTGCATAGAAGGCGGGCACTGTGTTTACGACATTTGCATAGCGCCGGCGCTTCCTGCCGCCTCCCTTCTCCCCCGAACACCGCCCCTCTTATTTGCATAGAACAACACAGCCCATCTCATTTGCATAGGACGGTAACACCGCCCATCTCGTTTACGTAGGACATGCCACTGTCCATCTCATTTGCATAGAAATAAACACCACACATATATAATTTGCATAACGCGTTAGGCCCCGCCCATCTCATTTGCAAAACGCGCCGACGCCACTGCCCATCTCATTTCTACTGCGCGCGTACACCTGTCGGCTAAAAATTTGCATAACCACGCCCATCTTATTTGCACAACGCAGTTCTTCATTAGCATAGCGCCAAGAGCTCCACCCCCACGCCCACCCCTAATTTGCATACCGCGCGCGCTCCCGGCCGCACGCCCCCCTTCCTTTTTCCCGCGCGCCCTCGGTTTGCGTACGGCGATTTGCATGTCGTTTGCATGCGGCGCGCCGCCGCGGGCCCTGCGCAGCCATGTCCGCCGTGCCCCGGGGCTGCGGCGGGGCCCCGCGGGGCCGGGCGGGCGACAAGCAGTGCTGTGAGTGACCGCGGGGCCGGGCGGGGGGTGCGTGCTCGGGGGGACGCTCCTTGGTGTCCCTAAAGAACGGAATGGCTGATTTTTGGGCGTTGGGAAGCGCGCGCCGTCCCCGACACGCGTGGCCATCCCCGACACGCGTGGCCGTCCCCGCGCCGGGATGCCCGACCCCTGCCCGCGCTGTCCCCTTGTCCCCCTCGCTCCGCTGTCCCCCCGTCCCGGTTTCTCTCTCCGTCCCCATCCCCTGCTTTTTCCCCCAGCCCGACCCTTTTCGGAGCTCGCTCCGGGCTGTTTTTCTGCCGCGAGAACGTGACCGGTTTGTTAAAAAACACCTTTGCTTTCGCCCTTGGCGCCTCCTGCCCGCTCGGTAAATACTTTTAGCGCTAAAAGCCGTGTTTTAGCCCCATTAAGCACCGGCCTTATTAGCGAACACCTGGGAGACCACACTGCTAATTAGCCGCGGGAGCTCATTACGGGATAAGGGGATGCGCGGGGGTGGTTTGTCCATCGGGACATGGGGTGGCTCCGCGTTGGGTCCCGCTCTGTGCTCTGCAGCGCTGCTGATGCTGCTGTTTTGGGGTGGACTTTTGTTCGGTTTTGGGTGTTTTTCCTAATTTTTTTTTTCCCTTTTTTTTTGCAGCCTGGGCTTCCTACATGACCAACTCCCCGACCCTCATCGTGATGATCGGGCTCCCCGCGCGTGGCAAGACCTACATGTCCAAGAAGCTCACCCGCTACCTCAACTGGATCGGGGTGCCCACCAAAGGTGCGCGGTGGGGTCGGGGTGGGCTCCCCAAAGGGGGGCTGTGTTGGGGTCGGGGTGGGTGCCCCAAAGGGGGGCTGTGTTGGGGTTGGGGGGGTGCCCCAAAGGAGGGCTGTTTTGGGG
>VWZG01007175.1:294296-337919 GCA_013396735.1 Grallaria varia
CTGATGCTGTGTTTTGGGGTGGGTCTTTTGTTCGGTTTTGCGTGTTTTTCCTAATTTTTTTTTTCCCTTTTTTTTGCAGCCTGGGCTTCCTACATGACCAACTCCCCGACCCTCATCGTGATGATCGGGCTCCCCGCGCGTGGCAAGACCTACATGTCCAAGAAGCTCACCCGCTACCTCAACTGGATCGGGGTGCCCACCAAAGGTGCGCGGTGGGGTCGGGGTGGGCTCCCCAAAGGGGGGCTGTGTTGGGGTCGGGGTGGGCACCCCAAAGGAGGGGGGTGTGTGTTGGGTCAGGGTGGGTGCCCCAAAGGAGGGTGTGCCTGTCAGGGTCCGGGGTGTTTCTGCCCCTTTGCTGCAGGTGAAACTCCCCCAGCCTCACCCCCTTGTTCCTTGTGAAGTGTTTAATTTAGGGGTGTACCGGCGCGAGGCGGTGAAGTCTTACAAGTCCTACGACTTCTTCAGGCACGACAACAAGGAGGCCATGGAGATCCGCAAGTGAGTCGCCCTGGGGGGCTCAGGAATTCTCAGGCTCTGTGTTGGAGGAGCACGAAGTAACACCTGGAGGGAAGAGCACAGCCTGTGCAGGGATCCTGCCTGGGAGGGTTGTTGTTCACCCTGGGCTGGCCCAAAGCTCCGGGGTTGTGAGCGTCAGGTGATGGAGCAGGTTGGAGATACGGGTGCCTCGTGATCTCCGGGCTCTTGGAAAGATGCAGGGGGTGGGAGGGGAGGTGTTGAAATCCCTCCCTGCTGGTTCAGAGGCTTTGCTGTGGGAATGCTTTCCGTGTGCTCTGATAATCCCTGTTGCTGTCCCGCAGACGGTGTGCCTTGGTGGCCCTGGAAGATGTGAAGGCTTATCTCCTGGAGGAGTGCGGGCAAATAGCTGTGAGAGTTCTCTGCACTAAAGAGAGTTTTATGTTGGGGGAGTTCAAAGCTGCCCTGGGGTGTTTGGGGCTGATTTAAAACAGCCTCAGATAAACTTGTCTATTGCTGCTTTTTCTGACAGGTGTTTGATGCCACCAACACGACTCGAGAGCGACGGGACCTGATCTTAAATTTTGCCAAGGAAAATTCATTCAAGGTAGTGCTCCTGGATTTAACTTGTAATCCCTGCACTGAGGGATGTTGGGGCTTCCCAGGGTGGCAGCTGTGGAGTTTTAAATCAGGGTGGAGTTCTCCACTCTCTGAAATGTGCCTCCTTGCCTCCTCCCCAGGTGTTTTTTGTGGAGTCTGTCTGTGATGATCCAGAGGTCATTGCTGCCAACATCCTGGTGCGTGCTGCCTTTTCCAGGCTCAGCTGCTGTGGGAATTGGGTGGGCTTAGGGGATTGTCTGCAAATGCCTGTCTCTGGCATTTCACCTTGGGAACAGGCGGAGGGGGTTTGCAGGTTTATAAAAAGCTAGAGAAGCTGTTATGTGAGGATGTGGAAATCGAAGCTGAGGAATGTTTGACCTTGAAGTGTCCGTGTTGGTGAGGGAGGGCAGAGCTCACAGCGAGCCAGCTGTGCCTGCCAGGGCCAAGCACTTCAGTGTTGCCCTTTATTTCGTCTCCAGGAGCAGGTTTTTCCTCAGGGCAGCATTAAACAATGTGGATTTGTTGCAAAAGGGAAGAATAACCTTATTCAGCGTTGCTTTTGTTCCCTCTTGAGTTTGCTTTGCTCTCACAAAGCCCCTGCTGTCTGTTGACCAGGAGGTGAAAGTTTCCAGCCCTGACTACCCAGAGAGGCACCGGGAGAATGTGATGGATGATTTCCTGAAGAGGATTGAGTGCTACAAGGTCACCTACCAGCCTCTGGATCCCGATGCTGAGGACAAGTAAGCAAATCCCTGGGGAGCACCTTGACCTGGAGCACATGAGCTGCCTCGCTGTCCGTGGCTCAGGATGCTCTGGTGCATCTGCTGGAGCCTCTGCTCTTCCAAAGTGTGATTGTGTCAAGGTGTTATCACTGGTCCCAAGTGATCTGAAAGGATTTTTCCTCTACTGTGACCCCAGAATGGTAGGAAGGTTTGGGTTGGAAGAGACCTTAAAGATTGTTTTGTCCTTGCCATGGGCAGGGACACCTTCCACCAGCCCAGGCTGCTTCAAGCCCCATCCAACCTAACCTTGGGCACTTCCAGGGATGGGGCAGCCCCAATTTCCCTTGGCAGCCTGTGCCAGGGCCTCAGCACTGTCCCAGGGAAGAATCTTGAAGCCCAGCAGTTGGGTGTCTCTGCTGTGTGCTGGTGCCTTTCCTGGCGCGTGCGTAGCTGGGTTACACCCGCAGGTGCACGTGCATTGTTTTTAAAACCAGTGGCGTGGGTGTTCTTATTTTATGTTGACTCCAGAGATCTTTCCTTCATTAAAGTGATCAATGTGGGCCAGCGGTTCCTGGTTAACAGAGTCCAGGATTACATCCAGAGTAAAATCGTCTATTACCTAATGAACATTCACGTCCAGCCACGCACCATCTACCTTTGCCGACACGGTGAGAGTGAATATAATCTAGTTGGCAAGATTGGTGGGGATTCTGGTCTGTCACCTCGTGGGAAGCAGGTATGTGCCCCACAGCACCTGGGTGCTGTGTCTGTGTTGTGTGAGCAGGGTCAGGGCCGGGCTCTGCAGCCACATCTTGCCGTGAGCACCACAGCCCTTGAAATGCTGCTTTGAGCCCCTGCAGCTCCCCCTGCTCTCCATCCTGACCCCTCCCTGGGGCTTTTTTTGTTTTTCCTTCCCCTCCCAGTTTTCCCAAGCTCTGAAGAAGTTCATTGAGGAGCAGGAGATTGTGGATCTGAAGGTGTGGACCAGCCAGCTGAAGAGGACAATCCAGACAGCCGAGTCCTTGGGGGTCCTGTACGAGCAGTGGAAGATTCTCAACGAGATTGATGCTGTGAGTGAAATCCTGGTCAAAGCCTTTAGCTTTTCTATGGGGAAAATAATCTTTAGAAACAAATGAATCATGATAAAATCCCCTGTTTTCTGTTCGTTTATAACCGTGGCCATGTGTCATGGACCCCAGCCATCATCATGAGGTTTGGGATGGTTTGGTTACAGGGCTCAGAGTGTTGGGAGCTGCCAGACCTTGCTGGGGAGGTTCTGTCTGGTGTGGAGGAAGAAAATAACACTGAACATCCCAGGCATCTGTCACACCCTGCTGGGTGGGCAAAGGTTGCTGCTCCCACTCTGGCTCAGGAAAGGGCAGGGTTGTTGCCACGGAGGGGAAGGCTCATTTTCATCCCTGGCAAACAAGGGGTTTGAGATGAAGCCCAAACCCCCCTGGTGCACAAACAGTGGGCGTGGGGCTGTGTCAGATGCTACACCTGAAGTTTCCCTTGCACAGGGGGACTCCTGCTCTCAGCCTCTTGCTTTTCCCTCTTCCCTGTTGTGCTGCTGGTGGAATGAGGTTTGTGGTGACAAGCGTGTCTTCCCCCAGGGGGTCTGCGAGGAGATGACCTATGCGGAGATCGAAGCCAAATATCCCGAGGAGTTTGCAATGAGGGACCAAGAGAAATACCTTTATCGTTACCCTGGAGGAGAGGTGAAAACCTTTAGAAATAGCAATGACACACAGTGTAGCAGAACTGAAAGGTTTAATTCAATTTTAACTTTTTCTGCCAATATTTGTGTGAGAAGCTGAAAACATGAGGATCCCCAGTTCTCTTTTGGAGGGAAGGTTTATTGATTTCCTTCATTGTGGTGTGCAGATGATGCTTCCAGTCAGTTTATTGGGCCACTTGCTGAGTCTGTGGATGCTCCCTTTGGATACTGAGGGGGTTCTGCATCCCACATGTTTGGCCATGGCCTGAATTGTCACTGAAAAACCATCTGGGAAAGAAAATTATTGTGGGTGTGGTCAGGAGTCATTTCTCGGTTACCTTCAGAACCTGTTTAAATGAGTCATTTACTATTGTATTTGTTTTTTTTCTTACTGCACTTGTTGAGTTACCAGGAACCTGAATCCTCCCACAGTCTGAGGGTTCTGACATTCAATTTCCCCTTCTGCTGTTTGTTTGGGTTTTTTAAGCTATTTTTACCAGATAATCCATAACTTCTGCATCTTGATCCTTTAACTGATATTTTGCTGAATGTGACACCGTTAATGAACCCTCTGTTTACAAAACCCCCTTGTAAAATTCCTGGTTTGTTTTCCAGTCCTACCAGGACTTGGTCCAGCGCCTGGAGCCAGTAATTATGGAGCTGGAACGCCAAGGCAACGTCCTCGTTATCTCCCACCAGGCAGTTATGAGGTGCCTCTTGGCTTATTTTCTTGACAAGAGTGCAGGTACAAAAATAAATGAATGGTTCTGGGGACTGGCTTCTCTCCCTGCTTCCTTCACAGGGGTTGTTTTGGTTTGGTTTTTTTTTTTTGGGAGGGTGGCTTGTAATTACCGGTTGGATTCTTCACCAGGGAAGAGCTGCTTAAAAAAAGAAGTGAAGGAACCGTTTGAGAAACGCTTTAACTCTTGGCATTTCAGCAGTGCAGGTGGTGGGAGAGATGCAGGTTTGCTGCTGCTTTTCTGCTCAGAGCTGTTGTTTTTTGGAGCTGTTTCCACCAGTAGCACTTAGAGAATGTGGAGGGGGCTGTTTCTGAATGTAAAGAAGAAGTTTTGTGCTGCATCCAAGAGCTTTGTGGTGCATCTGTAGCCTGGAAGGGTTGGCAGTGCTGCTGCATCCCCTGGAAATGCTGATCCCTTCCATGGCACACGCACCTGGAAGTTGTTCCCAGTCTGCTCCAAGCTCCTTTATGAAGCTCCAGTGAGTGGCACTACAGTTTAATAAAACTTTTAATGAAGTGACTAAGCTTCTAAGAAGGATTATAAACTTATAATACAGTTCCAGATGGAACTCCTGTGGGTCCATGGCAGCTGGTGCTGCAGCAATTTCCCACTCGTGTGCTGCTGGAGAGGTTTCCTCTGGCTGGCCCTGGGTGTTGGGAATGGAATCATGGAATTGTTTAGGTTGGAAAAGATCTTTTAGGTCATTGGGTTCAACCCCTTAACCCAGCACTGCCAAGTATTGGAGGGTCCTGAGCCAGCTGGGCCTCCAGGATGGCTGTAATTTGCCAGTTTGGGCTACAGTGTTATTTCCAACTACTGTTTTTTTATTTCTATACATCTCTCTGATGGATATGACTTGAAGGTCTGAGAACCATCTATACTCTCTGATTCCTGAATGGCATCCAGAACAATTTTCATGGAATCAAAGAATGGTTTGGGTTGAAAGGACCCTTAAAAGGGTCTGGTCCAGCTCTCTGTAAGCAGCAGGGATGTCCTCAGCCAGCTCAGGGCTGGTCCCATCCTGCTGCTGTGGGGCTGGGGAGGGGGACAGGGGGGCTGTGACATCACCTGGGCACAGGTGACCCCCTGAGCCCCTCTCTCTGCCCTAGATGAGCTGCCCTACCTGCGCTGCCCCCTCCACACCATCCTCAAGCTCACACCTGTTGCCTACGGTAAATCCTGTCTTTATTTTAATTTTTTTTCCCCTGGTTTGTGTGTGTGGATGTGATGGGCAGGTTTGTGTCTGTGTGTGGCAGCACCTGGCCATGCTCTGAAAGCTTTGGTGATACATAAACAGGTTATTACCTGGTTAACATATCAAAGGGTTCTGGAGGGTGGGAGGATGTTGGGGACACTGTGGGAAGGAGATGTGGAGGTGCTGGGTGTTCTCCTGTGACCTCTCTTTTAAACAAGTGGTAATCGTGGGTTTCCCCTGTGGATGAGGATGGCTGTTTGTGCCTCCAAAGTTGGGGTTGACCATGGGGTAAAAATGGCTTTTCTGTTCAGACCTGTAGCCCAAATAACCCAGGGTCATGCTCTCACAATCAAAGCCACAAAGAGGTCAAAGTGTAAAATTCTGTTCTGTGTATTTATGAGCTGTTTTGCTTTTTAAAAAAGTAAAATAATAAATTTATTCCTGCTTGCTTTCCATGCTGGTTTCGATATTTTTCTAAAAATTGTTTATTTAATAAATGACTCATCCAAACTTCTTTCTCTTTGGTCAAGGTTGCAAAGTGGAGACGATCACCCTGAATGTGGAAGCAGTGAACACCCACCGGGACAAACCCACCCTGAACTCAGTGAGTTTTGCTGCACCCTTCTGGCTTTTTTCCCTTTTTCAAAAATAAATCCCTAAACTGAAGCTCTTAAACACCTGCTAGAAATGGCTGATGGGTTTTCAGTTGAGCAGAAAGACTCACTTCATCATAATCCCCAAAAGCAGAATTAATTGTAGGCAGAATTAATGTGTTTCCTGCGTGGGGGGTGGGGGGAGATTTTTCAGAGCTATTGTAGGAAGCAGAATGGACAAATTTAGGCCATAGATATTTAAATTCCAGGTCTCGTTCTCTGTTTTCAATGAAGTATTTGTTGTTGATGTCTGTTTGTATTAATTGTGATGATTTCAAAAACACTTGCCAAAAGGTTTAAAGTGGATTTTTCTCCTTGTCTTGATGAGTTTTCTCTTTCTGAAATCCTCTCCCATTACTTAAAGAACTGTTTGACCATCCAGGGGTTCAGCAAAGTATGTAACTTGCTAAGTCTGTGGAAGTTGCTGCTATTTTAGGTTCTTGCTTTTGCAAAGGGACTGCTCTGTCAGGGAGTGCCTCAGTCATTACCTCTAATTAGCTCCCCCAGTTAAAGACTACGAACCAGCTCTGCTCTGCTGGTTCTCAGGAAATCTAAATGCATCCCATTTTAAGTGGGTTTGGTATATTTAGGCTTTTAGCTGCCTCTTGTGTTGTTTTATAAAGAGCTAATGGGCTGATTGCCTGGGATATGGTTATTTTTTTGTCCCTGGTGCCAAGGGAGTGGAGAAACTGGGAACCTGCAGCAGTGACTGGAGGGTTTGTGGAGCTGAGTCCAGCTCAGTGCAAATCCTAAACAGGATTTTCAGTAGGATTTCTGTGGCTGGTCCCATGCTGGTGGTTTCCAGTTGGGCATTGTCCTTGGTCATGGCAGGGGTTTGGATTAGGTTGATGTTTTAAGACCCTTCCAACCCAAACCACTGTGGGATTTATCACTTTGCAACTCGTGTGTGATCCCTGTGTTGAAATCCTTGCTGCCCACTTGGGGGCTGTTCTTTGCTTTTCTTGGGCAGCACAACTGCTCTGGGGGAGAGGAAAGATGAAGAACTTTCTATTTGCTTATTATTTTTTCCCCCCCGAATTTATCGTGGGTAGAGAAAAATGAATAAATAAATAAACCCAACCAGAGCCACGTAAGCAAAACCCAAAATGCCCAGGGGAAATAAAACTACTAAAAAAGCACTTTCCAATTGTCTCCAGGCTGGATTTTTAGTTGTTTCCCACAGTTGGTGCTCAGCTGGAGGAGGCACAGCCCAATGCGGGGTCGTGGTCCCACCGATGAGAGATTCGGGGCTGGAGGGGGATGCTTGGAGGGGTTTGATGAGCTTTTAAACCTGTGGTTGCCCTTTTCCTTCCCTCTGTGATTGCCTGTGTGTGGGATCAGAGCAGCCAGAGCCCCGGGAGGATGAGGAGGAGCAGCTTTACCCCGCGGGCCAGCGCGGACACAGTAAAGCGCCCGCGGCATCACAGCGTTGGGAGCAAACCTCTCGACCTGCTGGGGCCTTTCCCATCCCTGGAAGCTGGAGATGGGGCTGAGCAGGCACAGCTGGAAGTCAGTGTCCAGGTGGTACCTTCCCTATGCTCCCCTCCCTCCTCAGCAGCCGGGCTCTGCGTGCTCCTCTCTGAAATCCAGACTGTTCCAAGGTGTCCTCTGTTTCTGCATGGAAAGCATCCTGGATGGGACTCCCTTAAGTGGGGCGTGGGGGGGGGAAATCACCCCTAAAACATTAAATCCTCCCCCATGAAACTAAAATTCTGGTGCCAAGCTCTATGCAGGCAAGTTTCCAGCAGTGCCATGGGGTTTTGGCAGGGTGGTTCATTCTGGGCAGTGTCTTGCTTTCTGGCTATAACCTGGTTGGCATGAGTTACAAATACCCTCTTTGTCTTTAATTTTTTCACTTCAGCCAAGTGTTGCTCCAGCCCCAGAGAGTGACTTGGTAGGAAATCTGTGATTTTTATTGGTGCCCCTTTCCCTGCAGATCCCGATGTCAGCAGCTCATTGAGCAAAGTCTGGGCTCTTTGGGTGCCCAAATTACAGCAGTTGGAGGTTATAAAATAGTCTTGGATGGTTTAGAGGTCACAGTTTTTGGAGCTCTTCAGTGAGCCCAGCAGAGTAAGGAGCCAGAGAGTCAAAGAAGGGGTGATACAACACCAGTGTTGTCATCCTTGGTGAGCCTTGGTTTGGGCATCCCCAAAATCCCAGGGCTCTGCTGAGAACTGGGCTAGGCAGGGCTCTGTTGGGGTGGGTTTGTCCCACGCAGGGTCTGGATGAGGAGCCTGGGCTGGAGAGGACCCAGAGGTCTGAATTTGGGGGTGTTTCCAGCTGAGCAGCCCCAGGATGGGGAGCCCCACCCCAGCTTCTCCCTGTTTGGAAGCACTGGCAGCTCTGGGATGAAGGAGAATTTAATCAGCCCTGGGCTCTGGGGCTGTGAGGGCTGTAGGGATTGTGTTGTCCTGGGATCTCTTGCCTGAATGGAGCCCTTGGGATGAACAAGGGAGTGAGGAGGTGTCCAGGTGCTCATGCCTTGTAACAGCTCCTGCTGTAATACAAGCCTGCCCTAGGCTAACATGGAATTTTGGGAATGCTTCACTCCTTCCCTCATTTGCTTTGCAGCTTTTACTATTTAAATCTCCTTTAAAACGCACTGTGAGCTCTCCTGTGCTTCTCTCTTTCCTTTGCAGCCTCCAGTGGGAAATGCTTCCCTCTGAGAACCACTGAAAGCAGCTTGTGTGTGCTCTCTTTTGGGTTAGTAAGTAGGACTTCTCTTGATCAATGTTGCATGGGAACCACTTTGGGCAAAGGCAGATGCACGGAGCAGAAGGAATCTGCTGCTGGATCAAACCTGCCCCAAAGGGGGACATCAGAGGGGGAGGAATGTGTTACCATGCTGAGCCCACTGATGCAACTGGGGGCTGCAACTGGGCTTACTGGTGCTTGTGCTGGCTGCTGCAGAAGTGTGTTTCAACCTGAGCTTGCCCCATCCCAGGGCCAGGACATGGGATGGCTGCACACGTGAGCAGTGCAGGGTCCCACGTGTGTCTTCCCTCTGCCTGGGTGGAGATGTGGTGGGTTACTGGTTGCAGGGGTTTTGCAGGAGTTGCTGGATTGTGGCCTGGAGAGGAGGGATGCCAAGGGCTTTGGGTGATCCTGGTGCTGTGGTGTCAAAGGGAGAGCTGGGTTTGGGGCAAGGGAAGTAAAGCAGCAGCTGGTTCAGTTTGCAGATGTTGGGGCTTAGGGGGGATTCTGGTTTGGGAGGGTGGTCCCCATGGAGAGGGGCTCTCCTCTGCCAGGTGAGGAAGGCTCTGCCTCTGCCCAGGCAGCCTGGACCTGAGAAACTCCTGCTGGGATTAATTTGGCTATTTGGATATATAACTTTTTGCTTTAATTGCATTCTGTCCTTGGAAGTGAAGCTCTTTCAACAGTTTTCTCAATGTGACTGTTCTGTCTTTCTCCATCACTGGTATTTACACACACATGATGGGACACAAGCCATGCCCAGAGGAACTGTGGATTATCCATCCTTGGAAGTGTTAGACAGGGCTTGGAGCAACCTGATCTAGTGGAACGTGCTGCTGCCTGTGGCAGGGGGTGGAATGAGATCATCTTTAAGGTCTCTTCCAACCTAAACCATTCTGGGATTTTATGGTTTTTTGTTTTATTTTTTAAATTGTAAGTAGAAAATATATAGGCTCTGGATTTCCTGGCTGTTGGGTTTTAATTTGTGTGATTTGTCCTGACCTCAGTGTGTTCCTGCTGTCTGTTGGACCAGGGATGGGGCAGTGAAAGAAACTTTATCAAAACTATAAGTATTTGCTGTAGTTAATATGCAAAATGATTGCTGTAATGGTTCTTGTGTTCTTCTGGAAGTGTGTTTTCCTCTGGAGAAGGTGAATGAAAATGAGTAACCCTGAGTGACCAACCTGCTTGGTTACTCCTGAGGTTCTCCACTGAGCTGGTGTGGTCTCAGGCTGGGATGGGGCCTTGGCAAGAGGATAAAGGATGATGCAAAGTGTGAAAAAGCTTGTTGTGTTCTTGGCTGGAAGTAAATAAGTCAACCCTCAGGTGGTCGCTGTCGTGTAGAGCAGTTCCATGGAGCTGGTTGGATCCTCTGGTGTGTCTGTCCATCCCCAGTGCTGGGCTGAGCTGCTTTCCCATCTCCTGAATTCCTTGGTGTAACCTCAGCTCTCTGTCTTGTCTTTGCAGAGAATGGCCAGTTTAACAGTGTAGAGCTTTGTGCTTTCCCCTCGGATCCTGCTGGAATTCCTGGGCCTGGAGCAGCCCCGGAGCACAGGGAGCCAGGAGAGCCACTTTGGCCAGTACTCGCCTTGAACTGTGTTTTTAGAGTCTGTCTGTGTCTTTTCTTTCCAAATGCTGGAACGTCTGTCCACGAGGTTGGAGAAGATTCCTTATGGAGCTTTCTCAAGCTGCTTTTATTGCACGTGAGCCAACGTATCCCCAGGCTTTTGGGGGGCGTTAAAATAGTGCCCCACGTCTTTCCTCCTGGTTAGATGCCAAAATTAACCACAGTGGGATGACAAAATAGTCGTGTTCTTACTCACTGAGGCAGCTTTTCTTTGCGAGAGGCACTACCAGACCAAATCCCCAGATTGTTATTTATCTGTTTCCAAGTTATTTCCAAGTCCAAATGCAATTTTTGGGTTGTTCAGCCATCCAAAGCGCTCTGGGTGTTGTTTGACTTTGCATCCATGCGAATCCCCCAACAGGAGCCTGTTCCTTTGCTCTGGGAAGGCTTTTGCTGGGGCTGTAACACACAGCACTTTTCAGGTCAGCTCATCCCATGGGATGCCTCCTGCGAGGGACAGGTGGGAATAAAACCTCCTGTCCCCCTCTGGAAGCAGCACAGTTACCAGTGCTTTTAAATCCCACCTCAAGCCCTGCTTTAGCTTTGCATCCTGGCCTAAACCTCATCCTCTCGCTCCTTTTTCCCTGGATTCTGTGGATGTTTTATCCCTGACCCCAGAAAACAGGAGCGTGGCTCCGCTCAGTGACTGGGAACGGTGGAGACCCTGGGCAGGGTTTGCAGGAAGCACAAGATTTTTACCAGTTGTCTTTTTAATACACCAAATTTTAGGCCCACAACAAGCTTTTAACTTGCCTGTGAATAAGCTGTGAATGTTACCAGTGTCTAATGGTGCCTTTCACATTTTAAGCTATTTTTTAGCTGGTGCAGCTGTGTCTGGCTGTGTCGTACTTAAATCCCCACCAACCCCCAAATTTGTAGTTTCCTCCTGCAAGTCTTGATTTGTGTTTTGCCAAACTCCCTTTCACCCACTCCAGCTGTTCCTGCAATAAGGGCAAACCGCTCAGGTTGGGTGAAGAAAGGAGCTTTTGGGGACAGAGCAGGAGGCTCTTCTGGACCTGCTGTTTCCAGTTGACTCCAGGATCCATCCGAGCAATTCTGGGACCCAGAAGTTGCTTATTTTAAATATGTAAATAAATGTTGGATATACTCACAGCAGGGAAACTCTGCCTGGCTGTGGCAGCCCTGAAGCCTGAGGCTTACCTGGGCTTTTTGAGCTCAAACCTGGTTGTTTTAAACACTCCCTGAGTTTTAATTTGTTAAAACAGAGTTTGAGAGGACCAAGGCACTAATCCTGACCCCTTAGGATTTCTGAGGAGCAGAAGCACATATTAATCTAAAGCAATTGTGCCACAGAGAGGTGAAATTCGGTGGTGAGAAATTCAATTTGATTAGTTTGGTTCCTCAGGCTTTCCCCCCTCCCAGGGGGGGCAGGTTTGCTGCAGCCATCTGGCCTTGGGTTTTAAATGTTTTCTTGCTTAGAAATAAGCCAGAAAAAACTGGGAGGGGGTGAAAAAGAGAGAGAAGCTGTTGAAGGAGGAGATTTAGAGCCACGGTAGTTCTTGCTGTCACACTCCAGAAAGCTCTGAACGCACAAACCCGCCCGTGTCGGGCCGGCAGCTCCGACCAAAAAACCTCCTGCTCTGTGGAAAAAAAAAAAAAAGGAGTGGAAAATGTACTGTAGGATGTTTACGCACAATATGCTGTGATAACTTGCTGAAGAGTTAATTATGTCCGTATCATTGAGTAGCTAATGATTGTAAGGAGACAAAAATATATATTTTTACCTGCCAGGATTCTTGAATGTTGATGTGTTGGTGGTCGTGACTTTTTCTTTTTTTAATCACTGCTAAAAATCAGGTCTGTAGTTTGGATCAGTGGCTGGGGGTCCCTTATTCCCATGGAGTGGCTCCTTGTTTTGGCCACGGGATGGAGCTTCATCCTTCTCTGCCGGCAGCAGCATTTGTGCCTCGGTGCTTTCATTGAAGCTTAACTTTAGTCTTGTTCTCGTGGATTTTAGCCTTTGAGAGGTCTGTGTTTTTATGGTACACGTGTCTAGGGCAGAGCAGCAGCAGGTTTGTGATAAGATCATTGCCCTGGAGGTGAGTCAAACCTGCCAGGGTCCTGCTGAGCCCTGCTGGGGTGATGCCAATGAGCCCATGCATCCCCTGGCAGGTGCCTGTGCCAGCTTTTTCCTTGAAATCACCTGATTTCCTTGGCACTGTGTGTGCAAATTCCCCAGGATAAACAACCATTGCCCAACGGGGAGGGTGGGTATTTTTGATTGAAGAGGATGAGCAGCGGCTCGTGCTGTCAGTGGGACCAGAGCTGGTGGCGTGGGCTGGGCAGGTGGAGGGGATGGATTTGGAGGTGTGAGTGTGGACCTGACACCTTGGAGAGCATTTTACCACGAGGGGGGGGTTCTGTAACCCTGTGTTCTTCTGTCCATCTGTTTGCAGCAGTGAAAGATGGTGGGGGCTGTTGTCACCTTCAGCGAGCAGTGGTCACTGAAGGGGCACCAGCCGTGCCCTCACTGCAGAGAAAAATGATCCCTGGGGCAAAACCTGCTCCCACCTCTGCTGCCAGCAATGGGGGAAATTGGAAAATGGGCAGAAAGGCTTGAAGGCAGCCTGGCTATCTTATTTGTGTACACTGGCTGTGACCTCAGAGCTGCCACCTCTGTCGGGTGTCCCCTTCCCGGCAGTGGGTGATGGGGAAGCCTGGCCTGGGTGCCAAGGGGGCAAGGAGCAGCTGTGGGATGAGAGGCATCACACCAGCCGTGCCCAGGACCCCACCTGGCCTGGGAGGATGTCCCCAAAGCCTCGCCCTGTGCCCCTCTGAAGGGTGCCACCTCCACCTGTCCTGCTGCCACTCGGTCCCTGGGCACTGTTTGCAGGCTGCCCTCTGTGTTTAGTGTTTGCTGATGTGGATGTTACCCATCTGCTTGTAAACTTTGCTGCTCTGCTGCCTTCCAAGGGTTTTTTTTAGGTTTAAAAAAAATGCAGTGTATGTCAACTTGTGCTGTATGTTGTGTACTTTGTGCACTTGAGCATAAATAGGCATCATGGTTTATTTACAATAAAGAGATTTTAAAAAGTCCAGATCATTTCCTCTGTTTTTTTCCATTGTTTGCTCTAATTATCCCCGTAGCGTGCTGGTTTTCTGAGGTAGTGGTGAATTCAGGGGGTCTGGAATATATTGGGAGAAAGAAAGTGGGCAGGGGTCCCTGGGTTTGAGTTGGAAATGGGGACTCTTACACCCTGGTGCTGTTCCTCTTCCCTTGTCAATTTAAGGGTGTTTTTTACTGGAGCTACTGGAATTCAGAATTTCACGTTTTCCATGGAACTGTTTTTCCTTTTTTTTTTTTTTTTAAAAGCACATCTCTTTTTCTAGGAGAAAAAAGAAAGTCAAGAAGAGCAACTGGCGTGACTCTGATTTCCAGCATCTGCAGCTGGAAACCAACTGGTCCCAGAGGGACCAGCCACAGCCTGAAGATCTTAGGTGTGGTCAAGGACAACTCCTTTTCTCCTCACTGCAAGCCGTGGGTTGAGGAGGTCTTGGAGGGGTTTTAGCAGCTGCCAGAGCAGAAGGTGGTTTTTAGTGTGGCTGATGCCCACGAGTGCCCCGGGCAGATGCTGAAGAACCCCCTGCGTGCCCCTGGGGAAGCTGTTGGCTTTTGGGCCCACAAATTGGCTTGTCCTGAATCATTTGGAAAAACACAAATGTGGAAAGCCTGTGTTGGTGATTAACTGGATTCCTGTCAGTATTTTGTGGAGGTCAGTGGCTGTTGTGAGCAAGTCTCTGCTCGTGCTCTGCAGAGAAAGGAACTGAACCAGGTGAACTCCAGGTGAACTTCAGCAAGGTAATGCATCCCACTCACTGCAGGGATGGGGTGAGTTGGTCAGGAAAAAAACCTCTGAGATTTGGCAGAACAAACCAATACCTGCAAGAAGCACAGCCTGGGGTAAAAGGTCCATCACCACGTGCATGATGGTGACTCCAGCCTGGATGAAACTGTACAGCCAAAGGAGCAAGTGGTGACAACTTCTACCAAAAGTTGGTACTGAAAAAGGACCCTCCAGTATGAGCTGGATCCAGGAGCAGCTTGCAATGAGCTGAAGGGCAGCTGGATTCCCACCAGGGCCAGGTTGGATGGGGCTTGGGGCAACCTGGTCTAGTGGAAAGTGTCCCTGCCCATGGCATGGAGTGGAACCAGATGAGGCTTGAGGTCCTTTCCAACCAAACCATTCCATGATTCTGTGGCCCTGGGTGTTCAGCTCCCTGGGACCTCGCGTGCTGCTGAGCTCCAGCTGGTGGTGCTTTAATGGGAATAGGTGGAGCTGGTTGAAGAAACCACTTTTTGAGTGCAGGCCATGGGCTTCTGAGGTCAGGGGGGATGGTGTGTCCCTCTTGAGAAGACCCCACAGTGTCTGCGTGGTGTTGCTGCCCGGTGGAGAAGCTCAGTAAGGATCATTTCAACAAAGACTTGGCAACTCCACGCAAAAAAGCAACCAAACAATTTCAACATCAGCTTGGGTTGCATTCAGTTTTCTAGTGTTTTGCTTCATGGGTTGAATAAACGACTTCCTTCATGCTGGGGAGGAGTTAATGATTCATGGGTCAACTGGCACGACTCTGGTTTCTGCCGAATTCTGCAGAAAGCTTTTCTCCATGGAGCCAGGGCTGAGCATGTAGGCGGATCAGAACTCCTCCTTTGGCTGTGCCTGGGGGCCGGGTGAGAACAGTCACTGCTTTGTCTTGCAAGGGCTGAACTCTCCAGGTCTCCATCTCCTGCTTCCACACCTCCAGGTAAGACAACTTCGAGCCCTCCAGCTTGAGGTGTTGCTCTTGGGAGCTGGGGTGGAGCTTTTGTGCAACTCCAGCAGTCTCAGAGGTTAGTAAATTAAATCAAATTGTGCCAGAGGTTGTAGCCAGGATTGAAAGGAAGGCAGAGGAATGAACCAGCCAAGGGAAGTGTTGGGTTTAGGGCAGAAAGCACCGAGGAGGACCCTTGTTTCCAGGAGGAAGGCAGGTGTTTGCAGCATGTGTAACACTGGGAGGGTTTAGGCTCGTAAATGATCCTGGATAACACAGAGAGGACTCTTATTGATCTCTAGGGTTGCTCAGGTTAGTGCAAATTGTGGTTAAATTCCATTTTGTAAAGCAATTTGATTGACCTGTATGTTTTATGGCTTTACTCAGTTAATATTTGCACGAAACTGATGTGACTTTTTGCTTCGATACTTCTCTCTCTCTGAGGGTAATTTATTGCTAGGGGCTCTATTGGTGATGCCAGCAGGATTTTGTCTGACTAGGCATTTACCTCCAAGAGATTTATTGCTAAAAATAAGGTGTTTTGTCCATAAGATAAGTTTCAGGGAACTTTTTCCAGAAGGCACAGACAAACTCATGGCCCTGCAGGTATTAGGTTGGCTGGGAAGGACACTGTGATGGTAATGTGGTTTTAAGTTGAACCTGACCAAGAAGTGTTTATTCTATGGTTTGAGGGAAGATGTTAGTCTGTCTTGGGTTTTCTTGCTTCTAGAAAAGGAATTCAACTCCTGCTCCTTCTGCTCCCCAGCCACGACTATAGGAACTGCTCAGGGATGGAGAAATAAGACCTGCTCCCATGAGCTGTGCTTACCCTCAGTGTAAATACTCTTTTTGCAGATATTTGGCCCAGGAGAAGAATGTGGTAACTTCTGTGGGATCTCCAGACAGGAATAAACATGTCATCCTTGGAGCTGGGGAGGCAGAGGGATCGTGCTGCTGTCCTGGGGTCACTCCTCACTGCTGCTCTCGTTGTGGCTGTCCAGAGTAAGTGAGTGAGTCCATCAGGATAAACTGAGATCCCTCGAAGGAAAACCTTCTCCTGGGTTTCACAAGACTTGGGTTCTTCTCTTTGACCCGTTGCCTTTGCACTTCAAGAGCATTGTAAATCTTTGTGACCAAAATCTGTCTTCCTTTGCTTTTTTTTCCCCCTTTCTGTGGAAAGTAGATCCAAAATTATTCTGGTTGAGGAAGTGCAATAATTTTGTTCTAACTGGGAAGAAAAAACGCTTTATCTGGACTTTGTGACCAGCCTTTGAAACTGCTGGGTGAGGTGTGAGGAGCAGGACCTGGAGGGGTGATGCTCCTGCCAACCACAGCCATCCCCAGTCAAGGGCTTCACTTCTCTTGACTCTGAGGAGTCTTTGGGCCACTGAAGTGTCCTCACCTGGTAACCATCAGCGTGAATGAGCCCTGAAATGCCCTTGCTTTCCCTCCCAGCACCCTTGTGATGGAGTTTCTGTCGGCAGGTCTCTGTGATGCCCCTCCACGTCTCCGCTCTGCGGAGCTCAAGGAGCAGCACCGGGGCGTTGGTGACTTTCCCTATGGTTCCAAAGTGGAATTCATCTGTAGGCCAGGTTATGTGAGAAGAGTGAGTGTCCCCAATGTCTGGACTTGTGAGAGGAACGGGAAGTGGTCTGGATCGAGGGACATGTGTGCACGTGAGTATATTTTGGGTTGACTTGGTCTTCCTGGTCTAGTGGAAGGTGTTCCTGCCCGTGGAGGGGGTTGGAACAAAATCATCTTTAGGGTTCCTTCCAACCCAAACCATTCTGTGACTCAGTGACTTCTGATGTGTTTGTTTGCTGACGCTGTCAGCATATTTTATGGGAGCAGTGCCCAAAGTGAGCCCAGGGGGCAGTGGGAGGTGAGTGACATGGCACGAAGCACTGCTCTAATTCCACCAAGTGATGGCAGGAGCTGCAATCGGCTCTGATGCTGGCTGTGTTTCACTGCTGACTCAGAGGATGTTCTTCTGCTCAAGCACTTTGTGACTCTTGGGTCAAAAAAAGGCTTTGACTTGCAGTAGGAGAATCCTTTGGTTGTGAAGAGACACAGCCACACTCCCCGGGGTTACTGCAAACCCCCCTTAGGCTGCAGGGGCAGCAGGTCACGATGCAAGTCCTGCCACCACCGTGAAACGTGGGATAATTTGGGGTTGGAGGGGGAATCCGGAGGTCTCTGCTCCATGCCCGTGCTCGGTGGTGGAGGAGTCCTTAAACAGGAGCTGAGTGCAGTGCTGTTGTCCCCAGCCAAGCAGTGCACCTACCCCGGGGATCCCCCCAATGGCAGAGCCATCCTCGGAGAGGAGCTCACTCTGGGTTCTTCAGTGAACTTCACCTGCAACACTGGGTAAGCCCCGAGCCCCTGGGCCACAGGGCCTCTTCTTCTCCAGCCATTTTCCCAAGGTTATTCCCCTTTGGATTAAAGCCTGTGCTGTCAGAAGCCTCCCCAGCACAGGTAGTTGCAGACTCTGATTGAAATATCTTTTAAGCTTTCCTTTGAGAGCTTTAAGACTGATCGACTGTCTCCATCTGCTTTGAGGCAGTTCTTCCCAAACTCAGGTTCTTTCCAAACCATTCCCAATATTTCAGTGTCTTTTTGAAGAAAAGGCATGAACGCTGAGCTCACAGCTGTAGGGATAGCTACAGCAAGCTGATAAGGGAAATGTTTTTCCTTAGAAGTGTCTTTTTTTTTTTTTTTTTTAAATTTAAAAAATGCTTATGCCAAAAGCCAGCGTGCCCTTGAAAAAAATGACACTGATTGTCAATCTCTGATCTGCTGTAATTGTGACAAGGAAGCCCAAAGCATCCTGATGGGGATGTTATTGGTAATACATCAGAACTAAGTTTGCCAAGTGATTCCCTCTCCCCTGTTTCACACAGGTACAGACTGCTTGGAACTTCTCAGGTTAATTGTGTGATTAGAAACGGGGTTGTTACGTGGGACAGGGATATTCCCATCTGTGAGGGTAAGCAGAGTTCCTTAATTACCTATTATCTAGCCTTGAATTATCTGGAATGTGGCTGGGGCTGGATAAAGAAGCCGTTGCGTTGCTCTGCTGAGGATTTTGGTGTTTCAATGCGTGGTGGAGCCTGGGAAGACATTTTCAATTTGTGTTTTCCTTCCTGCAGAAATGTTTATTCACTCTCTGGGAGTGAGGCAGGTGGAATATCCCCGAAGCCCTCGGTGCCTGGTCAGAGCTGTGGGCTGGTGTGCAGCCCCCTCGAGACCTGCCCTTAATTTCTGACCCTTCTGGCACCTTTTGTTTCAGCTTTTTCTTTCCTTGCCAGACCTGTGGTTTAAAATGAACTCAGTTCTTTCTCTTTCCTTTCTCCCCACTACCATTTCCCCCGATTCCACAGTGATAGTGTGTTTCCCCCCTCCACAAATAACTGATGGGGAGCACAGTGGGGTCAACAAGGAGTCCTTTGTGTACGGGGACTCCATCACTTACCGGTGCCGCGACGTCAGGAGGACCGAGAGACCTTTATCCTTGGTGGGAGATGCCTCTATTTTCTGCACGACCACGGATGATGTCAACGGTGTGTGGAGTGGCCCAGCTCCAGAATGCAAAGGTGAGCTGGTCCCACACGTGGGGCCAGGTGTGAACCTGCCCACAGCAGCCCCTTCACAGCCCCTGCTCCTGCTCTGCTGAGCTGTTTCCCTCCTTGGAACCTTCTCTCTCTCTCTCTCTCCTTCCTCTTGCTGCAGTTGCCTGTTCCAGATGAGACCCTCTGAGTCTTGTAGGTGTAACAGGAATTAGGGTCTCCCGTCATGGGCATCATGTCAGCAAGGACATGGGAATGGGGTTTTATTGGTATTCACAGACCAGGGGATGCATCTTACCTGTAGCACCTCCAAAACCTGCTGTGATCCCTGCTGCCTTCCCTGTGTTCTTTTTATGCTTTGCCTTACTAAAAGAATGCTGTAAAATGGAGTAGGTTGTACAAAATCACCACAACAGCTGCCTGGTCACATCCATTTTCAGCCTCTTTGGGGGACGTGTCTTTAGCGATGAGAATATTTGTAATACCCTCATCTCCCCTCCTGAGCTTAAGTGCTGATTCCATAAGTGTTTCCCTGGCACAGTGGTGACCTGTGAGCCTCCAAGGGTGGAGAATGGGAAGCTGCTGGGCGGGTACAGGTCTGAATACACCTACGGAGACACCGTTGTGTTCGACTGTAACTTCCGCTACACCTTGAACGGCAGTGACACCTCCACGTGCAGGGACAACAACCTCTGGGACCCGCCACTGCCACGCTGCCAGCTCAGTAAGTGTGATGGTCCCACCACTGCTCCAGCAGCTCTGCTTCAGGGACTCCTACAGTCGTCAAGGCTGGAAAACACCTCCGAGGTCATAGAGTCCAACCTTCAACCCAATCCCACCATGCCCACTGAAGTCCTCCCCTCTCTAAGAAAAGCATTAAGTCATGAGAGGGATGGCTCTAAGATGGAAATTTTTTGGAGTTTTTTTTTTCCTCTCTGTCGTGCGAAGGTGACTTTAGGAATTTATGACTTGGGGCTGTAGATACTAAAGCCCTGCCCTGTTCAAGCTGCAGAGCACTTCTCATGAGAATTCAAAGGGAGTAAACTAACCTTTCTGTATTTAATACTAAGTTTGTTGATAGAGCCTCAGGTAGTATAAACTTGATTAGAAATTGCATCTCTAACAGTGAAAACTACCATGCAGTCCAAAATCATTGAAAGGTTTGGGTGGGAGGGAACCTCATAAACCTCATCTCATTCCACCGCCCTACTCTTCCAATATCCCAGGTCGCTCCAAGTCCTGTCCAGCCTGGCCTTGGACACTCCCAGGGATGGGGCAGCCACAGATTCTCTGCCCAACCTGTGCCAGGGCCTGCCCACCCTCACAGGGGAGAATTCCTTCCATAGATCTGATCTAAATCCATGTTCCTCCAGCTTAAGGCCATTCCCCCTTGTCCTCTCACTCCATGCCCTTGGGAAAAGTCTCTCTAGGGAGAGAGACTCATTTGTCTCCCTTACCACTCCTGAACTGGGGTCATTAAGTGCATCTCAGAATGAACACTGACCCCCTGACTTTTACCCAAATTCTTTCCTACCATCACAGATCTCGTTGCTGTGCCACTGGCAATGTCCCTAAGTTGATGTCTCGCCCCCAGGTAGCTGTGAGGACCCTCCAAACGTGTATTATGCCATTAAAACCAGGCTGGCTGGCAACCTGTTCCCCGTGGACACAGTGGTCACCTACGAGTGCCGGGTGGGCCACCAGTTCAGCACAGGAGAAACCACACGGCACATCAGGTGTCTGCCGAGCTTCGAGTGGAGCGAAACCCCTCCACCCTGTGAAAGTGAGTGCCCGTCCCTGGGGCTCCCCTGTGGTCAGGCAGAGCTCCTGTGCAATGAAGGAACTGCACGTGGCTTGCTGTGGGGTGGGGGACATGGGGTTGGCTGCAGGAGCCCAGCTTGGTGTGACTTTTGAGTTCCTTTGATTGATTCCCCAGCTGCAGAGGTTTCTTTGCTCTGTTCACCAGCTCTGTGTTCTAGTCCCTTGAACCTCTGAAAAAAACCATTGTGGTGTCGAGAGTCCTTTTTTCCATCCAGCAAACGTTCTATCCCCCAGGATGGCCCAGGGTGGTTTGGGGGGCAGATTTAATATCATGGTACATCTCTGACCTACAAAACATTCTTCCTTCTTCTCACAGCGAACCTGCTGTCACCCAGTTGGCTTTGCCAGGTTTTCACCCTTGCTAACGTTTGCCATTTCGCAGGAATTCGTTGCCAAAATCCATACATCCCATATAGAAAGCACACATGGGGCGAGAGAGACTATTTCATGTATGGAGACAGACTGCAAGTTACCTGCAAAGATGGGTTTGCCTTCAAAGGTTATGGCAGCAGCATCACACTTCAGTGTGGCAGTGATGGCAGATGGGATCCAGAAGCACCCGAGTGTGTTCCAGGTGGGACAGAGTTTGTGAAACGCGTTGATTCGGTGACTTCTTATTTGGGTTACTCTGTATAGTGTCATTGTCTTCCAAAAAAATCGACACGTGGCCTTAGATGGTGATGATGATGGTGGAAGCCAAAGAGAATTTTGCTCCACTGCCATGTATCCCCAGATCTAGTTCTCCTGTGTTAACTTGGAATATCCAGGCAGCAAAAGATCCAGGTGGATCATTATATTGCCTGGGAATTGCCTTGGGAAAAGGAATGGGGTCTTGGCAGAGCTGAGCTCGTGGCCTGCAAAGGGTGGTGTGTTGGAAGCTCTAGAGGGTTAGGAGGTTCCTGGGAGACATTTACCCAGCTGGAAGGGGTGTGGTTTGTGTTTTGGGATGGTTTGCTGACTCGAGGCTTGGGAGCAGCAGATGTTCTCAAGGCATTTGCCCTCTCTGAAGAAAAGGCAGCAGCAGAAACAGCTGGCACTGCTCAAACTCCTAACCCAGCAACGCGGCACCACAGCATTGCTCACGAGCTGCTGGAAGCAACCTGAGCCCAAAAGCTCAGGACAACCTTGGGAGGAGGAGAGAGCCTGTTCCCCCTCCCAGGGCAGCCAGCATTAGAGCGTGGACCATTCCTTGTCCTGGCCCTTTGACCTGCGTTTGGATGAGAGTCCCCTTTTGCCCAGGGCTCATGTTTCTTGGTAACTGTCTTCTCCCCAGACAGCATCATCACTGGAGTTCTTTCTGGAAATAGGTGACATCCTTTATTTTCCCTCGTTTCTAGAACCTCGTTGCCCAAAGCCAGAGGTCCCTCACGCCGCAGAGGTTTATAAAAGCAAAAATGACTACACGGTTGGGACCCGAGTGAGGCTGGAATGTGATGAAGGCTTTTTCCTCCGGGGCTCGAACTCGACCGAGTGTCAGGCTGATACAACCTGGGCTCCTGCACTGCCCTTTTGTGACAAAGGTACGTGTGACACGTGGGTGAGAAGAGTTCCTGTGCCTTGGTGTTAAGAAACAGCCACCAGGAGGTGTGATCTGCCTTCAGCATCTGCTCCTGGGGAAAGGGGGGGATGATCAACAGAGCTGGGCATCCTCTCCCTGGAGATGGAATCATGGGATCATTAAGGCTGAAAGAGACCGTCAGCTGAATCCCACCATGCCCACTAAACCATGGCCCCAGGTGCCACATCCACATGTTTTCTGAACCTTTTCAGGGATGGTGAGTCCACCACTAGAAATATCCTAATGTTTTCTGATATTGATGTGACCCAGGTAGGAGCTGAGTGAGAAGTGGGAGCCTTGAGCTGGTGTAAGAAGCCAGGCAGCACCTTCTTGTGAATTTGCCTCACGACAAACACGAAGTGAACTTTGTACTGATTTTGATTCTCACCTGAATATGATGATTGCACGTTTCTTTTCTTATCAATTTTGCTTTTATCCCACAGTTTGTGGCCCCCCTCCACAAATCATCAATGGGCAGCACTCTGGCTTGAGTGATAAGCAGTTCCTCTACGGTGCCAAGGTGACCTACACCTGTGAAAGTGGCCTGTCCCTCATCGGGGACGAATCCATCTACTGCACCTCCGACGATGGGGAGAACCTGGCGTGGAGTGGACCTGCCCCGGAGTGCAAGGGTGAGTGGTTTCTCCTCTGTGGATCTGTGTGGCCAAGGCCCAGCTCCAGGAGCTCCAAACCCAGAGTGGATTAAGTGCTGCAGCTCCTGTGCCCATGTCTCAACCCCTGGAGCTGTTCCTGGCACCCCGGGCTCCCCTTCAGCAGGCAGCTGCGGGGCTGTTACTGCACTGGGCTACCAAAGTGCTGCAGAGAGCACCAGGAGGAGCAGCTCTGCCCCCCTGCCCTCTCCCTGCTGTCCCTGGGTAGGGGCAGTGCCCAGACCCCACTCCCACCTCTGCTCTCTCCCCGCAGCCGTTCGGTGCCCCAAGCCCACGGTCCAAAGGGGCAGGATCACCCCCCAGAGGTTCACCTTCCCCTATGGGGTGGCCCTGCAGTTCTTCTGTGACGAAGGCTTCGCCCTGAGTGGTGCTACGGAGAGTCGGTGCCAGGCTGATGGCACCTGGGACCCCCCCGTGCCCACCTGCCAGCCAGGTGAGTGCCAGGCTGCCTGCACAGCCCGGGGGTGACGCTCTGTGGTGTCACCAACGATGGGTGGAATTTGCAGAGCGGGTTTTTTTCCTCCATCTCCTCCCTTTACATTCCTTTTTGACTCGTGTTTCCCTTTCAGTTCGCTGTTCCAAACCCCCCCGGCAGGAGGATTTGGTGATTCAGCCCATGAAACTGTGGTATGCTGTGAATGAAACCGTGTCCTTCTCCTGCCTACGTAATGGACGGTCAGGGCTGCCGTCCAAAGCCACCTGCTCAGCCAATGGTACCTGGGTACCACCACCCACGTGTGTAAGTACCACCACCCACGTGTGTAAGTACCACCACATGCCCAGCTTTTCCTGTATCTTGCCCTGTTTATAGTCTGGAATAGCTTTGGTCCAACTTCATGAAGGTGGTGGCTTTGTCCCCCTGCAGTGGAGTCTCATGCTGCCCCTGTTTTGGTTCTTTTAAAGAAAAAGCATGCTACCTGTGAGAGGATTCTTCAAAATAAAGCAGCTTTCCAGTGTGGAATTCCTCTGACAGAACTGAAAACCCTGCTGGAAGTCCAGAAACTCTACCTGGAGATCCAGAAACTTGAAAAGGAGCTAAAAACCACAGCATACATCTGACTGGGGTCACTGGTATTGTAAGAATTATCCTTTCAATAATGATGCTGAGGTTTTTTTATGACTTTGTAATTTGTGCCAATGCTTAAGTAGCCAAAACAAAATTTAGCAAGTGGCCACAGAATAGATTTGGTCACGTGAGGAGTCAAAGTGACTTCTGACTTACTCTCTTAGAGCTCACCAGCTTCAGTTTGTACATCACTTTATACCTTTTAAAGCTTTACATTTACATCTGTTTGTTACACTGACAATGCATAGAGAGAAAGGAACTGAGTGGAAAGTAAATTTTGGTGGTACAAACAGGCAATGAATGTGGGGAGAGTCACCAACACACACTCACCTCAGAGCTGCTGCACCTCCACAGTCCAGCATAGCCCAGTGCTGCCCAGTTAATTCATTATGGTGAACAACCTCTTCACTGCATAATTAGTTTTCTTGTGGCCAAGAAAACTTCAAAGTCTGTCTTCGAGCAAAACAAAAATGCCAGGCTTTCCTCCGAAGCAGGACGGGTGGATCTGAGGACACGTCTTTGTATGGGCATCAAGAGCAAGTAAAAGTGTAAAGAAAGAAATGGCTGGGTTTTTTTCTGCACCATCCAGTAAAGGGGAAGTGCTGTGTGTGGACCATGGCTTGTGATGGGACCAGGGCTCCTTCACCATGAGATGATAATAAAACAGCAATTGCAATGATAGCTCTGTCTGCCTTTTAATAATCCAGTCCTATCTGTAGTAAAGGAAAGTATTTATGTAGGGTATATATAATATATTAAGTGCATAAATAAATATTGCTTGGTTAGGCATGGAGGGTGCTGTTCCCTGAGTGGAGGGGTGTTTGCAGAGCAGCCTGCCCTGGGGTAAATGTGCTTCAGAGACGAGGCCAGGATGCTGCAGGGTGGTTCCAACTGGAAAATACCTTTATTCCCTCTTCTCCCACCAGGGAAGAAGGCAGAGCAGCCTTCCCTCCCAAGGCACAGCAACTCTGGAGGGCTGGGGGAGGGCAGCCCTGGCCTGGGGCAGGTCAGAAGGGCTGGGGAAGGGGGTGGTGTCAGTGTGGTTTGTCTGGCCTGTCCCCAACTTCCCGCAGTTGCTTCCCCTTCCTCGTTGGGCTGTTGGCACGGAGAGGATCTCTCCTCCCCACAGTGGTGGTCTGGCAGCTCCCCACACCATGCCAGGGCTCCTCTGCCCACCAGGGCACCTCCTGGCACTGGTGGTGCTTGTGCTGCAGCCGACTGGGGGTCTCGGTGAGTGTTTTCCTCTCCTCCTTTTCTTTGCTTCTGTGCTTCTGCTTTGCTTATGAGGGCTTTGGGAAGACTTTCTAGTGCCTTTCAGCTCCTAAAGGGGCTCCAAGAAGGCAGGAGAGGGGGTTTTCACAAGGCACGGAGTGACAGGACAAGGGGGAATGGTGTTAAGGTGTAGGAGGGAAGGTGTAGATTGGGTATTAGGGAGAAATTCTTCCTTTTGAGGGTGGGCAGGCCCTGGCACAGGGTGCCCAGAGAAGCTGTGGCTGCCCCTGGATCCCTGGAAGTGTCCAAGGCCAGGTTGGACGGGGCTTGGAGCAACCTGGGCTGGTGGGAGGTGACCCTGCCCATGGATGGGCTTTAAAGGTTCCTTCCAACCCAACCCCTTCCATGGTTCTGTGATTGTTTCTGTGCTAAACAAGGCTGATGCCTCAGCCCTGAGGCAACCCCTAGGCACGCTAAAGGCAGCTGGTGCACTGTCAGACATCCCACAGGCTGCCCTCAGAACAGAAGTGCAGGTCTGCTGAGCAATGAATGTCCCGAGCAAGGGGAATAACTCGCAGCTTCCGTCTGGAAGTTGATGGTTCTTTTAAAAGTAAGTCTTTCGAGAAGCTTCTGGAGTGTGCACAACTCAACCCAGCGCCTCCCTGCTCCAAGGCGAGGGCAGAAAGAGTGTTGGATTGTGCAGAAAGGAAACCTTACACAGTTAGAGTGTTATTGCTTCTTAACCCCTAAACTCTGCCTTCATCGCTGCTTTCATTAAGCTGCTTTGCCTTCTCTCGCCACGCGGAGCTGCAATGACAGAAGGAAGGCCACTGAAAAGCCCTTTTTTTTTTGTGATCCGCAGGGGTCCAGTGTCCAGTGCCTCGTATTTCCAACGGGCAGCTGAGATCTGCCCAGAACTTCACCTCTGGCAGCACAGCCACGCTGGAGTGCGACGCCGGCTACAGACCGGGGGGTTCCCCCACGGCGCGGTGCCTGGCCAGCGGTGTGTGGTACCCACGGGTGCTCACCTGCGTCCCAGGTACACACACGTCCCTGCCACGGCATCAGTTCTACACAGCCACACTTCTTAGTGGCCTCTGTAGGGGCTTACAGCCCTTCGCTGTTCAATGAGACAGCTGGAGGGCGTCGACACAAACAGAAGTTTTATTTTAAGTCCTCTTTGTCAGTGAGTTACAGTTAGTTCAGGATTGCAGGAGAAAAAGCATCCAATGTTTACATAAAGGTACCTTTATGTTTCACTGTGCAGGGATCTTACAAAGCACAAGAAAGAACTATCTTAACACTCAATTATGCCTATATCTAAAACTAACACACTCCATCAAAGCTATCTAACAACACACAGCTATAACTAAACATTAACTAAGACTTATTTTATAAAATTAGTGAATTCTCACAGTTCTGATCTATCTTAATTTTAACTTTATTAATAGAGTTCTTCACATGTATCTTTCTCCAGAATATCATCAGGCTTCTTTTTCAGTTTACTGTTAGCCCAGGTCGTTTTGCAGGTTCCATCATTATCATCAAGGCCTCTTCCTGGGAAGCTGCTTTTGGCTCCTTAGTCTGAAAACCTGCATGTGCTCCAACACACCTCTCTCCTTCCTTTGCCAGGTGTAATTACCCGCTTGTATTTCGCTGAAAGCGTGGGCAGCGCTGGCAGGAGCGGGGCTGGAGGGTGGGTGGTGTTGGGTGGCATTGGGTGGCAGGACTCCCCCTGCTCCTGCATCACCCCGGGGAGTGTGGCAGGGCTGCCCCTTACTGCAGGGCTGCCCCTTACTGCAGGGCACGCCAATGGGTCGCTGTCTTGTACACACTTAATTCTTATTAAGTTCATGTCTCCTGGTGAATTCTCCCCATTGTTTTTCCCTTTCTGCTCAGCTCACACCCCACTGCAGCAGGGCTGCTGCTGTCCCTGGCTTCTTTCTGGGGTTACCACTGAGGCAGGGCTCAGCCCTGAGGGTCCCTGTTGTCCCCTGCTCTGGCCCCAGGTCAGTGTTCCTACCCTCCTGTGGTCGAGTACACGGAGCTAAACCATCGGCACGAGTTCCTGGTGGGCACAACCCTGACCTACTCCTGCAGTCACGGCTTCACTTTGATCCCCGGAGTATCTCCAGTGACTACTTGTCTTAAAAATTTCACATGGACTGCAGTCCCAAAGCTTTGCCAGAGTAAGTACGACGATTCCTTTGCTTTGCCAACAAAACATCAATTTAATAACAGCACCGTTTTCAAAGCCCCCGCTGGTGCTGCTGTGCCAAGCAGGGCTTTGTGGAGCAGCTTTGGCTCTCACTGGCAATAATTTTGCTGTTTGAAGGGTGGCGTGGCTGCAAAGGAATGGTTTCAGCTCCTGCTGGTAATTTAGCTGTTCAAACAATGATGCAGCGATGCAGTTAGTGGCATGCCGTCCCCTCAGCACAATTTATAGCTAATCACAGGGCTCAGGTCATTCTGCCTTCCAAGAGAAATTGTTGTTATTGTATAAATTACCAACCCTGAGCACGCCAGGTCTGGTCGGAGCCATCTGTTGGTGTTAACAGGCTGCCTGGCAGGTTCAGTGGGTCAGCAAACCATCACTGTGGGACACCTGCCCCATGTAAATGTTTCCTTTCTGATGCTGGTGTTCCTCAGAGGTGCAGTGTCCCACCCCAGTTATCCCCCACGGGAGAGAGATCGACCCCAGGAAAACCCAGTACACCTTCGGGCACCAGGTGGAATTTCAGTGTGACCTTGGCTACGTGCTGAAGGGCAGCCAGAGGAGCCAGTGCTCGTCTGATGGGCTGTGGAGACCCCCCATCCCCTACTGTGACAGGGGTGAGTGTGAACAGTGGGAGCACCGTGGGGCTGGGAATTACATCCATGGATAAAAAGAGCAGGGAGAAAATCACATGGCCCGAGCACGGCTTTTGAGAGAAGGTGCTATGAGAAGGAGCCCGAGTCACAGCGTTGAAGGGCTTTCATGTTTTCACCTTCTATCAAAACTCTAATGAATTAAACACACTGATTAATGGGACTTGCAGCCCTTTCTCAGAGCACTGTTCAAGGCGCTTACGATACTCAAAATTCCCTGACCCGCTTTACAAACAGGATCATTTCTTATGGAAAAGAGGAGGGGATAAGGGAAGGTTGGCTGAAGGGGAGGGGATGGGGACACATTGTGGTACTGGGGCTGACAGGCTGGGTTTGTTAGCTGGGGCAGTCTGGGAACACTGGCAGAGCCAGGGCCAAAGCTGGCAAGAAGGACTTTGGGGAGAGCAACATTTAGAATGAACATCAAGAACCCACCTGTCCTGTTACTTCCCTGCATTCTGCCTCCCTAATGGAATGCAGAAAATCTTAATTTTTCCTTTATTCTCTCATAGTCTGTGGTCCCCCTCCAAAAATCGCCAAGGGACAGCACTCTGCCCTGGGGACTAAGCAGTTCCCTTATGGCTTTGAAGTCAAGTACACCTGCATGGAGGGTCTGTCCCTCATCGGAGATGAATCCATCTACTGCACCTCCAATGATGGGGAGAACCTGACGTGGAGTGGACCCGCCCCGGAGTGCAAGGGTGAGTGGTTTCTCCTCTGTGGGACCAGGCTGAAGGGCAGACCTGGGTGCAACACTCAGCACAACAGGGTTAAAAGCGAGCAGGGCTGCCCGGAGATCCTGCTTCCTTCACAGGCTCCACAGCTCCAGGGTGGGGATGACCCACCTGGCGATGAGGCATTCTGGTTCTCCTACATGGTGCCCACCAGGCAGGATGGGGATGACCCACCTGGCGATGAGGCATTCTGGTTCTCCTACATGGTGCCCACCAGGCAGGATGGGGATGACCCACCTGGAGATGAGGCATTCTGGTTCTCCTATGTGGTGCCCACCAGGCAGGGTGGGGATGACCCACCTGGAGATGAGGCATTCTGGTTCTCCTACGTGGTGCCCACCAGGCAGGCAGGAGGAGCAGCTCTGCCCCCCTGCCCTCTCCCTGCTGTCCCTGGGTAGGGGCAGTGCCCAGACCCCGCTCCCACCTCTGCTCTCTCCCCGCAGCCGTTCGGTGCCCCAAGCCCACGGTCCAGAGGGGATGGACGGTCCCCCAGAGGTTCACCTTCCCCTATGGGGTGGCCCTGCAGTTCTTCTGTGACGAAGGCTTCGCCCTGAGTGGTGCTACGGAGAGTCGGTGCCAGGCTGATGGCACCTGGGACCCCCCCGTGCCCACCTGCCAGCCAGGTGAGTGCCAGGGGGAGCTGTGCCTGCGGCTCCTGTCGTGCTGCAGGGGTTGGGGTGCAGCCCTTCACAGCTCTGCCTGTCCCTGGGGCTCCCCCAGCACGTCCCCATCGCTGCAGAAGGAACAAACTTCCCAAAGCTGATGCTTACCAGGCAGTAATTGAGTTTTTCTCGACAGTCATGTAGAAAGGAGGCTCTAAGACAGGTGGGGACTTCACTGACTTCCTCTTGGGTGCCCCAAATGTCCAGTCCCACCACGGGGCTGCCTGAATTGAGACACTGCCAAAAATCAGCCAATTCCTAACAAATTCATGCCACCTCTCAGGGGCTGCTCTGACCTTTACCCCCCCCTCTTGAGGGACCTGGGGAAGTACTTTTGCTTTCATATTCGATTTCGCAGCTCCAAAAATCTTAGTTCCTCAGCACTGCCTCTGTCTTTACAAACCTCATAGTTCTTTTCTGCCCCTATAACGCTGATCCCCTGGCTGAGCTGCTTGCTGCTGTGGGTTTCCCTTTCAGTTCTGTGCCCACAACCACAAGTGGCCTATGGAAGGCTGAAAAGCCCTTTGGATGAGAAAACGTGGTACCAGATCAATGAAACTGTTACTTTTGAATGTGCCCCTGGATACCAGCTCTCAGACAATGGAATCATGTCTTTAGAAGACTCTTGTACAGCCACGTGCTTGCCTGGTGGCAGCTGGACACCATTGCCCAAGTGTGTAAGTACCACAGAATGGTTTGGGTTGGAAGGGACATTCAAGATCATCCAATCCCACCCACCTGCCCTGGGCAGGGACACTTTTCAGCAGCCCAGGTTGCTCAGAGCCCCATGGTCTGGCTGAGTCCCTGGGTGGATGGTGCCTGACTTCTAATATGAAAAATATTTGCCTAAACTTCTCAAAAACTTTTCCTTTCTGGACTGGATGTTGGGGCTGTTTTGGGAGAGGTCAGCCTCAGAGCTGAGGGTGGGGGGCTCTCTGTCTGCTGCACTGCAACCTTCCAAGCTTGTTTTCTGGGTTTTGTTCTACTTTTTAACAGAAGAAAGACGGTGATGCTGATGTGTGTGAAGAGGTTCTTTACACTAAATCGGTCTTTGAGTGCGGTGTGCCTGTAGCAGAAGTGAAGACTCTGCTGGAAATACAAAAACTGTTTCTGGAGATTAAAAAATTACAGATGGAACTAGAAAATTAGAACAAAACTGGAGTCCTGTAATGCACTCTAACAATCATGTTTCCTTCAGTGAACACACAGTTTGTGCAGTCACAGTAACTCTAAAAAGATGATTTTATGGTTTATGTTTGCTTACCTAGAGCCAAAAAATTTATCACCAGCGCATGGGCGGTTGCTTTTATCATGCTAAATGCCAGGGCAGGGAGTGGTTTTTACTCTTTACTTTAAATCTGACAAGCTTGATTTGCTCTTTTAATTAATATGTTGTTTCACATTTTGTATTAGGAAACATGGCAAGAAATTAAATTAAGCTTATTTAACTCGCTGTGTTAACTGTGATAAACTGAGACAAGGGGGACTGAAGGCCACAGAAGCTGAGATAAGTGTCCAGAGGTTGACTCTGAACATGCTTAATGCTGGAATCTTCTGGCTGTGGTTTTTGTACACCCTGCACGCTGCTAGAAATAGTGGTGAAGAAAGTGTTCAACTACGTGATTTCCTGTTAATCCAGCTCTTATTTCTATTCATCTGGTTAAGGGCAGTTGGTAAGAAGTACATTTGCAAAGGCACTTTTGCTCTATCCCTGGATTTAAAACAGGCGACAGGTTTCTGGCCTTGTGTTGGTGTCACCTTCCACATCCCTATTTCTGGCAAGCAAATGCTAAGAATAGATGCTATAAGTTCAAGTGCAGAGAACCAGGCAGCAGAGATTGTTCCTATTCCTCAATAAACCTGATCAGTTTGTGTCTGTCTCTGTTCCAGTGGTTACTCCTTCCCTGCAGGATGGCAACAAAGGTGGGGGCCTCGTAATCTGTCATGTTGGCTGCCAATCAGGCAGGTTTCCAGTGTGGTCCAGTGACTGTTCTGGTGGGAAGCTGAGCCCTGGCAGCTGGGTCAGTCCTGGCGTGCCTGGGGACTCCTGGCAGCTGGATCAGCCCAGGCTCGGTGTGGGAAGGAGGAGAATTTACCTCCTGTACCAGTGACTTGCAGCAGTGCTTCATGGCCACGTGCTTTTGTAAGTTATTACAATTAAAGCACAACTCCCAGGGGAGAGATGGTGCCTCCCATCTTGGCACACAAAGGTGCTTTGGGCTGCATCCTGTGCTGCAGCACACCCAGGTGAGGAGATCTGCAAGCAGAGGTGCTCCCAGACCTGCTCCAGTTCTCCCTGACCAGGAGAAGAGCAGGGCTGCACCCACCTCACTGCCCGCCACACTGAGCTCACGTGGGACTGGGGGGTCTTCCTGTGCAGGCCTTGACACCCAGAAGTGTGAATGAAAACTGGGTGTTCCATCCTGTATGTGTCTGAGAGAGTGTTTGGGCAGCCCTCACTGATGTCAGAGGGGATCTGTCAGAGGGTTAACAGATGTAGTTGCTCACATCCGATCCTCATTACAAATGAGTCAGGCAATTGAGGGAAAAAGCCAGCAACCAAAAAGGAAAATGTTTTTATTTGCTTCACTAACTCAGCTCATCTGTGGTGCGTTACCTGCCAGCAGATGAATAAGTAGGTATTTTCCTCCCCTGGCCACAGCTTGGGCTGGGAGGTTTCTTTTCTGCTCTAGGAACATGTGGGTTGGTAAAATGTGCCAGGCAGTGCTCGCTGCCAGTCTCGGGACAAACAGAAGGGTTGAGTTATTCCCCCATCCCTCGTGGTGGGGCAGGAAGACCAGGAGGCTCCAGCCTGCCATGACAGCTGTCCCCCCCACCCTGCTCTCCGCGTCCCAGACAGAGGGTTTCACTCCCTGAGTGTTCTGGAAAGGTTTCCACTGCTCCCCGGGCTCGGTGGAGTCTGCTGCAGTGCATCCCCTCCCAGCTTTGGAAGCAGCCCCTGGAGCCAACAGTGCTCGACAGAGGAGCACCGGAGTTGCTGCAATGAAGTCTGGAGATCCAGGACCGGGCAGGCACCGAGGCCCCCTGAGCTGGGGGACACCAGCTGGGGCACAGGGGTCTGGCCAGCCCCTGCTGCTCCTGGCCTTGCTGGGGCTCCTCAGCTTGCCTGTGGCTCATGGTGAGTACGGGGCCATGGGATGCATGAGGAGGACCACAGAAGCACACCTGGATCCCACCTTGCTGCTCAGGGGCTGGGGTGGGTGATGCCCCCACCCCAAACCCTGGGGACCCCCTGCTTGGTGTTCCCACAGCCCTCTGTGGTGCCTTCACCTGCAGGCAAAGCCTGGACCATCCCAACCACCCTCCTGGGATGCTCCCTGGGGCTGGGGAAGGGGCCAGGGAATGGGGTCCTCACCCAGGGAGGTCTTCTCCTGCCACAGGTGACTGCGGGCCCCCACCTGTCATGAACTACTCCAGAGCATCCAGCACCGAGCAGTCCAGCAGCTTCCCCGTGGGATCCAGGGTGACGTTCACGTGCACCGAGGGCGCCCTCAAGATCCCGGGGCTGCCGGACATGATGGAGTGCCTGCCTGGCAACCGGTGGTCCAGGCTGCCCGAGCCCTGCGGCCGTAAATATCCCCTTCCCCTGGATCACAGCTCCTGCCTCCCCCTTGGCTTCAAATTCCTGCCCCTTCCAGTGGCTGCTCTGCGCTGGCACCGTCCCTCCAGGCCAGGGACAACCCTGCTCCTCGGAGCTGCCGGGGGCTGCAGGGTCTGCGCCCCTGGAGGGGGGCTGGAGCTGGGGTGCCCCCCAAGCCTGTGCTGCCCCACGGCACCCCCATGTCCCACTAACAGCTTCCCCACAGCACTTAATGCCTCTCCATCAGCGCTTCGGTGCAAGGAACAGTTCAGAGCCCTGGTAAAGAAAGAGGTTCAAGCTGCCATGAGCACCAGGAGCTTTCCAGGGGCACCTCATCCCGGGGATCCCAGGGTTTATTTTGCACGCTCCTGGTGGGCAGCTCTTTCAGGCCGGCTTTCCTTGACCGCCAGGGAGCTGCACTGCCCCGACCAGGTTGCTGTTTGCTGCCCTGTCCAAGGAGGATCAGCTGATTAATTTCTTCCCCGTTGGGACCAACGTGACCTACGTCTGCCGTCCTGGCTACGAGAACACCTCGGAAAGTTCCCCCACCAGCACCTGCCTTGAGGACCTGACGTGGTCGGAAGCTGCGGAGCTGTGCAGGAGTGAGTATCTCTGCTCTGCTCCACTCCCCAAAACGCAGCCTGGGAGGTCAGAGCAGGTTGGGCGGCTGCTCCCAACCCGCATCCCAAAATGCAGCCTGGTAGTTATGATCCCAACAGCTCCGTTAATACAAAATGAGGTGGATATTCCTTGATATTCCCATTTAAAACTGAACAGCAGAAGTATCAATAATGTTTTGGCATTTTTTTTTAATGCTGGCACAGACCTGGTTTGATTTTCATGTTAGGAAATGTTTGGTTGGACTCAGTGATCTTAGAGGTCTTTTCCAGCCTTAATGAAATTATGATCCTAAAGGTGTTTGCATTGGACACACGCACAGGACAAACCCCAATTCACTATTCTAGCACTGAACTTCAAAATCAAGATAAGACATGTTTCTTGGTAAAATCCATGGAATATTAAGACTGATAATGTGGCAGCAATACATTTTTCATAGTCAAGTAAGTTGCTGCCAATTATTTGAGATGGAAACTAACTGAGATAAGCTCATATAGTGTTGTGAATAACGCCAAAGTCATGGGGGGGATGCCTGTATGGGCTGTTCACTTAAGAGTTGGACTTGACGATCCTTGTGGGTCACTTCCAAGTCAGAATATTCCATGATTTTGTGGACCATCTCTGTAAATGTTCTCCTTTGCCCTGCTGCAAGGTGTTCACTGCTGTGAAGTGATCCCCTTCCCCTACACCTCACTCCAGCTCCTGCCAGCTTGGCTGTGATGTCTGTGAAGTGACAGCTTTGGGTTGAACCCCTCTAAGCCAGTCCCTTATTCAGCCTTTTTTGTTTCCCCCTCGCTCTGTGCTCTGGTCTGTGTCCCCAGGAAGGTCCTGCGGTGTCCCGGCCGCGCTGCCCGGGGGCAGGATGGTGCCTCTCACAGACCTGCAGTTTGGTGCACGAGCGAAGGTGTTCTGCGAGGACGGGTGAGTGAGGGGGCACTGCTGCTGCTGGGATCCACCTCTGGAACGAGACACAGCTGGAGGGAAGGGACCAGCCTCTGATTTGTGGTTGCCTTTTCCTCCAAGCGCCAGCCAGAGGATGTTCAACTGCCCCTGGGTGACCATCCCAACGGGGCCAGTTGTACTATCAGTTTATAAACAGGGACTTCGAAACAAGTTACTTAAAACCTTTCAGCCTGAGATATTGGAGATGTCTCGGATAAAAAGGGGTTGTGCTGGGATTTTTGACATGCAGCTCTGTTCAGCTGGGAGGCTGCAGTGAAGCACACTTTCCATCAGTGAGCAGCTGACTCATGCCTGCTCTCAAGCAGGGCCCAGATGCACTGCACTGACCTGCAAGATCCAGCTCTTGCCACTCCAGCCAGTTTTCCTCCCTCCCAACAGGAACTGGCTGGTATCATCTGGCTTGTTATGCCCATCCTCACATATAACAGAGTGGTTTTTTTCCTCTCCCTTGGGATGGACATGGAGAAAATGACAGCGTGTCCCACCCTTCTGGGATTCAGTTAATCTTTGGAAATCCACATCAGGGTGGAGGGATAATGTTGTTCATCCAAGCAAGATCAGATACTGCCCAGCATGTCCAGAGGATGAGGTTTTCTGACCAGGAGGATGTAATTCAGAGACGAGGGAAGGTGTCAGCTGTCAAAACAAGATGTATGAGCTTCCAACAAGCCAATCCAAAACCCACTTTAATTAAATGTGTTTTGATCCCTGTGGCTCTCACTGGTCCCTGCTGTACGCACTAGATGCATTTGAATTACAGAATCACAGAATGGTTTGGGTTGGAAGGGACCTTAAAGCTCATTTTGTTCCGCCCCCTGCCATGGGCAGGGACACCTTCCACTAGACCAGGCTGCTCCAAGGCCCATCCCACACTTCCAGGGATAAGGAATCCACGACCTCTCGGAGCAGAGACTGCTGGCAGAGACCCGCTGAGAAGGTGAACCAGCCACCTGCTGGCGTCGGGCTTTTTGCAAAACTTCAGCAAAACAGCTACACCTGGCACACCAAAGAAGGTGCTGGGCAGGAGGTGGCCCTGGGGGACACTGGGCACCCTGCCCTGCTCCACCAGCACCGAGGGGTTCAGCAGATGCAGCTAAGAGACCTCAGTGAGCAGCATTTGGGCTGAGCCCCAGCTTTTGGAGATGCTGTGCGTGCTCAGCACAGAGATTCTCCCTCGTCACCTCATCCCGGGGGGTGACAGCAGCGTGGGAAAGGCACTGGGTGCCAGCAGCCTGAGTCCCAGCACTGCCCTCCTGCAGGAAGCAGGCAGGGAGGGAGTCCCTGAGTCAGCAAATGCCAGTGCTGTGCATCCACGGGGGAAGCCACATCCAGCCTGTCTGGCATCCCCTGCGTGCTCTGCCAGCCGCCAGCTCCGACCTTTCCCTGCCCTGCCGTGGAAGATGCACTCGTGAGTCAGAGGAGAAAACACCCAAAAATAGATGAACACACGTTCTGCCAGAGCAAGGCGAGGAGTTCTCCTGTTAACCAGTGTGTGTCCGCACCTCTGATTGCTTTAAAACAGCCTTTTCTACATTCCTGATCTCATACTCGTACTGGGGTGGGTGGTGGTGAAGTATTCTCAGTTTCTGGATGGTTACACAGTGTTTTTTGTGTGTATTTTCATTTAGGTACAAATTAGTTGGGAAAAATTTCATCTGGTGCCAGCTTCATGGAAACGATGTTGAATGGAGTAAACTTCCAACCTGTGAATGTAAGATTCATCCTCAACTGGAAGGCTAAACCTTAGTTTTGACTTCGCTCCCGTAGATCCTGTGTCCCACCATCTGGTCCAGAGCTCTCTCTGTACGTTGTTTTTGCTGATGTCCTGTGGCTGATCTGTCTCCGACGCTGCAGAAATACCCACTCTGCTGCTGACGCTATTTCAGCAGTTTTGTTCCCACAAGACCCAATGTTTTCTCATGGCTCAAAGTTGCACTGAAGGTGAATGGGGTGAGAGTTCCAGGAATCCTGAGCTAGGGCATAGCAAGTTGCCTGCTTGTTTTTTGTGACCCTTGTAGAGAGAGGGAGAAAGATGTGAGGAAAGAAACATTTCAGGAACAAAAGAGAGAAAATAGGGACAGGCAGTAGTGCTAGTTACCCATTTAGTTACAGCAGTGTTGGTTACCCACCTTTGGTGGTCCAGAATATTTATTGTCTCCAAGAACCCCAGGTGGACTCAAGAAACATTTCGTATTTTCATTATCACTGAAGGTTTCAGCAAATACTCACACTGACCTTCTTTCCTGCAGTAATTACCTGCTCTTCACCACCTCAAATCAGCCATGGGAAACATGATGGTGAAGGCGTTGAGACTTTTGCTTATAACTCCACGGTGACGTACAGCTGTGACCCTGGATTCCAGCTCCTTGGGAATGTCAGCATCCGTTGTACAAGCACGGACCAAACCAACGGAGCCTGGAGCGGAGCCGTGCCCGAGTGCAAAGGTGGTTCCAACCCAGCTGAATATTTAGTATTATTTTGTATTTATCATGAGTTCAGTATTTAGGATGAATCTCTTAAAATGTTGTCATTACGTAGTACAGGGCACGTCAGATGTGAGTAAGGAGGCAATTCTGAAGAGGGAAAAATGCAGTGCTGGAGTAAGAACTGAACTGTGCAAGTCAGGCCTGGGGCTCCCTGCAATGCTCACTCTTTATTCCCCCAGAGAAAAGCACAGCTGTCAAACTTGGCGCACAGGACACGGAAAGGAGTGTCCCTCCCCCAAGTGAGTTGAAATGATTCAGCATTGAATCCACTCCCACTTCATTTGCTCTTTTATCACATTTCTACAAAAAGGCCGTTCAATGAATTTCACCCTGGGAATTTTGGTTCTTCCAGGTCCCCGGGGAAATGCCATCCTGCCCTCTAAGAAGGCTTCAACATCGGAGATGAAGCTCAGCCCCCACAAAAAGTCACACCAAAATGCCATCTCCTCTTCCTATTCCTTTTCTGTCTCCAAGAGCTCAGGTCAGTCCTGGAGGCTCATTTCACTTCATCAGGGAAGTGCACCAAGGGGACTCCCTGGTTACTCCCAGCCCTAAAACCTGGAGTTTTCATTTTTCCCCATATTTCCCTTCAGTGCCCAGGAGCTGTGCCACCTCAGTGTTCAGATTCGTGGTGCCTTTGTACAAATCCCAAAAATACTACTCTCCTAGGACCAGCAAAGGATCTGTGTGTCCTCCAAAGTACATGGGGATCTCTGGTATCCTCCCCCAACCCGGCTGCTTTCAGAACTTAAAACAAGCTAAAATTGCATCATTTTGTGGAAGTGAGTGATTTTTTTTTTTTTGCCTTATTCTTTTCTTCTCTAAGCTTTCTCTGTATAATTTATATTTTATGCTGATTCGGTGTCTGGTTCACAGCTCAGGTTGGACTGCATCGACCTCCTATTCTTAGGAAAGCTTTGCTTTGTATAAAATATATTTTAATTTATCAGTTATTTCCCTGCCCTCATAGTATTACAGACTGTTTTTTAACTCATTTTTTTTGCCATTTAGAAATGGAAGAGATAACTTTGTGCCACGTAGCCTTAGGAGTGCCAGGGCCCCTGTCCTTGCTCTGGCAGTGAGAGGCCAGGTGGTGATGCCAACCTTGTTCCACACAGAGAGGTCGTGGGCAGCCAGGAGAAGCTGGGCATGGCAGAAGTGCTGCTACACCAGATCCCCCATCCGCTGCAAAGGATTATTTTACCCGTGAAAAGGGTGAGCTTTGGCTGTGCTGGGACAAGGTGGGAGCTGCAAGTGTGTCATTGCAAGTAATGAAGCCAAAAGACCCACTGGGAGGGTCTTGCTACCCGGCCAGAGGCTGGGTGGAAGGTGTTTCTCTGGTGTCAGGGTCGAGGTGAGTTTGCCCACCCCTAATTCATGTCTCTTGGGTCAAAAGCAGAAAATGTTCTCCCTCCTGTGATGGACAAACCAGCACTGTAAGCACAGAGCAGGCAAACCCTTCGCCTGGTCTGCTCGCTTCAAAAGTGCCCCATGCAATGGCTGCACCTGTTGGGACTCTTAGACTTTGCTTCAAGACAAAGAATGAGCTGGATGAGGTCTGTCCCACATGTAAAATGCAATTTTTCTATGGTAAAACGTTTTAATGTTCCAAGAAATTGACTGAAAATCCCTTCTGCAAGCATTGGTTGACTCCTGTATTTTCCTCTCCCATGCTAGTTTTCCTTTCAGCAATTCTCTTCTAAAATACTGAATCCTGCCGTGACTCCCTGCCAATCCCACCAGCCTTTTTTCCAGGCTGCAGCTCCCCAGAAAACCCCCACAGAGCTTCTGCAGAACTTGTGCAGGGCTGGGTTGTGTCACAACTGGCGTGAGTCCACGTTTCCACACCCGCAGGTTTCCGTGCTCACTAGCAACGCCGACCTGCTGCCACAACAACCCCAAACACAGACCCGAGCCCTCTGCGGAGCTGCTCCCGTAACTTCCCAGGAATTTCTGACTCCAGCGTGGACCCGTGGGTGTGGATACACCCGTGCCAGCTGCTCTGAGCGGGGCTGTGCCGAAAGCAGAACTTGCAGAATTATGAGCTCATTTCTGTCAGGAAGTCACAGTATTTTAGACATTAAATTGAATGCTGATCTTTATACCTTCTGTAGTTTAAGCCCTTTCTTTAGCAAAAGCCTCTTTTTGTATCAGACCGAAGATCTTTGCAGTTTATGTTTCTACAGGAAGAGAAAGCCACGAGTGGGCTGGGCGTCTCCTTATCTTGTCACATAAAGGAGCCACTTCTACTTTCCAGAGGCAGGAAGGCAGCTCAGCAATGCTGTGAGCACACTGACCCTGCACAGCCACACAAATACAACTGCTAAACACCCGCCCAGTGGTGCCAACACTGCAACAGAGAGGCTGCTGTGGGCTGCTCACCTCATCTTCATCCTGTACAAAACACTATGCTCCTGAAGCCTTTCTGGGATTTTATTTACATTTAGTAATACATGGTAATTGTTTATAAAGTGTAGTCTGTGACTTCAACCACCTGCTGTTCTCTTGTCATATTTTATTCTCTTTTCAGGAACGAATCACCTTTTAGGTATATCCGGACAAAGTTCAGATTTACTGTTCACTCAGTTCTTTATCAACACTCTGAACATTTAATTTCTATGTGCCCTATAAGGCAAATTCAACTTTTTTTTTTTTTTTTTTTTTTTTTATGAAAAATTCTTTTGCTTCTGTGNTAAAAAAAAAGAAAATAGTGAAGAAAGAAAGCAAATCCATGATGTGATGTTTGGAAGCGTGAGTGTTTCTGGTAAATACTCTGGAAAAGGAAGCTGGAGTAATGCATACCTGCCTTAATCCTATTTAACCAATTTAGGACTGAGCCCTACAGCCCCTCTGCTGTGGCTCAGCCCAGGGAGTCAGTGCCAGAAGGTTTTGGGAGCCGAGGGCTGTCTCCCAGGCTGTTGCCAGTGGGAGCAGGCAGGGAGCCGAGGGTGAGTTTCCGTGGAAAGCCTGGAGCATCTCCAGCAGCTCAACTGTTGTTTTTGCTGGCTGGTTTTGCTGGACACCTCCCGCTGTTCCAGCCCTGCACCCAACACGGGTCAGGCTGTCCTCTGGACGTGCTCTTCTTCTGCCACCCCCATCTGCTTGGCCCGATTTCTGCAGGGAAGGGATGTGGGCGCCCGATAAAGCGAGTGGCCCTCGGCGGCTCCGGCTCCTGCCCTGCTATCACTGGGCTCAGCTGCTGCGCTGCTCGCCCAGTTACTGGGGCAAAATGGGACAGCAAATGTGGGTGTGGAGGGACAGGGCTGGCCTGAGCCTGATGGTTCAGGTGTCTCCTGCAAGGTACCAGGCGGGAAAACAGCCTGGCTCGAGGGTTCAGCCTGTCAGCAAGGGGATGGCACTGAGCTGGAGCTGCAGCATGTGGTTCTCCTGGTGGAAGTGGATCCGAACTGCTCCCTGTGGAGACTCGACATGACGCGGAGTCTTTGCCAAATGCTTTTCAACATCTCCACCTCCCATGCTGAGGTCACTGCCCCGAATTTAAAGTGCTGTTTTATTTTTTCCTGCTATCAGTTTCCTTTTGCATCATGCAGCCACCACCCCGTTCAGGGCACTGGTGACCTGTGAAAATATGTGGCCAAGGTATCTCCACGTGATTCATCATCCTGTTCAAAAGTAAGTATTTCAAAGGAATACATCACCCAGGGTGCTTGACTCCTCTCTGGTCCTCATTGCAAATGCTTTAGTTACATCTGCTTGGAGCTTGAATGGTATTGGAAAGGAAAATAAGTTTGAGTTTCTCACTGGTGACAGGAAAACAGGAAGGTGCAGGTCGGCTGCTCCTGGCTGCCCTTTCCTCGGGCTGGGAGCACACATTCCACATTCCCCTTACTGGCAGCAGGCTCAGCAGAATGGGAAGAGGCAGCAAACACAGCAACAACCTTTCCTCTGGCTCTTCCCTTCATCCCCGTGGGCAGGGACCCCAGAGCAGCTCCACATTCCCAAGCGGACACAGAGCCAAGGCACACTGCCCAGGCCTGAGGACACACCTGAGCCTCTGTGGGCAGCACATTGTCTCCTTCAAAGAGTTTTTAGCCTAACTGGGAGGCTTACAGTGGGAACACTGGTATCCCCACTGCCTTGTTCTGTGCATAGGGGTTAATAGAAGCAGCTCAATTAGGAGCTTCAAAACTGGAGCTGATTTAAAACTCAGTGCTCTCCTGGTCACTTCTCAAGTTGGAGCAAAGCCCTTTTCTCTCTTCCTGCACAAAACCCTCTTTCCACGGAGGTTTGTTCTTAGGGACAGGCAGGTGATGTTTGAAGGTGATTTGGGGGGTCTGGTGCCCCTGAGCTGGGCTGTGCTGGGCCAGGTGCTGTTGGTGGCCCCAGTGAAGATCCGGCTCTGGTGCTGGGGCACGACCACATCCTTCACTCCCCCCTCGTGCTGCAGAGCCCCCAGCTGGAGCTGCCAAGCCCACCGAGGCTGCCCTTTGTGGTTCGGCTCTTTTCTTTTCCCTTGGCGCTCGACAGCGTCGCAGAGAGGAGCGTCTTCAGCGGGGCTGAGCCAGCGGGTGCCCGCAGAGCCCCTCGGCATTCCCGGCGGTGCCCGGCGCGCCCCGCGGAGCCGGCACGGGGGGGAACCGCGTTTTCCACACCCACTCCCCACCGCAGGCGAGGGTTTCGTCAGAGAACTTCCCGGAGCTGAGGTGGCCGGGCGGGGTGCGGGGGGACTGCGGGAGTGGCCCCGCTCCCCGTGGCTCCCATCGCTGCCCGCCCCGCAGTGCCGCGGGACCCGCGATGCGCTCCGGCCGCTGCCGCTCGCTGCGCTCGCCGCTGCTGATGCTGCTGATGCTGCTGCCGGTGCTGCCCGAGGCGTGGGGTGAGCCCTGACACCCTCGGTGTGCTCCGGGGGTGCGTGTGTGTCCTCCGCGTCCGTGTGCTCCGTGTATGCTCCGTGTGAGTGTGTTATCCGTATGACTTCGTGTGATCCTTGTGAGTGTGTTATCCGTATGACTTCGTGTGATCCTTGTGAGTGTGTTCCAGGAGGGTGTGTGCACTCTGTGTGTGTATGTGCTCCATGTACGTGTGTTCTGTGTGCCCCGTGTGCTCTTTATTTCCTTTGTGGGTGTGTTATCCCTGTGAGTATATGTTGTCCATGTGTGTGCCCTGTATGTGTGTATGTGCTCCTTGTGCCCCTTTGTGGGTGTGTTATCCCTGTGAGTATATGTTGTCCATGTGTGTGCCCTGTATGTGCTCCATGCGCTCCTTGTGTCCTTTGTGGGTGTGTTATCCCTGTATGTGTTATCCATGTGTGTGTGTGTTCCCTGTGTATGTGTGTGCCCTGTGTGTATGCACTCCTTGTGCCCCTTTGTGGGTGTGTTATCCCTATGAGTGTATGTTATCTGTGTGCGTGTGTTACCTGTGCGTGTGCATGCTCTGTATGTGTGTATGTGCTCCATCTACATGTGTTCTGTGTGCTCCACATGTTCCTTGTGGGTGTGTGTGTGTGCTGTGTGAGCGTGTGCTCTGTGTCAGAGTGTGTGCTCTGTGTCAGTGTGTGTGCTCTGTCTGTGCACTCAGCGTGTGTGTGTGTGCTCCATGTCAGTGTGTGTGCTCTGTGTCAGTGTATGTGCTCCGTGTCAGTGTGTGTGCTCCGTGTCGGTGTGTGTGTGCTCTGTATGCACACACGTGTGTGTTGTGCTCTGTGTGTTGTGTGCACACCCTCCGTGGGTGTGTGTGCTCCATAGCCATGTCCACGTGTGTGCTCCATGTGCATGTATGTGCTCCGTGGGGGTGCCTGTGCTCTCTTGGCGTGTGCCTCGTGTGTGGTGCTCCATGTGCTCCGCGTGCCCCACGCGTGCTCTCCTCCACGGGCTGTGTGTCACCGTGCGTGTGCCACGCTCTGCCACACACTCTGTGCGTGTCCCTGCCCAGGGAACAGAGAGAGGCAGCAGAAGCCCCGCTAAATCCCGGGTTGTTTCGCCCCAGGGGACTGCGGACCCTTGCCAAATATCAGCCACGCGGAGCCCCCGGAGGACACAAAACACAAGCAGAGCTTCAGTGTGGGCTCCACAGTGAGGTACAGCTGCGCCCCGGGTTACACGAAGCGCCCCTTCCTCTCCGAAACCATCCAGTGCCTCCTCAACTCCCAGTGGTCCCACCTCCCGGAGTTCTGCGGCCGTAAGTGGTTCCCCTTCTCTGAAATGAGTTGCTTGGAGATGTTTGTGAAAACGTTTCGTGCTTTGGCAATCGCTGTTTCAGGGGTTTCCTCATCTGAGGTGACGCGGGATGAAGCAGCTTGGCCGAGAATCTCTCCCTGCCCCTTTTTCCCAACCCCGCTGTGGTGGTTGGAGCCACGTGTTAATAAAAATAGATCAACAGTTTGGGAAGAGGGGAAGGACTAGAGAGGCAAAGCACTGGCACAGCTGAGTGGTGACCAAAGAGTTGACCAAGGGCAGAGGTTTGGCTTTGGGGATTTGGAAACCTCTGTAGTGAGAACTGACTGTGTTTCCCCATCTCAGATGGTTCCCTGGCAAGGGAGGTAAGCACTGAGCTTGGGGGTGAGAAGATTTTAACATCTAACATTTTTCAGTTACTTGGGGATGTCTTCTCATGGAACCCTGGAATGGTTTGGGTTGGAAAGG